>SJYQ01000959.1:0-34763 GCA_006410935.1 Redunca redunca
TCAGTGGTGTCTGACTCTGCAACCCCATGGACTGTAGCCCACCAAGTTCCTCTGTCCATTGGATTCTCCAGGCAAGAATACTGGAATGGGTTGCATTTCTTTCTCCAGGGGATCTTCCCAACCCAGGATCAAACTTACATCTCCTGCCCCTTCATTGGCAGGCAGATTCTTTACCACTTGAGCCACCTGGGAAGCCCTTGCTTTATATATATGTATTTAATATATATAATATGTATATTATATTTTTAGAAAAATATTTTTCCAGTGCTGCTATTCAGGGATGCCTTATTTGATAAGCTAATAACCAAATGTCTTCTAAGCCAAGGCCAGTGTGGTTTTGCAGGCTCAGGTTTTGGCTGTGGTGAATCAGAAAAAAGAAGCTGAAAAGACAACAATCACATTGTGTCAGAGGAGACTGGCTGCCTTGAATGCTGTCACCTGTTGTCTGTCACCCACAGCAAGCAGGAGCAGCATGACAAGAAAGCCACTCTTTAAAGTTCTATTTGGACTCAGAGGTAGAAGAGGAAGTGACATAAATAATTCATAAATTTGCATGTTGGAAAGGCTGAGCAGTGTCAAATATTGTCAGTTGGCATATTACTGTCTTGTGGAAGCTTTTCACAGATTACTATCCATCTTAGATTTCCCTTTGAAATCGTATGATTTTTTAGCTCACCTCTGAGCTAAAGATTTTCTGTGGAATCATCTCATCTCGTCCTCAGTGATCTCTATAATAAATACAGACTGGCATTTGTGTACCATGTGGTTTGTCATTCCCATGAGGATACATTTAATCTTGATAACAAAACCTTCAAAGCAGGTAAACCACCTTCCGCAGAAGCTGTTATTATTTATCTCTATTTCCACCAGGGAAGCCCTATTTTAAAAGTCACATAACCATAAATTCATGGATGAACTCAATAAATATTTTTGAACGTTATGTACTAGACTCTCTATGGACACCAGGAATTGATCAGTGACAAGAAAAAAGACACTGCCTTTACCCTCATAGAGCTCACAGTCCAAAGGAGAAGATAGGTATTAAACATGTAATCATAAAACCAATGTAGGATCATAGCCATGCTCTCTGACATCAGAAAGAGCTGCAGAGTCCCTACAGAGCATATAATCAGTGGACCTGAGTGGCCTGGAAAGTCAGATTTTCCTGCAGAGTAATGTGGAAGTGAGGACTGGGTGATGAAGTTTCAGAGAAAAGAAGGTAGCAAAATAGAGAATACAAAGGCCCTGTGTTCACTATTCTGCCTTAAAAGGAAGGAAATTCTGACACATGGTGCAACATGGATGAACTTTGAGGACATTATGCTAAGTAAAATAAGCCAGTCACAAAAAGACAAATACTATATAATTCCACTTATATGAGTTACCTAGCATAGTCAGAAAATGTGAAAAGATGGGGAGAGGGGAAATGGGAATTTTTGTTCAGTGGGTACAGAGTTTCAGTTTTTCAACATGAAAGTAATTCTGGAGTTGCATAAGGCTGATGGTTACATAAAAATGTAAATATACTTAAAGCCACATTCAGTGTATATTTCATATATACTTTAAAATGGTTAAGACCGTATATTTTATGTACCACAATTTTTAAAAGGGAAGAAAAAAATTACCAATTCCATTTTAAGTAGTTTTTAGAACAGCTGAAAATCACCCTTTTTTTTATAGGTCAAGGCTATCAGAAGGTGATGCAGTAGAATGCAACTCACCTGGATTCCATGAAGGCATCTCCAGTCTCTTCAAGTCCACAAAATTCTCTCAGCAGGGAAATTACACATTCCAGTTTCCTTCTCTTTAGAACCAACACCTTGCACTGTGTGTGACATTTTGCAAAATAATAGTGAATGGTTTTAGAAAATAACTGTTCAGTTCAGTTCAGTTCCGTCGCTCAGTCGTGTCCAACTCTTTGTGACCCCATGAACCACAGCACACCAGGCCTCCCTGTCCACCACCAACTCCCGGAGTCCACCCAAACCCCTGTCCATTGAGTTGGTGATGCCATCCAACCATCTCATCCTCTGCCATCCTCTTCTTCTCCTGCCCTCAATCTTTCCCAGCATCAGGGTCTTTTCTAATGATTCAGCTCTTCACATCAAGTGGCCAAAGTATTGGAGTTTCAGCTTCATCAGTCCTTCCAATGAACACTGATCTCCTTTAGGATGGACTGGTTGGATCTCCTTGCAGTCCCAAGGATTCTCAAGAATCTTCCCCAACACCACAGTTCAAAAGTATCAATTCTTCTGCACTCAGCTTTCTTATAGTCCAACTCACATCCATACATGACCACCGGAAAAGGAAATGGCAACCCTCTCCAGTATTCTTGCCTGGAAAATCCCATGTATGGAGGAGATACAGTCCATCGGGTTGCAAAGAGTCAGACACTACTGAGTGACTTCACTTTCAAAATAACTGTGATATTAATCATTTAAATTTGTGTATGTGAAGAAAATGGTTTCCACAACCCTGTAGTGTTAAAGATGCATTCTCTTTAACACTATTTATTTAGATGATAAAGCAGCCATTGAACAAAACCAGATGAAACACATGCCAGGATGAGCGTGAATAGATAGAAGAAACGTGCATGTGGGCTGAGATTTCCCTTTTGTGTTTTTTTCTTTCTTCCCTTTTAAATGATTAAAAACCTGTATCTTCATTGAATTCTTTGAATACTAAAAACATGCATATTAAAAGTGAAATTAACAGTTTACACTCTGCTTTATGTATCTGAATGCTGAATATCACAAATCCCTTGTTCTTTTTTTAAAAATGTGTTAATGAAGCACCATTACTCTACTGATCACGACTAGAATCACATGGATCAGGAAGTATTACACAGAAGTTACAAAGTAATTCATGTGAACTCAATAGAAGCCTACTGGCTGATTTTTACCATAGTTTTACTCTAATGTCAAGAATAAAGAGTTACTTTAAAATATTATTTTCCTGTATCTATCTCTTTTTTTGTTGCTGATATTTTACGGGTAAATAATCTTGCTTTTTCTACCCCCATCCTTTTTTTTTTTTCTCAAGACAAAATCTACCCTTGATGAATCTTGCTGCAAAAAAGGTTTGCAAATTATTTAGGATCTTTCTAACAAAAGTGAAAATTTACCATATTTTCTCCATTTTTCTCACCCTAACTCTATACTCAACACCTGTCCACTCCCAAATCTTCTCCTTCTCCCCAAATGCCCCCCTCCATTATATGGTGGTAGATTTTCCTTGGGGCTACCTCAGCAGGAAGGTCTGAGGATCCACCTGCCCCTCCACCAGCACACCTTTCCATGAGGAAAATATAACAAGGAAGACTGGGCACTTTCCCTGGCTTAGCTTCCTGCTTATACTAACACAGCAAATGTTTTAGGTTTGTTCCTTTTAGGTAGGCATGTCATCTCAGTCAGCTACTCCCACACCTGGGAACCCAGCTCCCTCCAGCTCAGCTGAGCTCTTGAGAATTAGACAGAGGGAACCAGAGGAATGTAGACAGAGGGTGGAGGAGGAAGCACCAGGAATGGGCTCCCCACATAGACAGCAGTTGCACAGGCAGAATCTATCTCATGCCTCCAAAAGAGAAAACAGGAATGGAGGCCTTGTTGCACACCAGCAAGGACACAGCCAACAAAACTTCCCTCTAATTCTGAAGTCACAGTGGCACATCCAAGGACATATATTGTCAACCCTGGTGCTGAGAGACTTGCACTTCTGTGGTAGAAAACATACAGAGCAACTAGGACAGGAAAGTGGAGGGAAGCAACTGTGTTTTATCCATTTCTGCTTGGTTTCACATAAGCTTCTACTCATACATTTTTCTACACTTGAAATCTGGAGATCTAATTCCATCTCTCAGCCTTTAATTTCCAAAAATACAAGAGCTTGGATACTATGAAAGCAGAGCACTTATTCTTGAAGGAGTGAGATACTTTGAAGTGGTCAAGTCTTCCAGGGGTAAGCCAACTGAGGAATGCTAGCAAGAGAAGGCTCACTGGAGTCTCAAGAGACATGCAGTATTTAGGACATTCATATACTGAAAAAAATGGTCATTCTTTATCTGAAATTCAAATATAACAAGATATCTGCTTTTCATTTGTTTATTGTATATCTGGCAATTCTCCTTCATCTGGGAACACTCACTGACATATTTGTCACTTTTGACCCATACCATAGATTGACTAGATGGAGAATAGTCAAGTCAGTATTCACATTCCTACTGGAAATCTGGCTCCAGGGATGATATGAAAGTAAGTTACATCCTGCAGGACTTGGTATCCAGAGAATTTGCCCAACACCTTGCACATGGCAATCATTCCCAAAATCTTTGTAGATGGTTGAGGAAATGAACAATACTGTGGGGGCTTTCATATGATTGCTACAGCAGGTCATGTAGGAAGCATAGATACAGATCACAGTGGTTTCAAATTGTCTTTAGGGAACAGGATGATGCTGGTAGTAAAGTTTTTATTGGAAAAAAAGATAATCTGCAGAGAGATAGGAATTCCATTTTGAGGGAAATAAATCTGATTGAACCAAACCAAAAACCATTACTAGTTTGGTGTGTGTTTTCCCACTGCAATTTGATGGATTAGAAGCTGCAGTTGCTGGTCCATTGTTCTTTTTTCTTTTTTTTGGTTGAAATTTGCCACTTCTTCATAGGTGGTACTTAAATGGAAGGTTTTTGAATTAAGGCTGAAAGTACTGATCTGAGTATTTATCAGGTATGAGGCCCGCATCAGATTTAGAGCTGAGGACATCAGCTTAATTGGGTTTCAGGCCCTGAAACATTGTACTGCTATTCACCAGTCTTTTTGAAAATATGTTCAACTCCAGTAAATTTGACTATCATTTATGGAGAAACAAGTCTTGTGGGCAATGCTGTATGGTCAGAAATTCGTTAGAGTCTCCCCATAAGAAGCCTGTAGAGAAAGAGACCACTCATTCCTGCCCCTCTAGGAGATCACTCCAGCAACACCCCTGACAGCAGCATTGTAACCAGGCAGGACCCTGTGGGACCTTCCTAGAACAGGACCCCCTCCCCATGTCTTCAACCTGCCTTTTGTCTGTAGAAAAACTCTAGTCAAAGAATAAATTTAATCAGAGAAGAAAATGCAGAAAGGAAAACAATCAAGCAAGACAAAATAATGATTGTTTAGCCATTAAACAAAGTCAAGGACCTTTTGTTCCTCCTTAAGGGCTATAGATAATATTCTGAGCCATGCCCTTTGATCTGTTTTACAGATTCTGAAATGCCCACCAGTGGAAGAAGTTAACTATACACTGTCCACAAGCATGTTGACCCCAGACTGGTTGGAACCAGGTTGATGATGCTAACTCCCAATTACCTCTCCACCAACTGATCAGAAGAATATCCACAAGCTGATCACACACCCCACAATCCTCCTTCCTCACCCTGTCTTAAAAAACTTTCCCTGAAAGCCTTCAGGGAGTCCAGGTATTTTAAGCACTAGCTGCCCTGGATTCCTCGCTCGGTGCCCTGCAATAAACATTTCACTTTGCTTCACCACAACTGGTGTCAGTAGTTTGGCTTTATGCACAGATGAGTGGGTCCCAGTTTTATCTGGTAACAGTGCCATCACTTCTCTTCTAGGCTGCCCCATCGCCATACAAACATGCTGCTATTTCTTCCATCTTAAATTTAAAACAAAACTTTCTTTAGACCATACTTTTCCTTCTCTACTTCTTTTCACTAAAACTCTTAACAAGATTTTCTAAACTCATTGTCTCCGATGCCTCATCTCCCATTCTCTCTCAGATCTGCTCTAATCATAGTTTCTACCCACCCATCCCCAAGTCCCTGACACTGATTTCTTGTTAAGTTCACTGATAGCTCCTTGTTGCTAAATTCAGTGTCCACTCTCAGCCCACAAAGTATCAATAACAGAGTTAATAGCAGTATTTGAAACCATTCATTGCTACCCCTCCTTGAAGCACTTTCTTAACTTTCAAAAATTTTCCCAGGTGGCTTAAAGCTCAACATTCAGAAAACTAAGATCATGGCATCTGGTCCCATCACTTCATGGGAATTAGATGGGGAAACAGTGGAAACAGTGTCAGGCTTTATATTTGGGAGCTCCAAAATCACTGCAGATGTTGATTGCAGCCATGAAATTAAAAGACACTTCTCTGGTGGCTCAGACGGTAAAGCGTATGCCTACAATGAGGGAGACTCGGGTTCGATTCCTGGGTCAGGAATATGCCCTGGAGAGGGAAATGGCAATCCACTCCAACACTCTTTCCTGGGAAATCCTATGAACAGAGGAGCCTGATAGGCTACAGTCCATGGGGTCACAAAGAGTCGGACATGACTGAGTGACTTCACTTTCACTTTCACTTTACTCCTTGGAAGGAAAGTTATGACCAACCTAGATAGCATATTCAAAAGCAGAGACATTACTTTGCTAACAAAGGTCCCTCTAGTCAAGGATATGATTTTTCCAGGAGTCATGTATGGATGTGAGAGTTGGACTATGAAGAAAGCTGTGCACAGAAGAATTGATGCTTTTAAACTGTGGTGTTGAAGAAGACTCTTGAGAGTCCCTTGGACTGCAAGGAAATCCAACCAGTCCATTCTAAAGGAGACCAGCCCTGGGATTTCTTTGGAAGGAATGATGCTAAAGCTAAGACTCCAGTACTTTGGCCGCCTCATGCGAAGAGTTGACTCACTGGAAAAGACTGATGCTGGGAGGGATTAGGGGCAGGAGGAGAAAGGGACAACAAAGGATAAGAAGGCTGGATGGCATCACTGACTCAATGGACATGAGTTTGAGTGAACTCTGGGAGTTGGTGATGGACAGGGAGACCTGGCATGCTGCAATTCATTGGGTCGCAAAGAGTTGGACATGACTGAGCGACTGAACTGAACTGAACTGAACAGTATACCTACCAATGCAGGAGACACAAGAGACACGGGTTCCATCCCTGGGTCAGGAAAATCCCCTGGAGAAGGAAATGGCAACCCACTCCAGTGTTCTTGCCTGGAAAATCCCCTGGACAGAGGAGCCTGGCAGGCTGCACTACATGGGGTCGCAAAGACTCAACACCCACACACACAACATAACTTTCAAACCCACATACTCTAGGCTTTCCTTCTTATTCCTCAGATCCTGGCTGCAACAACACTGCACAACAATCTCAAAATCTCAGTAGCATGAAAAAAACAGTTTTATTTCTCACTTACAGTTCTGAAGGCTGTGGCTTAGTTGTTCTAGGTTGGGCTCAGTGGGGCCAGACTTCTGGTTCAGCTCTATAGAACTTTTTAAAGGGTTCTTTTATTGAGTGTAATGTTTTTGAAATTTAACCATGTTGTTGCCTGTATAAGTAATTCTGAACTGATCATTTTAAAAAACACATATGGTATCTCTTTCTATTTAATGGATCTAAAAACAATGACATCCTGACAGCAATGAATACAAACAGTACTCAGACTTGATTTCCAAGTACCATCCCCACTAAAGGGAACCAAAGCTCATGGGAAACACAGCTGATTCCAAGACTGATCCAAGGAAAAGGAAAGTGATTCTTTTTTTTTTTTTTTTTTAATTCGGGATGTTTTGTTTTTTATTTATTTTTTAATTTCACTTTACAATACTGTATTGGTTTTGCTATACATCAACATGAATCCACCACAGATGTACACTTGTTCCCAATCCTGGACCCCACTCCCACCTCCCTCCCCATACCATCTCTCAGGGTCATCCCAGTGCACCAGCCCCAAGCATCCTATATCATGCATCAAACCTGGATTGGCGGTTAATTTCACATATGATATTATACATGTTCCAAATCATCCCACCCTCTCCCTCTCCCACAGAGTTCAAAAGACTGTTCTATACATCTGTGTCTCTTTTGCTGTCTCGCATACAAGGTTATCATTACCATGTTTCTAAATTCCCTATATATGTGTTATATACTGTATTGGTGTTTTTCTTTCTGGCCTACTTCACTCTGCATAATAGGCTCCAGTTTCATCCACCTCATTAGAACTGATTCAAATGTATTCTTTTTAATGGCTGAGTAATACTCCATTGTGTATATGTACCACAGCTTTCTTATCCATTCATCTGCTGGTGGACATCTAGGTTGCTTCCATGTCATGGCTACTATAAACAGTGCTGCGATGAACATTGGGGTACACGTGTCTCTTTCAATTCTGGTTTCCTTGATGTGTATGCCCAGCAGTGGGATTGCTGGGTCATATGGCAGTTCTATTTCCAGTTTTTCAAGGAATCTCCACACTCTTCTCCATNGGTTGATTCCTCCAGTTCCATTCTTCTTTCTCAAGATTGCTTTGGCTATTCGAGGTTTTTGTATTTCCATACAAATTGTGAAATTATTTGTTCTAGCTCTGTGAAAAATACCGTTAGTAGCTTGATAGGGATTGCATTGAATCTATAGATTGCTCTGGGTGGTATACTCATTTTCACTATATTGATTCTGCCGATCCATGACCATGGTATATTTCTCCATCTATTAGTGTCCCCTTTGATTTCTTTCACCAGTGTTTTATAGTTTTCTATATATAGGTCTTTAGTTTCTTTAGGTAGATATATTCCTAAGTATTTTATTCTTTTCATTGCAATGGTGAATGGAATTGTTTCCCTAATTTCTCTTTTATTTTCTCATTATTAGTGTATAGGAATGCAAGGGATTTCTGTGTGTTGATTTTACATCTGTGTTTTGTGCCCTTCCCAGGTCCGAGTAGCTCAGGTGTTTGGCGAGCATGGTCAGTGCGACTTATCACCTCTCCTGTCCCTGCTGCTTAGTTTTCTGGGTGTACAACTGGCGCACCTTCTTAGGCGGATGATGACTGTCCAGAACCCTAAGAAGCCTTAGTTACCAAAGAAGCCTGTGTGCAGTTTGGTAGTTAATGTCTCTCTGGAGCTGCCATTGCCCCCTTCCAGCCCTTCAGGCTCTGGCTGCCTGTCACCAGAGGGGGATGGTCTGCAACTGGCTAATTCTGTTCCATCCTTTGTTCTGTGCACGTTCCTGGCGGTGTCTTATGTTAGGGCTTTTCCCATGGTAGCTATCTCACAGTCTGGTTTGCTAGCCCAAGTTAGTTCGCTCTGGTTACCCTTGGGGCATTCGGGCCCAATCCTTAAAAGGCAATGCAGCCTGCACCTCCCTGCCCAGCCCCCACTTGCTAGTGGCGGATGCAGGCGGCTGTGCTGCTTCTCCCCTGGGGGAGTTACCGTTGGGCTAGTAATCTGTGGGTTTTAATTATTCATTTATTTTTCCTCCCTTTTATGTTGCCCTCTGTGCTTCCAAGGCTCGCCACAGACTCAGCAGTGAGAGTGTTTCCTGGTGTTTGGAAACTTCTCTCTTTTTAAGACTTCCTTCCCAGGATGGAGCTCCCTCCCTACCACTTTTGTCTCTTTTTTTGTCTTTTGTATTTTTTCCTACCTCTTTTTGAAGACAATGAGCTGCTTTTCTGGGTGCCTGATGTCCTCTGCCAGCATTCAGAAGTTGTTTTGTGGAATTTACTCAGTGTTTAAATGTTCTTTTGATGAATTTGTGGGGGAGAAAGTGGTCTCCCCATCCTATTCCTCTGCCATCTTAGGACCACCTCTCAGAAAGTGATTCTTGAATACTGTCTACCAGAAAGCAAGGAAATGCTTAAAGACTAATGGAAACATGTTAAAAGAACACAATAGCACTTTTAAAAGGTTCTCATTTGCCCAATTAATTTATTGAATTGTTAAAAAGAAAAGAATCTATGAGTCTATAAAGAGAAATAGATGGAATGAAACAGGTGATATTCTTTATGTAATTCCTCCTGTGAATAAATGTAAAAGGAATAATCACCACTTTGCAGTCTCCAACATAATCATGATTTAGACAAAGATCATCAATGAAATGCTAAAACCATTTTGCAGAACAAAATACCCACACGATCTCCAAGCATGATTTCACAGGTGATTATGTGTCAATTTCTAAGTGCCACTAATTTCAAAGGGAATTAGTACCTTTACTATCAAGAGATCATCTGTCAGGCACCCCTATAATCAAGTAACCAAACATAGAATTACCAATATTGGGACAAACAAACAGTAAGTGTTTCTTGATGTAATAGCATAAGAAGTACATATCACCTCTATATTATTCTTGCCAAAAATATTTAATCTGAAAACTAAACATGAGGAAACTATCATAAAATGCAAACTGTGGGACATTTTATAAATAAGTTGACCCAAATTTGCCAAAATGTCAATGTCACAAAAGGTTATTTTTTTAAAAATTGAGAGAATGTTCTAGATCAGAAATTCTCAAAATGTGGCCTGTGGCTCCCTGGGGGTCCATGAGACTAGGGAGTCCACAAAGCCAAAACCATTTTCAAAATAATAATAATAGATTGTTTGCCTTTTTCACTCTGTTGAGATTTGTAGGGATGGTGCGAAAGCACTGGTGTATTAAACCACCTTAGCAATCCAAACTCTGCAAGTAGTAATATTCTTCTCCAAGAGGTACCCTAATTTTTAAATGTCAATTTCACTTAAGAATATCCTTGAAACAGCCAAAATTATTAATTTCATAAAATTTCAATTCATGAATACACATCTTTTTAAAACTCTGTGTGGTGAAATAGGAAGTACACATCCAAAGCACTTCTGCAAACCAAAGAGCAATGGTTGTTTCAAGGAAAAGCCTGTGCACACCAGTTTGAACTGCACGTTGAACTGGTCACATTTTTCATGGAACATAATTTTTATATGACAGAACTACTGACAGATCCATGGTTTTTCAGGCTTGAGTATTTGGCAGGCAGTTTCTCCAAAATGTACAAAGTGAGCTCATCCCTTCAAGATCACTGACAGTATTTTGTTTCCAATAATAAAATCCCAGCTTTTAAGCAAACAATTGAATTTTGAAAAAAATTGTATTAATCATATTCATTTACATTCAATATCAATTTTTCAGTTCTCAAAGACTTTTTGTGAAACTGGTGGTATTGGTGTATGTGATTGCTTGATTAGTATCAAAAGAACTAACATTTGAGTACTCACTCTCCACCACACATTGTGCACGGTAGTTTACATACTGCACTATAACAATTCAGATTTTCTACAAGTCTATGCAGGGTTTCACCTCAAAAACAACAAAGAACAGTAATAATGACATGGGGGAGAGCTTTACTATAGTTTGGGAAATGCTTTAGATGCAAAGCAAATAAAGAGAAAGGTTAATAAGATGTTAATTAGAAGTTTCAACTGAGGCACCAAAATACAATGAATACTAAGAGTGTCAGGCAGACCCACCCTCATAATATGGTGATGTCAAAGAGTTGAGAGTGTTGATGCAGAAGAAGCCCTCAACATATTTGGAGAAAACAACTGATTCCCTGACTCCCCCTTATGGGAAGGGATGGGTACTCTTCCCTCAGCTCAAGCCTAGGGTTAAAAGCTTCAGCAGGCCACCTGGAGAACCTTCGTGTGTCCCTGCAGTTATAGGGGTACAAAGGACTGTGCCTGATTCATGAGAGGGACAGCAAAAGTGGCCTGCACAGAACACAGGACCATATTAGGACCAGCCCAGTGCTCAGAATTTGTCAGAGGAGGGGAAGCATGAGGGGTTTCCATGGACCATAAGTGAGTGGGTGACTGGAATCATTTTGACCACTTCCTGAGAGGGTAATTGGACTTCAAATAGTGAAAACCTGTGCAGAATAGACTGAGGGAGACCTGTGCAGAAAAAGTGGGACTGAGAAAGAGAATTGTAGAAAAGAAAGAGAATACACCATCCACGTCAAGACAGTTGTAATCAGAGTTTTTAACCAAGCTAACCAGGAAGGCATCCATGAGTCAGTTTTAGATTTCTTCCAAGGCCCAAGGGTACAAAGCCAGTATATGATGGTACCATTCAAGCAAGAACTGTCTGCTCCCTTTTTCTTGCTTCTTCCAAATCACTGGCTACAGGCTGCAAGGGGAGGTGGGGGGGGAGTCATTTTTAAATCAAGATTGAAGTATTCCATAGTATACTGAACTCTACATTCTAACTTATGAATCTTCAGGATTCACAAATTCTTTCATTTGTTCAGTGAAGTCTTTGAGGTTTCCAAATGACATCAAACTTTGCCAAGTAGTGAAGAGGTGGACTTAAAGATAAAAGATAGATAAAAGCACTGTAGAAAGTCAGTAAGTTACATCCCAGGTTGAATAAAGCCTCATTGGTCTATAATTTCCTCTGGGGTTTTCCTTGTGAACTGGTGTTTCCTGGAGTGCCTACATATGGCCTAATTTTGAGGAATGTTTAAAATATCCACAATCTACTGTTCAGAGTTAGTTTTATCACATGACACCAATAATGTGGACACAACTCATCCAAAATACTAGTCCTTGACCAAAGGCTCCATCTAAAGGCTGGCTGACCAGAGGCCCATCTCACATGCCCTGTCCATCAAGTGCTTTCTAAACTAATTCTGTCCTTCTTCTTGGGGTGTCTAAAAAGGCACAAATACAGAACTAAGGGCCTGTGAATAGGGTGAAGATGAAGGAAAGCACAGAATAAAGAGGTAAATAGAAGTCATGACAATTCCTCAAAAAATTAAACATAGACTTTCCTGGAATACACTCAAAGCAACTCTACTCTCAGGAATACACTCAAAAGGATTAAAGACAGTATCTTACAGAGATATGCACACTCTGCATATCTGTATTCATTGCAGCATGATTCACTAACCAAGATTTGAAAATACCCTACATTTCCATCTATCGATGAATGGATAAAGAAAATATGGTGTACATACAGTGGAATATTACTCAGCCTTAAAATGGAATGAACTCTGAAACATGTTGCAGCTTGGAAGAACCTTGAAAACATCATGTTAAGTGAAATGTCAGATACCAAAACACAAATATTGTCTGATTTTTTTTATGAGGTATCCAGAAGAGGCAAATTCATAGAGACAGAGTAGGATATGGGTCACTAGGGCTTGGTGGGGAAGTAATGAGGATGGGGAGTTGATGTTCGAGTTGAGTTTCAAGAAGATGAAAAGGCTTTGGAGCTAGATGGTGGGGACTGTTCCACAACACTGTGAATGTAGCTATTGTCATAAAACTGTATACATAAAAATTGCCAAAATGCTAAGCTTTATGTCATGTATGCTGCTGCTGCTAGGTCACTTCAGTCGTGTCCAACTCTGTGTGACCCCATAGACAGCAGCCCACCAGGCTCCCCTGTCCCTGGGATTCTCCAGGCAAGAACACTGGAGTGGGTTGCCATTTCCTTCTCCAGAGTGAAAAGTGAAAGGGAAGTCACTCAGTCGTGTCCGGCCCTTCACGACCCCATGGACTGCAGCCCACCAGGCTCCTCCGACCATGGAATTCTCCAGTCAAGAGTACTGGAACTCCTTCTCCATTATGTCATGTATATTTTACCACAATAAAAACATTTACTTAAAAATTTTGTTCCAGGTTTCTCTCCAACAATTTGTTTCACTGCAGTCTTTTATGAGAACGTGCATTCATCTTCTCCTGCAAGAACTCCAAAATTACAACTCACTGCTGAACAACCATCAACAGGAGAAAGTTGGATCCCACCAAAAAAAGATACCCCATGTCAAGGGCAAAGGAGAAGCCCCAGCAAGGTGGTAGGAGGGGCGAAATCACATTTAGAATCAAACCCCATAACCTGCCAGAGACACTCGGAGGTCTCAAACAAACTTTGTGCACACAGGACCCAGAGACCCCACAGAGACTGAACCAGAACTGTGTTTGACTGTCTCCTGAGGAGGTATGGGCCAGCAGTAGACTGCTGCAGGGGCAGGGGCTCTGGGTACAGTAGACCTGGATATGGCATAAGCCCTCTTGTAGGAGATCGCCATTAATCTGACCATAGAGTCACCAGAACTTACACAGGACTGGGTAAACAGACTCTTGGAGGGCACAGACAAAAGCTTGTGCACACTAGGACCCAGGAGAAAGGAGCAGTGACCCCACAAGAGACTGACCCATACTGGCTTGTGAGTGTCCAAGAGTCCCTGGCGGAGACATGGGTCAGTGGTGGCCTGCTGCAGGGTTGGGGGCACTGAGTGCAACAATGCTTGCATGGGACCGTTTGAAGGAGGTCGCCATTATCTTCATTACCTCCACCATATTTGGCCTGGAGAATACAGCCCCACCCATCAACAGAAAATGGATTAAAAATTTACTGAACATGGCCCCACCCATCAGAACAAGACCCAGTTTCCCCCTCAGTCTCTGCCATCAGGAAGTTTCCATGAGCCTCTTAACTTTCTCCGTTGGAGGGCAGAAAGAATGAAAACCATAATCACAGAAAACTAACCAGTCTGATCACATGGACCATAGCCCTGTCTAACTCCATGAAACTATGAGCCATGCATGTAGGGCCACCCAAGATGAACGGGTCATGGCGGAGAGTTCTGAAAAAAACGTGGTCCACTGGAGAAGGGAATGGCAAATCACTTCAGTATTCTTGCCTTGAGAACCCCATGGACAGTATGAAAAGGAAAAAAGATAGGACACTGAAAGATGAACTGCCCAGGATGGTAGGTGCCCAATATGCTACTGGAGATCAGTGGAAAAATAACTCCAGAAAGAATGAAAGGACAGAGCCAAAGTAAAACCAACACCCAGTTATACTGGGGATGGAAGTAAAGTCCGATGTTGTAAAGAACAATACCTGCATAAGAACCTGGAATCTTAGGTCCACGAGTAAAGGCAAATTGGAGGTGGTCAAACAGAAGGCAAGAGTGAACATCAAC
Source organism: Redunca redunca (assembly GCA_006410935.1). NCBI lineage: Eukaryota > Metazoa > Chordata > Mammalia > Artiodactyla > Bovidae > Redunca > Redunca redunca. Next base: position 14,744 of record SJYQ01000959.1, read on the forward strand.
ATTTTAGGAACCAGTGAACTAAAATGGACTGGAATACATGAATTTAACTCAGATGACTGTTACATATACTACTGTGGCTTATACTGTTATACTACTGTGGTCAAGAATCCCTTAGAATAAATGGAGTAGCTATCAGAGTCAACAGAAGAGCCTTAAATGCAGTACTTGGATGTGATCTCAAAAACAATAGAATTATCTCTGTTCCTCTCCATTCAATATCACAGTAATCCAAACTATGCCCCAATCAGTAATGCTGAAGCAGCTGAAGTTGAACAGTTCTATAAAGACCTACAAGACCTTCTAGAACTAACACCCAAAAAAGATATCCTTTTCATTATAGGGGACTGGAATACAAAAGTAGGAAGTCAAGAGATCCATACCTGGAGTAACAGGCAAATTTGGCCTTACAGTACAAAACGAAGCAGGTCAAAGGCTACCAGTTTTGCCTAGAGACACCACTGGTCATAGCAAACACCCTCTTCCAAGAACACGAGAAAACTCTACACATGGACATCACCAGATGGTCAATACCAAAATCAGATTGATTATATTCTTTGCAGCCAAAGATGGAGAAGCTCTATACAGTCAGCAAAAACAAGACTGGGAGCTGGCTGTGGCTCAGATCATGAACTCCTTATTGCCAAATTCAGACTTAAGTTGAAGAAAGTAGGGGAAATCACTAGACCATTCAGTTATGACCTAAATCAAAACCCTTACGATTATACAGTGGAAGTGACAGGTTCAAGGGATTAGATCTGATAGAGTGCCTGAAGAACTATGGGCCAAGGTTCATGACATTGTACAGGAGGCAGGGATCAAGACCATCCTCAAGAGAAAGAAATGCAAAAAGGCCAAATGGTTGTCTGAGGAGGCCTTACAGATACCTGAGAAAAGAATAGATGAAAAAGCAAAGGAGAAAAGGAAAGATATACCCATTTGAATGCAGAGTTCCAAAGAATAGCAAGGAGAGATGAGAAAGCCTTCCTCAGTGATCAATGCAAAGAAATAGAGGAAAACACTAGAATGGGAAAGACTAGAGATCTCTTCAAGAAAATTAGAGATACCAAAGTAATGGTATCACTGTGGTCATGGAAAGATGACCACAATAAAAGACAGAAATGGTATGGACCTAACAAGCAGAAGTTATTAAGACGTGGCAAGAATACACAGAAGAACTATACAAAAAAGATCTTCACGACCCAGATAATCACAATGGTGTGATCACTCAGCTTGACCCAGACATCCTGGAATACAAAGTCAAGTTGGCCTTAGGAAGCATCACTACAAACAAAGCGAGTGGAGGTGACAGAATTCCAGTTGAGCTATTTCAAATCCTAAAAGATGATGCTGTTAAAGTGCTTCACTCAATACACAAGCAAACTGGAAAACCCAGCAGTGGCAACAGGACTAGAAAAGGTCTGCTTTCATTCCAATCCCAAAGAAAGGCAATGCCAAAGAATGCTCAAACTACCACGCAATTGCACTCATCTCACACACTAGTAAAGTAATGCTAAAAATTCTCCACCAGGCTTCAACAATACGTGAATTGTGAACTTCCAGATGTTCAAGCTGGATTTACAAAAGGCACAGGAACCAGAGATCAGATTGCCAACAGCTGTTGGGTCATCGAAAAAGCAAGAGAGTTTCAGAAAAACATCCACTTCTGCTTTATTGACTATACCAAAACCTTTGACTGTGTGGATCAAAACAAACTGTGGAAAATTCTTAAAGAGATGAGACTACCAGACCACCTGACCTGTCTCCTGAGAAATCTGTATACAGATCAAGAAGCAACAGTTAGAACTGAACATGGAAAAACAGAATGGTTCCAAATGGGGAAAAGAGTACCTCAAGGCTGTATATTGTCACCCTGCTTATTTAACTTATATGCAGAGTACATCATGAGAAATACTGGGCTAGATGAAGCACAAGCTGCAATCAAGATTTCTGGGAGCAATATCAATAACCTCAGAAATGCAGATGACACCACCCTCATGGCAGAAAGTGAAGAAGAACTAAAGAGCCTCTTGATGAAAGCAAAAGAGGAAAGTGAAAAAGTTGGCTTAAAACTCAACATTCAGAAAGCTAAGATCGTGACATCTGGTCCTATCACTTCATGGCTAATAGATGGGGAAACAATGGAAACTGTGAGACACTTTATTTTGGGGGGCTCCAAAATTACTGCAGATGGTGACTGTAGCCATGAAATTAAAAGACGCTTGCTCCTTGGAAGAGAAGCTATGACCAACCTAGACAGCATTTTAAAAAACAGAGACATCACTTTCCCCACAAAGGTCCATCTAGTCAAAGCTATAGTTTTTCCAGTCGTCATGTATGGATGTGTGAATTGGACTATAAAGAAGGCTGAGTGCCAAAGAATTGATGCTTTTGAACTGTGGTGTTGGAGAAGACTCTTGAGAGTCCCTTGGACTGCAAGGAGATCCAACCAGTCCATCCTAAAGGACATCAGTCCTGAATGTTCATTGGAAGGACTGATGTTGAAGCTGAAACTCCAATACTTTGGCCACCTGATGCAAAGAGCTGACTCATCTGCAAAGATCCTGATGTTGGGAAAGATTGAAGGCAGAAGGAGAAGGGGATGACAGAGGATGAGATGGTTGGATGGCATCACTGACTCTATGGACATGAGTCTGTGTAAGCTGCAGGAGTTGGTGAAGGATGGGGAAGCCTAGTGTGCTGCTGTCCATGGGGTTGCAAAGAGTCAGAAATGACTGAATGAATGAACTGAGTCTTTCTTTGACAAGTCAGGCAACATGGAAAATCTCTTTTAAGTAGAAGAAGAGATGCAATCTCCTTTTGTTGATGCCTGCTCTGGATACATTCTTGCTTTTATCTCCAGATTCTGCTCTTTTTTGGAATTTTGAGATAAAAGTCAAGAAATGAACACCAGTAACTACATGGACTCTATAAAAGGACCCTGAACTTGCAGATAAAACACTGCAGGCTCGTAAAGCAAAACAGGTCACCTGTGCTCATCAAGTCCTCTCAAACTGGCCTACTCAGAGCACAACCCATGGACCCCAGACAGCAGCAGGAAGTAACCAGCAGTCAAGACAGCACAGACACTAATGTGGGGGCACTGTGGAGGCCATAGGGGATAACAAGACGCCAAGGACTTGGCTGGATCCAGATCTTGACGGGGTCTTATGGCCTTAGAGTTGGGCAGGAGGACCATGAAGACTCTAAGAGGGGACAGCACAGCCAAGCCACCTATGTCTGCAGGTGGCGAAGGGGAGTGGGCAGTGGATCATGCTCCTGGTTGGGGAAAAGCAGAAGGAGAAGGAAGGCTGGACATGCTGCCCATTGGGATCTCCAGTCTGAAATGAACTTGTTTGGACAGAGAATTTCAGGCTAACTTCTAAGCATAAGGAAAGTCTCATCTGTCCACTCCAACTTCTGCCTGGTGAGGGATGCCAAGTGGGACTTTTTATGTTAAGGCTATGATTATGTAAAAATTCCTTAAGGCAGACAGTTATGTCAACATATTTTTCTAGTTTGTATTTTACATTGTCAAGTGTTCCCAGAGGCCTTGTGACAGACACGACTTTTATAAATATAAAGAAGTCAAACAGTCTGTGCACAACTGCCAGCCTGCTTAAGACTCCCACTCCTTCCCAATTTAACCCATCAGATTTGTTAAAGATGATTATGTTTTGAAATTTTAAACATGCAGCTAGTTAGGCTGAGGGAAATGAGAGTTTACTCCAACAACATCACAAGGAGCATTTCCTCCAACTCTGGTTTTTTCAGCATTAAAGCCCTTTCCTTGAAATAAGCGTCAGCAGAGCTCTTCACATCATGAAAGATGTAGAGAAAAACCCAGCATGCAGACAGGCGCATTTTGGAGTGATGAAGGGAGTGCAGATTCTGCAGAGATGCCAAGGTTCAAGGCCCAGTCATGTTTCTTCTAAGAGGTATGCATGCCCTTGGCCAAGTTACTAAACCTGCATCTCAAGCACTGGTTTAGTGTAGCAGGTGGACTTTCCTAGGTTCAAATCTTCTTGTGCCTCCTCCTTGCTGGGACTTCTGGCCATGGGACAGTGACAACACAGCACCCAACTCATGGCATTATTGTGAGGTTATAAATGAGTTAGCTTTCACAAAGTACTTAAGAGAGTACTGCCATGAAGAGAACAGTGTATAAATGTTTGCTATTCTATCACCAGTTTTATTTTTTTAAAAAATAAAAGCATATGCTCTCTCCCAGGGCACTTGTGATGGGGAGTAGGGCAATATAAATGGATTCAAATACTAAATCCCGGCTATACCACTTATTAGCTGTATGTCCTAGAACAATTTCTTCTACTTTCCTGTACTTCAATTTTGAGATTGAAAGAGACAATGCACTTTCAGAATTTAGCATAAGATCTTGTACATAGTGCATAGACAGTAGATGTGGGCTGCTGTCATGTCATATCAACAACAAGCATTACTTTCTTCTATCTTGATCATTCTCACTACAGGATTTTTTTTTCTTCTAAGAGGAGACAATCCCCTATCTGTTGAAGTGAACAGGGTAGTCCCCACATGAGGGTTATGGACTGTATTGGGTCCTAATAATTCTTGTGTTGAAGTCCTAATCCCTAGAACCTCAGGTTGTAACCATAAATACTTTAAAGAGGTAATTCAGTTCAGTTGGGCCCTAATCCAACAAGACTGGTATCCTCATAAAAAGAACAGATTTAGACACAGCACAACACCAGACACTTGGATATACTGTAGAAAGACCACGGGAGGACACAGCAAGAAGGCGGCCATCTGCCAGCCAGAGGGAGCGGCCTCAGAATAAAACCTGCTAACACCTTGGTCTTGGCTTTCTAGCCCACAAAACAGAGAAAATTAATAGTTGTTGTTTAAGCCATCCAGTCTGTGGTATTTTGTTATGGCAGCCCCAGAAGATTAGTGTAGTACAAGGGTTTAAATCTATTCTGCATGTTTTTAAGAGAAAGATACTCCATTTTCCAAGCTTCCTAGTGGGTGCTGATTTATTCAGCAAACATTTGTTAACCACCTGATATGTACGGGGCGCTGTTCTAGTGCTGGAGGTGCCACAAGGAAGTGCCATATGTCCACAGGGAAGCATCTTGTGTCCTCAGGGAGCATGTGGTCCAGTGCCTCCATGAACACGTGGCCTCCAAAGCCATCACAGCAGGAAAAGAGGAAAAAAGGAGGCCAGTCACAGGACTTACGTCAGCCCCACTCCCACTTGATTATCACATGATCCCAACCTAACTTCACAAAAGGCTGGAACACTCAGGTAGTGGGTGGAAATTTTGGTGAATAATTGCCTCAGGTAGATGCCTTTGTTATATCCCCACTCTCTTAGTGAAGTTAACTCTATTGCCCAAGGCCACACCACTCATAAGCAAAGGAGCCAGGATTTTATCCTACTGTCTGGTTCTAAACCCACATCTTACCCACTGCACTGTACTGCACTGATTCAGATCATGAAAAAAAAATTTTATTGAAAGAAGTTTGGCAAAATCTTATAGAAAATTGGGGCTACTGAGGAGTTTTAAGCAGAAGAATGGCATGATCAGACAGAAGGACTGGAGTGAGGGACATAGTGGAGGAGTTTGGGGATAAAGAGAAAATTAGTCAGACTTATTTAGTGCGGGGGCGAGGAGGAGGAAATGTTCAAGAAAAACACCCTTGTGTTTGAATGGTCACCTGGAAGGATGACATCACTGATGAAAACAAAATACAGAAGGAGGAACAAGTTTGCTGGAGAAAATAGTGATTGCACTTTGGAAATGCTGAGTTTGAAGAACTTGGAAGACAAATAGCAATGCATGATCAACTGCTTATGGAACAATTATTCCAAAGCTTGGGAAAGTTGGAGTAGGGAGTCACGAATATGCAGGCGGTAGTTGAATAAGAGAAGAATTAGAATCTTGTGAAAAACAATCATCAAAAAAACAAGTTCACAAGTGATAAAATCAAATGCAGTAGAGTCCAGTGTAAACAATATCAATTGGGTTTTGTCATTAAAAGCCATTGATGAGTGGTAAGAGCTTTCAAAGAGTGAGAAAACAGGTGGGGAACAGAAACCAGATCGCCACTTTCTCTAGAGTGAAAATGAATGTAAAATACTACCATTTTCAACCCTCTCAATAAGATGAGTATTATCGTCCCTCCTTTATAATGAAACTCCAAGTGGTGGTTTGCAATACTGTGTAATAGCTAGAAACTCAGACTCAGGAATGCAGCTATTTCAGACTGACTTCCTTGAATTAGACTGAGGTGGGTATGTAGGCTTGTTAGGGAACATTGTCAAAAACACCTTTTAGAAAGTGAGGGAAGCAGAATTAGGCAAAGTTGATGAAAGGACTAGTCTGATCTTGCTAAGAGTTCCTGAGTTGGAAGGGAGTTCAAGTCATCCTTAACGTGGACAAAGAAGTTTTGACCAGGGTTTTGGCCACATATTGATCAGACATTGGATGTACTATCCCCAAGAAAGAATGTAATTTGAGAGAGGCAACTTCCTTTGGCCAACTTCCAGAGAGGGACTCAGCTGAGAGGCATCAAGAGCCTGCTCTCCCAGCAGCTGGGAAGATGAGCACCTCAGTTGTGACCAGGCATCTGGGTGGTGCATGACAGCATCCATTACACTGCCTGTCCAGGTGCCAGTCTCAGTCCAGCCACTTACTGTGAGACCTCAGTTGATTTCTTAATTTCTCTATGACTAAGTTTCCTCATTTCTAAGCTAGGGATATCAGTAAATGTGCCTCATAGGGTTGTTGTGAGAATTAAATGAGTTAATAAAACTGCTAGAAAAAAATGCCTGGCATGTGGTCAGCATTTCATAAGCTAAGCTATCATCATTAAACATAGAAAAACCACTGCAGCCAGGTTTTCTGAATTCTAGTCCTCTGCCAGTTCTTCAGACCATTTAGCCTCAATTCTCATTGTTTCCAGTCTATGTAGTGGTAAAGAATCCACCTGCCAATGCAGAAGACATAAGAGACACAAGTTCAATCCCTGGGTTGGGAAGATCCCTTGGAGTAGGAAATGGCAACCAACTCCAGTATTCTTGCCTGGGAAATTCCACGGACAGAGGAGTCTGGTGGGCTACAGAATGGAGTCATAAAGAGTCAGACACTACTGAGCAACCAAGCACAACACAACACATACGGCACATTAGCACTGAGGACTACACTGTGTTATCTATAACTATTTTGCATTTTACAAAAGTACGTATTAATGCAGTGTACCTAAACAAACATATCTGACAAGTAACCTGGACACTTCAGTGGCTTGCAGAAGCATGCTGCTCCCTCACACATCTGTGGACTTGGCTGATGTGGCCTGGCTAACCTGGGCCTGACTCCTAGCTGCAGGCTGCATCCAGGTCTGCTCCATGCCTTTCATCCTTCTTACATGAGCAGTGTCCACATCATGTTCTTCTCATGGTGAAAGTCAGGAGCTCTGGAGACCAAAACCACATGTGCAAGCACATTTCAAGTCTTTGCTCACCTCCATTGACATCCCATTGCCTAAAGCAATCAGGTGACTGAGTCAGAGTCAAGCCCAGCAGGATATGAAGGCAGACACAGCACCCACGGAGGTTGGGGGAAGAGAGGGGTTAGAAATTTGCAGAACAATAGTCTTCCATATATCTGGATGAACAAAGATTCTGTAATAGTAAAGAAGATACTTCTGACCAAAATAATACAGTAAAAACTTTAATTGAAAGCTTTGGCTAAATATTGCTGATATTTCTGAATATGTCCTTATAGACTCTCTCTATTTCTATTTCCTCATTAGTAAAACACAATTACAATACTTCCTTCCATTCAACTCACAGAAATGAGATATCATCATCCTTATTGATGTATCATTTATTTTCTTGAACCCTGCAGCGCTTCTTTGAATAATAATTGGCATCTTTTGCCATCCAGCATGCTTCTAAACCTTTACTGAGATCCCAACATGAGCACTGATCTCCCAAAACTACCATAGAAACCTAGGAAGATGCAGGAGTGGTGTCCTTAATAAACACAATGGCTGAAATCCAATGTACTTCAGATTTCTGAAGCACTAGGTCTTCACATTTTGCCATTCTGCTTATTTAAGACAATGCTGAGTATATGGTGAGTGAGTCATAATTGCAGTTGAATTTCTTGAATTTCCTATGTTCGTAGGCAGTTAGATTAAGTAACCAAACACTGCTGAGATCTGAAACTCCATTCAGTGGTGGCCTTTGTGAAAAATCTAACACAAGCTCATTGCCTATCTAGCTACTAAACACTCCATTCAACACTTTGCTCCTTAATTCCAAAACCTTATATTTGGACACTACCTATGAAGAAGCAGTGAATTTCCTCAGAATGGAATGAAAGAATGATGGTTCAGCAAACTGAAGCTTTTGGTCCCCCAAAATTGTATTTCCAATTCATTAAATTATAGTGAGACAGTGCCCAACTTTTATGGCTTCAGTGAAATTAGTTTTCACAAAGATGAAGTCCACTTCTCTCTGCTTGCCAAAACTAAGGCAAAATTTCTTTGTTTCTATAAAAATTTTATTGATATAAGCATCATCCAGCTCTTTAAACTCATTCTGAAATCATTTTGATCTCAGGAAATTTTTCATATCTTTGCTGTACTAATCTTACAAAAATGCTACAATACCTCTAGTTAAAAAGTAGGAGAAACTCTTAGTGACTATATTAGTTTGCTAGGACTGTTATAACAAGGTACCACAAACTGAATAGCTGAAACAACAGAAATATATTATATCACAACTCTGGAGAGTGACAGCCCAAGGTCAAGGTGTTGGAAAGACTAGCTTCTTCTGAGAGCTGTGAGGAAGAATCTGTGCAATGCCTTTTCTTCTTCTAGTGCTGTGCTAACATTTGGGGGATGCTTTGGTCTATAGATATATCACATTCTCTCTGTGTATGTGTGTGGGTGTATGTCTCCAAATTTCTTTTCCTTATAGGAAAAATCTGTTATGAAAGTGAAAGTGAAGTCGTGTCCGACTCTTTGTGACCCCATGACCTGTAGCCTACCAGGTTCCTCCATTCATGGGATTTTCCAGGCAAGAATACTGGAGTGGGTTGCCGTTTCCTTCTCCAGGAGATCTTCCCAACGCAGGGACTGAACCCGGGTCTCCCACATTGTAGGCAGACGCTGTACCATCTGAGCCACCAGGGAAGTAAATCTGTTATGACTCACCCTAATAAACTCATTTTAACTTGCTTACCTTTACAGAGATTCTGTCTCCATATAAGGTTACATTCCAAGGCAGTCAGGGTTAAGACTTCAACATACTAGTTTGGGCCAGAGTGAGTACACATTTCAAACAGTAACAGTGACCTTGCATTAGTTAGGCAAAGATATCTCACAAACTATAAAAGAAGAAAATTGATAAGTTGGATGTCATCAAAATTACATACTTCTACTCTTTAAAAAAAAAAAAACACTATCAAGAAAGTAGAAAAACAAATGAGCCATAGACTGGGTGGAAAATATTTTGAAAATATACATTCAATAAAGCACTTGTGTCTAGAATACATAAAGAAATTTTACTCAATAATAAGACTTAATAGGAAAAACACAACTCATGATAACAACTCATACAACCCAATTAGAAATGGGCTAAAGATTTGGACAGATACACCATCAAAAAAGATACATAAATGACCACAATCAAAACAACTGACAATACCAAGTGGCAGCAAGAATATGGAGCAACTAAACCTTCATCCAGTTACTCTGCAAACCAGCAGGGCAGCTTCTTTTAAGAGTAATAATAACCTACCATGTAACACATCAACCCAAATCCTAGGTATTTACACAAGAGAAACAAAAATCTATGTTCACCTGGAGACCTCTACATGAATGTTCATGACAGCTTTATTCATGGTAGCCAAGCCTGGTAATACTTTAAAGGCCCATTAACTGGAGAATGGATAAACAGATTTGATATGTATGTACAATGGAGCACTACTGAGCAATAAAAAGAATGAATTATTGATACACAGAAGAAAAGACTACATGCCCTTTACTTCTGTTTACACATTGTTCTAGAAAAGATGGTACCGTAGATAGAGAAAGTCAACCAGCAGTTGACAAGAGCTGGGAGCAGTGAAAGAGAGCTGGCTGAAAAGGAACACGGTGGAACTTTTGGGGTTAATGGACCATGGTTAGATGACTATACACTTGCCAAAATTTCACTGAACTATATTTAAGAAAGTAGTTGAATATTTTTTTTTTGCTACAGTACTTTTCACTTTCCCTAGCATTCACAAACATTTCTGGAAAAATGCTCCCCCAATCTCCCCACCAGTCTTCAACAATTGAGTAGTGTAGCTTTCTCTTTTCAGCTCATTCCTGGAGCCAGTTTCCTAACAGGAATGTAATAGATATTTGCTGAGCCTGTTATTCTCCATCTAATCATGCTATGAAATTGTTACCAAAAGGAGTGGAGTCTGGCTGCTCCCCAAAAGCCAATAAACAGGCCAGGTTGGTGGACAGGGAAGTTTGCTTCATTTCAGATGCTGGCAACTAGGGGTGGGGGTGGCGGACATCAGTGCATAGGCCAACTCCATCAACTGGCAACCAGTGGGGCAAGAGCTGGTTGGATATAAGGTGGGAGCTACATGCAGAAACAGCACAGTCAGCTGGGACAGTCATCTTCAAATTGGTCATCGGTGGTCTGACCAGTGTCACCTTGATTGTTTTAGGTACAGTTAATCTTCGTCTAGTCAAGGCTATGGTTTTTCCAGTAGTCATGTATGGATGTGAAAGTTGGACTGTGAAGAAAACCGAGCACAGAAGAATTGATACTTTTGAGCTGTGGTGTTGGAGAAGACTCTTGAGAGTTCCTTGGCCTGAAAGGAGATCCAACCAGTCCATCCTAAAGGAGATCAGCCCTGGGTGTTCTTTGGAAGGAATGATGCTAAAGCTGAAACTCCAGACTTTGGCCACCTCATGCGAAGAGTTGACTCATTGGGAAAGACTCTGATGCTGGGAGGGACTGGGGGTAGGAGGAGAAGGGGACAACAGAGGATGAGATGGCTGGATGGCATCACCGACTTGATGGACATGAGTTTGCGTGAACTCTGGGAGATGGTGAGGGACAGGGAGGCCTGGCGTGCTGCGATCCATGGGGTTGCAAAGAGTTGGACACGACTGAGCGACTGAACTGAAATGAACTGAACTGAATCTTCCTGAGTGAGACAGGAACACAGGAGTGGGAGATGAGATGGCAGAGTAAAAGGATGTGTGTTCATCTTCTCCTGCAAGAACACCAAACTGCAACTAGCTGTTGCCATGAGGAGATACCCCACATCCAAGGTAAGAGAAACCCAAGTAGGACAGTAGGCACTGAGAGAGGGCATCAGAGGGCAGACAGACTGAAACTACAGTCACAGACAACAGGCCAATCTGATCACATGGACCACAGCCTAACTCAATGAAAATAAGCCATGCCCTGTGGGGCCACCCAAGATGGACAGATCATGGTGGAGAGGTCTGAGAGAATGTGGTCCACTGGAGAAGGGAATGGCAAACCACTTCAGTATTCTTGTCTTGAGAACCCCATGAACAGTATGAAAAGGCAAAAAGACAGGATACTGAAAGATGAATTCCCCAAGTTAGTAGGTGCCCAATACACTACTGGAGATCAGTGGAGAAATAACTCCAGAAAGAATGAAGGGATGGAACCAAAGCATAAACAACACCCAGTTGGGGACGGGACTGGTGATAGAAGCAAGGTTCGATGCTGTAAAGAGCAACATTGCATAGGAACCTGGAATGTCAGGTCCATGAATCAAGGCAAATTGGAAGTGGTCAAACAGGAGATGACAAGAGTGAACATCAACATTCTAGGAATCAGCTAACTAAAATGGACTGGAATGGGTGAATTTAACTCAGATGACCATTATATCTACTACTGTGGGCAGGAATCCCTTAGAAGAAATGGAGTAGCCATCATGGTCAACAAAAGAGTCAGAAATGCAGTACTTGGATGCAATCTCAAAAATGACAGAATGATCTCTGTTCGTTTCCAAGACAAACCATTCAATATCTTGGTAATCCAAGTCTATGCCCCGACTAGTAATGCTGAAGAAGTTGAAGTTGAACAGTGCTATGAAGACCTACAGAACCTTCAAGAACTAACACCCAAAAAAAGATGTCCCTTTCATTATAGGGGACTGGAATGCAAGAGTAGGAAGTCAAGAAGAAAAACCTGGAGTAGCAGGCAAATTTGGCCTTGGAGTACAGAATAAAGCAGGGCAAAGGTTAATAGGGTTTTGCCAAGAGAACACACTGGTCATAGAAAACACCCTCTTCCAACAACACAAAAAAAGACTCTACAAATGAACATCACGAGATGGTCAATACTGAAATCAAATTGATTATATTCTTTGCAGCCAAAAATGGAGAAGCTCTATACCGTCAGCAAAAACAAGACCAGGAGCTGACTGTGGCACAGGTCATGAACTCCTTATTGCCAAATTCAGGCAGAAATTGAAGAAAGTAGAGAAAACCACTAGACCATTCAGGTATGACCTAAGTCAAATCCCTTATGACTATACAGTAGAAGTGAGAAATAGATTTAAGAAACTAGATCTGATAGACAGAGTGCCTGATGAACAATGGACAGAGGTTCGTGACATTCTATAGGAGACAAGAATCAAGACCATCACCAAGAAAAAGAATGCAAAAAAGCAAAATGGCTGTCTGGGGAGGCCTTCCAAATAGCTGTGAAAAGAAGGGAAGTGAAACGCAAAGAGGAAAAGGAAAGATATACCCATTTGAATGCCAAGTTCCAAAGAACAGCAAAGAGAGATAAGAAAGCCTTCCTCAGCGATCAATGCAAAGAACTAGAGGAAAACAACAGAATGGGAAAGACTAAAGATCTCCTCAAGAAAATTAGAGTTACCAAGGGAACATTTCATGCAAAAATGGGCTCAATAAAGGACAGAAATGGTATGGACCTAACAGAAGCAGAAGATTTTAAGAAGAGAGGTGGCAAGAATACACAGAAGAACTGTACAAAAAAGATCTTCACGACCCAGATAATCACGATGGTGTGATCACTCACCTAGAACCAGACATCCTGGAATGTCAAGTCAAGTGGGCCTTAGAAAGCATCACTACGAACAGAGCTAGTGGAGGTGATGGAATTCCAGTTGAGCTGTTTCAAATCCTGAAGATGATGCTGTGAAAGTGCTGCTCTCAATATGCCAGCAAATCTGGAAAACTCAGCAGTGGCCACTGGACTGGAAAAGGTCCGTTTTCATTCCAATCCCAAAGAAAGGCAATGCCAAAAAATGCTCAAACTACTGCACAATTGCACTCATCTCACACACTAGTGAAGTGATGTTTAAAATTCTCCAACCCAGGCTTCAGCAATACATGAACCATGAACTTCTTGATGTTCAAGCTGGATTTTAAAAGGCAGAGGAACCAGAGATCAAATTGCCAACATCCGCTGGATCATCGAAAAAGCAAGAGAGTTCCAGAAAAACATCTATTTTGCTTTATTGACTATGCCAAAGCCTTTGACTGTGTGGACCACCAACAACTGTGGAAAATTCTGAAAGAGATGGGAATACCAGACCACCTGACCTACCTCTTGAGAAACCTGCATGCAGGTCAGGAAGCAACAGTTAGAACTGGACATGGAACAACAGACTGGTTCCAAATAGGAAAAGGAGTATGTCAAGGCTGTATATTGTCACCCTGCTTATTTAGCTTTTATGCAGTGTACATCATGAGAAATGCCGGGCTGGAGAAAGCACAAGCTGGAATCAATATTTCCAGGAGAAATATCAATAACCTCAGATATGCAGATGACACCACCCTTATGGCAGAAAGTGAAGAAGAACTAAAGAGCCTCTTGATAAAAGTGAAAGAAGAGAGTGAAAAAGTTGGCTTAAAACTCAACATTCAGAAAACTAAGATCACAGCATCTGGTCCTATCACTTCATGGCAAATAGGTGGGGAAACAGTGGCTGATTTTTTTTTTCTGGGCTCCAAAATCACTGCAGATGGTGATTGCAGCCATGAAATTAAAAGACGCTTGCTCCTTGGAAGGAAAGTTATACCAACCTAGATAGCATATTCAAAAGCAGAGACATTGCTTTGTCAACAAAAGTCCATCTAGTCAAGGCTATGGTTTTTCCAGTGGTCATGTATGGATGTGAGAGTTGGACTGTGAGGAAGGCTGAGCACCGAAGAATTGATGCTTTTGAACTGTGGTGTTGGAGAAGATTCTTGAGAATCCTTTGGACTGCAAGGAGATCCAATCAGTCCATTCTAAAGGAGATCAGTCCTGGGTGTTCATTGGAAGGACTGATGTTGAAGCTGAGACTCCAATACTTCGGCCACCTGATGCAAAGAGCTGACTCATTGGAAAAGACCCTGATGCTGGGAAAGATTGAGGGCTGGAAGAGAAGGGGATGATAGACGATGAGATGGTTGGATGGCATCACCAACTCAATGGACATGGGTTTGGTTGGACTCCAGGAGTTGGTGATGGACAGGGAGGCCTGGAGTGTTGTGGTTCATGGGGTTGCAAAGAGTCAGACATGACTGAGTGACTGAACTGTACTGCTGAAGAACCATCAACAGGAGGATATTGAAACTTACTTTAAAAGGTAACCCATGTCCAAGGACAAAGGAGAAGCTGCAATGAGATGGCAGGTGGAGTGCAATCACATTAAAATCAAATTTTATACCTGCCAGATTGGTGACCCAAACTGAGAACAATTATACCAAGGAAGTTCTCCCACAGTTGCAAAGTCTTAGACCCCACATCAGATTACCAAACCTGGGGATCCAGAAAAGGGCCTGGGAATCCCAAGGGTTGTCTTATTTTGAAGGTCAGTGGAATTTGATTACAGAATTTCCATAAGACTGGAGGAAACAGAGACTATTGGAGGGCACAAACAAAACTTTGCCTGCACCAGGCCCTAGGGGAAAGGAGCAGTGACCCCAGAGGACACTGAGCCAGAACTCCCTCTGAGTGTTTGAGGGTCTCCTGCTGAGGTGTGGGTTGACAGTGGCCTGCTATGGGGACAGGGGCACTAGCAGCAGCAGTCCTGGGAGGCACGTGCTGGCATAAGTCCTCTTGGAGATCGCCACTAACCTTACCATAGAGAATGCAGACTCCAGGATTGGGCGACCACAGGCCAAACAACTAGCAGGGAGGGAGCACAGCCCCACCTATTAGCAGACAATCGGGTTAAAGATTTACTGAGGATAGCCCTGCCCACTAGAGCAAGATTTAGTTTTCCCCAAAGCCAGTCCCTTCCATCAGGAAGCTTACACAAGCTTCTTATCCTCATCCATCAGAGGGCAGACAGAAGAAACATTCCCACAGCCTCCAGAATGAAAACCACAATCACAGAAAGCTAATGAAAATAATCACATGGATCACAGCCTTGTGTAACTCAATAAAATGCAGGGACACCCAAGATGGATGGGTCATGGTGGAGAGTTCTGACAAAATGTAGTCCATTGAAGTAGGGGATGGAAAACCACTCCAGTATTCTTGCCTTGAGAACCCCATGAATAGTATGAAAAGCCAAAATGAAATGACACTGAAAGATGAGTGCCCCAGGTCACTTGGTGTCCAACAAGTTACTGGGGAAGAGTGGAGAAGTCACTCAAGAAAAAATGAAGAGGCTGGGCCAAAGCAGGAACAATACCCAGCTGTGGTTGTGTCTGTTGGTGAGAGTAAAGTCCAGTGCTGTGAAAAACAATATTGCATAGGAACCTGGAATGTTAGATACATAAGTCAAGGTAAATTGAAAGTGATCAAGCAGGAGATGGCAAGAGAACATCGACATTTTAGGAATCAGTGAACTAAAATGGATGGGAATGGGCAAATTTAATTAGATAACCATTATATCTACTGCTATTGGCAAGAATCCCTTAGAAGAAATGGAGTAGCCCTCATTGTCAACAAAAGAGTCCAAAATGTAGTACTTGGGCGCAATCTCAAAAACAACAGAGTGATCTCGGTTCATTTCCAAGGAAAACTATTCAATATCACAGTAATCCAAGCCTATACCCCAAACACTAATGTCAAAGAAGCTGAAGTTGAATGGTTCTATGAAGACCTATAAGACCTTCCAGAAATAACACCAAAATAAGATATCTTTTTCATCATAGAGGACTGGAATGCAAAAGTAGGAAGTCAAGAGATACCTCAAGTAACAGACAAGTTTGGCCTTAGAGTGCAAAATGAAGCAAGGCAATGGCTAACAGAGTTTTGCCAAGAGAACGCACTGGTCATAGCAAACACCCTCTTTCAATAACACAAAAGACAGTGTTACACATGGACATCACCAGATGGTCAATACTGAAATCAAATTGATTATATTCTTTGCAGCCAAAGATGGAGAAGCTCTATAGAGTCAGCAAAAACAAGACCTAGAGCTGATTGTGGCTCAGATTATCAGTTCAATTTTGCCAAATTCAGACTTAAATTGAATAAAGTAGGGAAAACCACTAGGTCATTCAGATATGACCTTAATCAAATCACTTATGATTATACAGTGGAGGTGAAGAATAGATTCAAGTGATTAGATCCAGTAAACAGAGTACCTGAAGAACTATGGACAAAGGTTCATAACACGGTATAGGAGGCAGTGACCAAAACATTCCCAATAAAAGGAAATTCAAAAAGGAAAAGTGGTTGTCTGAGGAGGCCTTACAAATAGCCGAGAACAGAAGTGAAAGGCAAAGGAGAAAGGACAAGATATACCCAACTGAAGGCAAAGTTCCAGAGAATAGCAAGGAGAGATAAGAAAGCCTTCTTCAATGAACAATGCAAAGAAACAGAGGAAGATAATAGAATGGGAAAGACTAGAGATCTATTCAATAAAATTGGCGATACCAAGGGAATATTTCATGCAAAGATGGGCACAATCAAGGACAGAAATGGTATGAACCTAACAGAAGCAGAAGAGATTAAGAAGAAGTGGCAAGAATACACAAAAAATCATATAAAAAAGATCTTAATGATCCAGATAATGACGACAGTATGGCCATTCACCTAGAGCCAGACATGCTGGAGGGTGAAGTCAAGTGGGCCTTGGGAAGCATTACTATGAACAAGGCTGGTAGAAGTGATGGAATTCCAGCTAAGCTATTTAACATCCTAAAAGATAATGATGTTAAAGTGCTGTACTCAATATGTCAACAAATTTGGAAAACTTAGCAGTGGCCATGGGACTGGAAAAGGTCAGTTTTCATTCTAATTCCAAAGAAAGGAAATGTGAAAGAATGTTCAAAATATGGTACAATTGCATTCACTTCACATGCTAGCAGGATAATGCTCAAAATTCTTCAAACTAGGCTTTAGCGGTATGCGAACTAAGGACCTCATATAAACAAGCTGTCTTTAGAAAGGCAGAGGAACCAGAGATCAAATTGCCAACAACCACTAGATCTTAGAAAAAGCAAGGGAATTCCAGAAAAACATCTATTTCTGCTTCATAGACTATGCTAAATCCTTTGACTGTGTGGACTACAGCAAACTGTGGAAAATTCTTCAAGAGATAGGAATACCGGACCACTTTACCTGCCTCCTGAGAAACCTGTATGTAAGTCAAGAAGCAACAACAGTTAGAATAGCAGAAGAAACAACGAAAATTGGGAAAGGACTACATGAAGGTTGTATATTGTAACCCTGATTATTTAACTTATACACAGAGTACACCATGTGAAATGCCAGGCTAGCTGAATCACAAGCTGGAATTAAGATTGCTGGGAGAAATATCAACAACCTCAGATATGCAGATGATACCACTGTTATGGAAGAAAGCTAAAAGTAACTAAAGAGACTCTTGAGGAGAGTGAAAGAGGATAGTGAAAATGCTGGCTCAAAATTCAACATTCAAAAAACTAAATCATGGCATTCAGTCCCATCATTTCATGGCAAATAACCAGGGGAACAATGGAAACAGTGACAAATTTTCTTAGGCTCCGCAATCACTGTGGATGGTGAATGCAGCCATGAAATTAAAAGATGCTTGGTCCTTAAAAGGAAAACAATGACAAGCCTAAACACTGTATTAAAAAGCATAGAAATCACTTTGCTGACAAAGGTCTATATAGTCAAAGCTATGGTTTTTCCAGTAGTCATGTACGAATGTGAGAGTTGGACCATAAAAAAGGCTGAGCACCAAACAATTGATGCCTTTGAATTGTGGTACTAGAGAAAACTGTTTGAGAATTCCATGGTTGCAAGGAAATCAAATCAATCAACCCTAAAGGAAATCAACCCTGAATATTCGTTGGAAAGACTGATGCTGAAGCTGAAGCTCCAATTCTTTGGCCACAATCTGAAGAACTGACTCACTGGAAAAGACCATGATGCTGGGAAAGACTGAGAGCTGGAGGAGAGGAAGGCCACAGAGGATGAAATGATTGGATGGCATCATTCACTCAGTGAATATGAGTTTGCACAAACTCTAGGAGATAGTGAAGGACAGGGAAGCATGGTGTGCTGTAGTCCATGGGGTTACAAAGAGTCAGACATGACTTCACAACTGAACAACAACAATCTTCAGTTCCAGGGTCCACTTGTTCCTATTTCTTTGAGGTCAATTCTTGGAATTGTGATAGTTCAAGTCTTGGGTACAGTCTGGTGATCATGTAATTAATTTCCACCTGGGGTTTCTGTATCTATAAGACAGTTCACAGGATATGGCTCAGAACATTATCTATAGTCCTTGAGAAGGAACTAATGGTCGTTCACTATGCTTAATGACTACATTATTATTATTTGGTCTCCTTTTTCTATTTTCTTTTGTTTCAGCATTTCTCATCTCTCTGATTAAACTTATTATTTGGCCAAAGGTTTCCACGGACAAAAGGCAGACAGAGGACATGTGGGGAAGGACCATAGGGTCTTGCTCTGTTTCAAAGTCAGATAAAAATGGTGAATGTTTACAACTCTTCTTTCTGCCAAATAAATTGGGTTCTGATTCCATCCACTGCTTAGTTCTTTCCCACTTCTTCCTCTGAACAGGATTAAGAATATTCAGTCTCTTGAAGGCAGAATTAGGAAAAAGAGTTGAGGATAAAAGGCTTAGTCTAGTGAAAACAAGAATGAGAGTAAAAAGGAGCCTCTATCCCTAGGGAATCTCACATGTGGAGGTGTGGAGGGCCCAGGGCAATGCTGGGAGAGATAGGTTTGTGGTGGGTTAGAGAGAATACAAGGCTTTCTTGGTGGGTCAGTGATAAAAAAATCCTGCCTGCCAAGCAGGAGATGTGGGTTCAAGAAGATCCCCTGGAGAAGGGAGTGGCAAGCCACTGCTATACTCTTGCCTGAGAAATCACATGGACAGAGGAGCCTGATGGGCTACAGTCAGTGGGGTTGCACAGAGCCAGACATGACTTACCAACTAAACCACCACCAGAGAGAGTAACGGACGGGCCAGGGAGGGTGAGCAAGAGGGTTTTCTGTGGGAGAAGGGTGACACTGACAGGCTTGAGAGTTGCAGGCTGCTAGAGAATAGGAAACTCAGCAGTGGCCCCAGGACTGGAAGCGGTTAGTTTTCATTCCAATCCCAAAGAAAGGCAATCCCAAAGAATGCTCCAACTACCGCATAATTGCACTCAACTCACATGCTAGTAAAGTAATGCTCAAAATTCTCCAAGTTCAGCAATATGTGAACTGTGAACTTCCAGATGTTCCAGCTGGTTTTAGAAAAGGCAGAGGAACCAGAGATCAAATTGCCAACATCCGCTGGATCATCAAAAAAGCAACAGAGTTCCAGAAAAACACCTATTTCTTCTTTATTGACTATGCCAAAGCCTTGACTGTGTGGATCACAATAAACCATGGAAAATTCTGAAAGAGATGGGAATACCAGAACACCTAACCTGCCTCTTGAGAAATCTATATGCAGGTCAGGAAACAACAGTTAGAAGTGGACATGGAACAACAGACTGGTTCCAAATAGGTAAAGGAGTACGTCAAGGCTGTACATTGTCACCCTGCTTATTTAACTTATATGCAAAGTACATC
>SJYQ01000959.1:42034-157069 GCA_006410935.1 Redunca redunca
GATGTGAGAGTTGGACTGTGAAGAAGGCTGAGCACAGAAGAATGGATGCTTTTGAACTGTGGTGTTGGAGAAGACTCTTGAGAGTCCCTTGGACTGCAAGGAGATCCAACCAGCCCATTCTGAAGGAGATCAACCCTGGGATTTCTTTGGAAGGAATGATGCTAAAGCTGAAGCTCCAGTACTTTGGACACCTCATGCGAAGAGTTGACTCATTGGGAAAGACTCTGATGCTGGGAGAGATTGGGAGCAGGAGGAGAAGGGGACGACCGAGGATAAGATGGCTGGATGGCATCACCGACTCGATGGACGTGAGTCTGAGTGAACTCCGGGAGATGGTGATGGACAGGGAGGCCTAGCGTCCTGCGATTCATGGGGTCGCAAAGAGTTGGACATGACTGAGCGACTGAACTGATGTTCTTCCAAAGGAAATTACTAGAGGAAAAACTGTAATCAGCCAAGGGATGACTGAGGAGGCCTCGGTTAAAAGACTTCTCAATGGCAGTAAATATATCTACCAACAGATATAAAATTTAAAAGGTGGGGCAGGGGGGCGAAATAGAGTGACAGAATAGAATATATGTGGTATATGACCTGACAACTTAAAAACAATTTTTTTAATGGAAAGAGGGTAAGCAGAAAAAAGAATAAACACATTGATTGCTTCGTCTACAATACCAAGAAACCAAGAGATATTTAAAGTTGAAAATTCAAGTTTTAGAAGTAAAACATATTTGACAGTACAAAAGTCAACACCAAGAAAGATAACATTATTTATCAGAACTGTGGGATGGAGAGGAAGGGATGAAGGGGAAGAAGAGAATACAAGCAACTTTAATGCTTCTTATGTTAGGAAAATTTTACATATTATTCTAAAGAAAAAAAGAGAATAAAAGTGTTAAATAAAGATATAACTATGTAGCCACTATCAAAAAGAAAGAGGCTGCATAGAAGAGATTTTTAAAATGTTACACATATCATAGGTCTAAAATTAATCATACCAAGAAAGAGGCTGCATAGAAGAGACTGTTAAAATGTTACACATATTATAGGTCTAAAATTAATCATACCAATATGTGTAGGTTTAATTTACCTTATAAAAGAAAAAGATTGATATTCAGATTGACTCACAGATCTAGGTCACAAACCCAATTTCTAGGCTATAATAGAGAGTAACACTGAAAACAAAATTATTCAGTAAAGCTAAAAAGATGAACAACAACAAAAAATATCAGAAAAAGCAAAACAAAAAGAAAGTGGCTAGTGTAATAAAATATTAGAGAAGGTAGAAATCAAGCCAAAAAGCAATAATAAAAGCACATCACAGTGTCAAAGCATACAAACCAAAATGAAAATGTAGCAGCTATGAATACCTCTGTACTAAACAATGTAGCAACAATGTTGATGAAAACAGAAACTATTGCAAGCACAAAGAGAAACAGATGGAAACAGTAGTGGAAAGCTACTTCATTTCTCTCAATTCACTTCAGATCAAACGACAAAAAGTAAAAGGCATATTTCTGCATCTGGATATGATGGAATTCATGGCAGAAAAATGCTCCTACTGAGAACTACAAAACCCAGATAAACTTTTTAAACCTTTAAAATTTTCTAAGATAACAGAGAGATACAAAAGAAAACAATACTAGAGGGACTAAAATTCCAGAGACTAACAGACAGAACCTTCTGTAAAGCTGTTGAGAATTGGCAGTTGACTTTTCCAGGAGGTATCTGCCGATTCTGGGTATGGGCTGGAGACTGAGGATCTGAGCTTGGTCCAGACAGGTCTCTTCTGGGTAGACAAAAGAAACTTACAGAGCTTTGTGTGGGCATTCAGGACTGAAATGCCAAAGCTGGAGATCTGAGACCTGGTCTCCACCATCAAGGCATTTAGCTAATTCCAAAGATGTGCAAATGGAAGATATTAAAGAGCATTTCTGAAAACCACTGAAAAGCAGGGCAAAAATTCCCATAGTTCTTGGAGCTAAGGAGACTCAGACCTACCAATCTCTTAACTGAAATCCTGAAGGGCAAGCCCTAGGTACAAGGGACAATGAGTAGACTGAATCTTACCAGAACTGCAATCTAACCTCAAAACAGCCCAGTCACTGATAGTATTAAAATGTTTCCCCTTCTTCCAACTCTGTTTTCTTAGGGAAATTTTTGAACTTTCTCCATGGAAAGACATCATCATGTGGAGCCTCTTTTATTTTTGGCCTTGCAAGATCTTAGTTCCCTCATCAGGAATGAAACATGTGCCCTCTGTGGAGTCTTAACCACTGGACCACCAGGGAAGTCCCAAGCCTCTTTTTTTTTTTTTTTTTAAAGTTTCCAGTATTAAATAAGAAGTCCTCGGCATGCAAAGATATGCAAAAATATGACTAATTATCAAGAGAAACAAACAAATAGAGGAGCATGGTAAGGAAAGGATCTTTACAGAGTTTTCCCTAAGAGCATTTTAGAACTACAGGCAGAGGAAACAGTCAATTTCTCTCATCCCAATCTCCCAGCTGCCATCCTATAACATACCAATTACCTAGGTGAAGGTGAAGTCACTCAGTCGTGTCTGACTCTTTGCGACCCTGTGGACTGTAACCTACTAGGCTTCTCTGACCATGGGATTCTCCAGGCAAGAATACTGGAGTGGATTGCCATTTCCTTCTTCAAGGGATCTTCCGACCCAGGGATCGAACCCGGGTCTCCCACATTGGAGGCAGACACTTTAAGCTCTGAGCCACCAGGGAAGCCCTACCAATTACCTAGAGTTCTTGCAATTTTTAACATCCCCCTGCCTCAGGTACAAGGCTCACTTTGCCCTTCCAAATTCCTTTCTCTCTACATAGCTTAGCATAATGGTGGGGGCGGGGGGAGCGATTATATTCTTAAAAAGAGATGATAGAGGTTTAGGAATATAAAAACCTAATCAAAAATCACAGTAATGGCCATCTCCACCCCAAGAACCAGTCAGCAGTTTCTCAGGCAACTACTTTCAAATTTTAATCTTGTTTTTTCTTCTTAAAGAAGCATTTACTTGAATGGGTAAAGAAGATGTGGTACATATATATAATGGACTATTCAGTTCAGTTCAGTCGCTCAGTCGCGTCTGACTCTTTGCAACCCCATGAATCGCAGCACGCCAGGCCTCCCTGTCCATCATCAACTCCTGGAGTTCACTCAGACTCATGTCCATAGAGTCAGTGATGCCATCTCATCCTCTGTCACCCCCTTCTCCTCCTGCCCCCAATCCCTCCCTGCCGGGAGCCAGCATGAAGAGTCCTGCCCATGGCAAAGGTCATGAGGTTAAGGGGTCTGACAGGCAAAGGCGAGTAGGGCCTTAAGGGAGCCTCACTGAATCTACTCGTGCGTCTGCCCCAAAAACCAGAGTTTGCCTGCCTTGCTGCATTATGCCTTTCACCTATACTTCTGACATTACAGGCGGCTATCCCCCAGCACCTCTCTCTGTAAAGGAGTTAACTTAGGACTCCAGTTAATAAATCTCCTGGGCATGTTTCAGTCCAAAAACTCCTCTGATGGCTCTCTAGCATGCCTGACAGGATTATCCGGCCACATGTGATTGTTTATAGCCTCCCAACCATGAGAGGCACGAGATGCTTTAAATTTTCTAAAAACAGATTCTTTTGAGAAGTTAGAAAATTATTAGTATAGTATTAGTGAGTTAGTTAGAAATCATGTTGGTGCAGGGTTTCATTGCTGAGTTAAGGCTTGCTACCAGGCCTCCATATCCTTAGCCACCTGGGAGTATGTTAATCAATGTAATAGGAATGTAAAAAAAGAAATATAGTAGTTTTGATGTTAGCAATACTAGACTTTTTGAGTTAATGAATTTTCTCTTTTGTTATAGATCACTGTACTCCTCTTTCTTTGTTATAAATCACTGTGTCCTTGCTATGTAAAAATGTAACTTTATCACTATCTTAAGACTAAACAGATCTTAAGGGGAACAAGTTTTCTGATCGATTAACTTTTATCAATAGAAAGAAAGATGGAGCCATAAAATGTTAACCGGTCTCCAGACCAGAAGATATTGTAAAACCAATGTGAGACCCTCGTAAGAACAAAGATATGCTGAGAACACATTTATCTCTATGCATAACTAAAAGTATAAAAGCGGACTTGGAAAATAAAGAAACGGATCAGTTCCTGGAAAGACTGGTCTCATCATGTCATTCTTTCTCTCACCTTCTGGCTGAATTCCCATCTGGAGCGTGGAGGCTCACCAAGCCTGCTAATTTTGCCCTGGCTTCTAAGACCCACGCAAGAGGGAGCCCAAGGAGGGGTACCCTCCGCTATTCAAGCGGGCGCCGGTGGCCTACGTAGGTGGTGCAAACTGCTTGTCTCGGAGTTTTATTGGTTCTCCACATAAACCAAGTTATTCAGCCTCTTTTCTCTACTTATTTTCCTACTACACTATTTCTTTCTAATCTCCCTCCATATCTTTAATTAAGCAATTAATTCCTCAGACGGCGATGCCATCTCTGCTTCGAATTCCCTGGATCCACCGGGGCTGGACCCCGGCACCTCCCAGCATCAGAGTCTTTTCCAATGAGTCAACTCTTCTGCTCAGCCATAAAAAATGAAGTGAAATTGGATCATTTGTAGCAATCTGGATGAACCTAGAATCGTACAGAGTGAAGACAGGGAAAGAAAAACAAATATCATATGTTAATGCATATATGTGGAATCTAGAAAAATGGTACACATGAATCTATTTGCAGGGCAGGAATAGAAATGAAGCTGTAGAACACAGACTTGTGGATACAGGGTGGGGAAGGGGAGGATAGGATGAATTAGGAAATTAGGTTTGACATAAATATACTTCACTACCCTGTGTAACGTAAATAGCTAGTGAGAACCTACTGCATAGCACAGGGAGCTCAACTCGGTGCTCTGTGATGACTTAGATGGATGGGATGGAAAGGGGGGAGGTCCAAGAGGGAGCGGCCTGGGTTCACTGCTGGGGCTCAGGTTCAATCCCTGGGGGGAACTGAAATCTCATACCATGAGGCATGGCAAAAAAAAAAAATTCAGTGTGAACCAGCCTGAAAAATCATTCCATCTCTAAAACCCTAGTAGGTATTTAATGAACTTGGCATATAGACTTCCCAGGTTTCCTAATACAAACTAAATTTTCAGATAAGAGTACAGTGAAATGAAAAAGAATCTAAAGAAAAATTAGAAGCCAGAGGGGAAAATAAATGAGAAAGATGAGGCATAGAAGTGAAAAAAAGTAGAGTCAATGACCATTATACAGAATGTTGGCCCATAAATGTTTTTTCTAAAGGCAAGAAAATCTGTACCAAGCATCAAGAATTCTAGAGTGTTTTACAGAGTATCAAGAAATTTGTGTGTGGGTTGGGGGGGTGGTGTTGGTGACCTAGTGGTTGGGACTCCAGATTCCCACTGCCATGACCTCGGTTCAATCCCTGGTTGGGGAACTGAGATTCTTCAAGCCACTCAGCACAACCCAAAAATGAAAAGAAAGAGAAAAAGAAAGAAATTTGTGTGGGCAAAAATAGCTTTTAGAATTGTAGGAACAAGAAAAGTCAGCCTTTGTCTGCGTGGTATTGGTGACAGAGAATGAAGGTGGCCCCAGGCTGAAGGTGAATAGTTTGATGGCCTGTCACTTGCTTGTCCTGTGTGCATGGGCAAAGCAGAAGCTGGCCATATGGTCCAGCTCACTCCCATACTCTTGTTTGTTGACTTTTAGAAGTTATTCTAAGTTTCTAGCCACTTCTTTGAGTTTTGCTTCTGTGAAATCTTATGCACATGAATATGAATAAAAAACTGTACTTTTTCTGTTTTCTTTTCTTAGGTTAATTCTCAAGACCACAGTTACTGAACCTAAGAGAGCAGAGGAAAAGTTTTTCCTCAATACATTGTTATGCCATAAATGTTGCTCCAGTGACATTTACATACATACACACACACACATACTATATATATATATATATATACATATAATCAAATACTTTTAAACAGCATGTCTAAACTTTGTTTTGAAAGAGTCACAGGTTAAAAACTGCCTTGAGTACCACACATAATCTTATAGAAGCATGCAGTGGGAGGCTAGATCCACCATACCAAAATGCACTTTATAGCATTCAGTAACTGAAGGGCTACTTCAATTATTAAGGTACACTGCTAATCACAGAACAACTGGGCCATGTTGCTTTCATTCCATTACAATTTCTCATAGAGGGTCTGTCAAACTTGAATGACAGCATAATCCATTACCCTAATTTAGTGGTTCTCCACAAGGCAGAATAAAATAACAATGTCACCAAATAACCATCAGCAAGTGACAGCTCAACAAAAGACCTAGGGAGGCAAATGCCTGTGTTATTATATTACAAGAGCAATTCTGTTCTAGTGTTTAAGCCCCACAGTCAATTCTAAACACAGATGTCTCTGAAAATCAAATTTCCAAGTTGAAAATAAACAGGACACAGTAAAAATAGAGCCCAAGGGCAGAGACACACATCTAAACTTGTGAATCTTTTTGAAAGACTGAGAAGTAGCTTTACAGCAATGCAAGATCATCATGCATGTTAAAGTGATCTGCTGACAAACTACCTGGACTGCATGAGTTTGCATAGCTGACCCACGGGGTCAGTGTAACTCAAGATAATGTCTGAATACAAAAAAAATTAATTCGGTCATAGTTTCAAATGATACTTCATAATGATAAAAACATAGCCTGTAAACTGCACCATGCCTTTTTATTTATAGAAAGTTTCACATGTTAAACAATAAAGCTGACTAAAAATTAAAATAAATGATAATACTTGAGAACAAACGCCTAATATCCATAAACAAGATGTAAACTGAATCTGATCTGCAGGTTCTATCATATCTGTTTTTAGATACAGTTCAGTTTGAAAGTAGAAAATCTAGATTATTTTAGGAAAATTCAGTTATTATAGTCAGTCTTCAAACTATTGTAGAATCTTGGGGTGGGGAGAAATCTTGGAAAATATTTAGTGCTGCCTCATATCAGATGTCAGCATTCTATTTCCTGGCAATCCAGGGTGTATTATTTATTCATAGTAGAAAGTATAGGAGAGTTTTTGTAAACAGTGTATTAGTTATTTATAGCAGCATAACACAGAGAAGGCAATGGCACCCCACTCCAGTACTCTTGCCTGGAAAATCCTATGGATGGAGGAGCCTGGAAGGCTGCAGTCCATGGGGTCGCTGAGGGTTGGACGTGACGGAGTGGCTTCACTTTCACTTTTCACTTTTGTGCATTGGAGAAGGAAATGGCAACCCACTCCAGTGTTCTTGCCTGGAGAATACCAGGGACGAAGGAACCTGGTGGGCTGCCTAGTGACTTAGTAGCAGCAGCAGCAGCAGCATAACAAAATCTCACCAAACTTAACAGCTAAAATCAACAGTCATTTATTGTCTCAGTGTCTGAGAATCAGGAATCTAGGAGTGGCTTGGTTGGATGCTTATGATTTAGGGTCCCTCAGAGTGAAAAAGTTGGCTTAAACCTCAACATTCAGAAAACGAAGATCATGGCATCTGGTCCCATCACTTCATGGGAAATAGATGGAGAAACAGTGGAAACAGTGTCGGTCTATTTTTGGGGGCTCCAAAATCACTGCAGATGGTGACTGCAGCCATGAAATTAAAGGACGCTTACTCCTTGGAAGAAAAGTTATGACCAACCTAGACAGTATATTCAAAAGCAGGGACATTACTTTGCCGACTAAGGTCCGTCTAGTCAAGGCTATGGTTTTTCCAGTGGTCATGTATGGATGTGAGAGTTGGACTGTGAAGAAGGCTGAGCACAGAATTGATGCTTTTGAACTGTGGTGTTGGAGAAGACTCTTGAGAGTCCCTTGGACTGCAAGGAGATCCAACCAGTCCATTCTGAAGGAGATCAGCCCTGGGATTTCTTTGGAAGGAATGATGCTAAAGCTGAAGCTCCAGTACTTTGGACACCTCATGCGAAGAGTTGACTCATGGGAAAAGACTCTGATGCTGGGAGGGATTGGGGGCAGGAGCACAAGGGGACGACAGAGGATGAGATGGCTGGATGGCATCACTGACTCGATGGACGTGAATCTGAGTGAACTCCAGGAGTTGATGATGGACAGGGAGGCCTGGCGTGCTGCAGTTCATGGGGTTGCAGAGTCAGACACGACTGAGCAACTGAACTGAACTGAACTGAACATGAGGTTATTACAGTCAAGCTGTCAGCCAGGCCTGTGATTGCTTAAGACTTGACAAGCTTGAAGGATCTACTTCCTAATTCATGCCTGTGTCTCCTGGCAGGCTTCATTCAGCTCTTCACCATATGGTCCTCACCATAAGGCCACTCACGACATGGCTCCCACCAGAGCACATGGAGAGAGGGAGAGAGAAAAGACACCCAAGATGTAAGTCACAGATTTTTATAACCTAATCTTGGAAGTGACACACCATAACTTCTACATGCTATAGCTCTCACAGCTTAACTGTGGAACAATCTGAGAGGGAGCAACCCAAGAACTATCAAAGCTCATTGTGGGCCATCGTGGAATCTGGCTACCAAAGCAAGTAGACTCCATCTGGAGTCACACAGCTCTCTAGATCCAAAGTCTGGGCTATACCATATTCATCAAAACTTGATTGGAAGGAAAGGATGAAGGCCTGTCAGACAATCTGCTTATTTAACTTGTCACTGCCTCAGGGAATCTCTGGTCAAAGTGCCCAACCAGAGCCCCAGAAAGGAGCTGGCCAGAGAGTGTCCTGGAACTCCCATTGTCGGGAGGGCTGACCTCACTGGGACGCCCAGGAAATGGCGCCAGCTGATGACGGTTTCCAAATACAGCTCCTCATTTACCAACTAGTGAGACGAAAACCAGTTTTCTTATTCCCACCAAAGTAGAAAAGATTAACCCTTCCTGCTGGTATCTACTGATGTCAAACACTGTTTTATGTGGAAAATGCCCCTAATTTTGGCACCACCTAGTTGAGGGTTGTCTTATATCAGCAGCTGCAGGAAGCTAAAAATTGAGAAACTGATTTTGTAGTTTTGGTTATTGGGAATGACCAATATTGGGTTACCTGGCTTGGAAAACTATGTGTAATAAATGTATAGAAGTCTCTTATTTTGAAAATATTTGTATATGATATCTATTAATAAAAAAATTTCTCCCCAACTTCACCAAATAAATATTGAGTGAACACTTAAACAGTACTAGGTTAAAGGGGAGATCAAATTATTAAACTTATTTAAATAATTGCTTGAGAATTCACTGGTGGTCCAGTGGTTAGGACACGGTGCTTCACTGACATGGCCTGCGTTCAATCTCTGGTCAAAGAAATAAGGTCCAAGAAGCTGAGAGGTATGACAAATAAATATTTGTTGCACTGTAGCCAGGCACAGAAATAATTCAATTTTAGGTGGGATGTTTCAAGTCCTCCTGAATTCTCCAGTCTAGCTATTAGTCTTCTTTTTGGGGACTTGGTACCAATGATGGACTTCTCCAATGGCTCAGCTGGTAAAGAATCTGCCTGCCAATGCAGGAGAGTCAAGAGATGCAGGTTAGAACCCCAGGTCAGGAAGATCCCTGGAGCAGGAAGTGGCAACCCACTCCAATATTCTTGCCTGCAAAATTCCATGGACAGAGAGCCTGGTGGGCTACAGTCCATGGGATCACAGAGTTGGACACAATTTTAGCAACTAAGCACACACGCTCTCTAAGGTCACTCCTGCCTGAATTGCTCTTAGCTCCAGGTATATTCCAGACCCTCTGTGAAGCCTCTGATTCTTAGCTCTTGAGGCATCCATATACTGCTTGAATCTTTTTTTCAAACTGGATGATCTCTAAGGTGAATTCCTCTTGGGTGCTCTGCAGGCAGCATGTGCCTTCACTCACCTTCCCCCTTGATGGATGAGTCTTGCAGACCTTCTCACAACACAGCCCTCTCTTCTCTCTGCCAGCACTGCTATCTGCCCCAGACTCTCCTGCCATTCAACCCACCACTGCATACACAACCTCTCTCCTGGCTACAGAATTGGCCATGGTTGCACTGGTGTTTGCGCTTCTTCTTAAAAATACAGTCCAACCCTTCATTCACTGACTTTGTGGTCTTAGTCACACAGTGGACTGCCTGAGATGTTTCCAACCCACCTGTACACTGATCTCAGTGGAGAGAGTGAAACAGGAGCAGTATAGACTTCCATTTAAGGCTTATCTGAACTTTTTTTTTTTACAGATGAAACAAATGTGCACACACACACACACACACAACTGGCAGCCTCTAATCACATGGAGACGTTTCCTTTGATTTCCTCCATAAATGTATTGCAATTTTCAATCTCCACTGTTGAACAGAAAACTGGACTGTAATTCACTATATTAAACAACCTAATTTGTTTTCTTTCTTTGTAATTTTCACAGATTAACAATTTACTGGTTCAGTGCACTCTTAACATAAATCAGAGGTAGGGAGGAGAAGCTTACTGTCATGCTAGGTAAATATTTGAGAATCAAAAGGCCAGCACTTACCATTCCACTCAGTTTCAACTGCTCCTAATTTGATGGCCACCCATCAAAAAACTGGGGCTTCCCAGGTGGCACAGTGGCAAAGTATCCACCTGCCAATGCAGGGGACACAAGAGACTTGGGTTTGATCTCTGAGTCAGAAAGATCCCCTAGAGGAGGAAATGGTAACTCACTCCAGTATTCTTGCCTGAAAAATCCCATGGACAGAGGAACCTGGGCAACAGGCCATGGTGTTGCAAAGAGTCAGACATGACTAAGCATGCACATATACATCAGAAAATGGCTCCACCACAGGCATCTTTTCCTCTTCTTCGGGGTCCTACTGTGGTTGAATGAGCTTGCTTTTTCAGAGCATATGCAGTTCTCATTTGGACACCTTGGTTTATAAGATGGGCTCTTGTCCCCAAACACTCCCCACTCTTTAGCTGTTTCTGATGAGCCCTTGTTATCCTCCCCAACCTATGCCCACCTTCCTTCAGGTCCCCAGGAGTCAGGAAAACATCATGATGGGTGTTTCAGAAAATATTTCACACAGAGGAGTTCAGGATCCTGGGAATCAGCCCACATTTTATTTTACATTCATATGAGTTCCTGCATTTCCAAGGTTATCAGATCACATTCAGGTTAGCACTGCTGGTAACAAAACTGTACAACTACCCTGGCTTCAAAAACAAGATAGGATGATACACATTAACACTTCTTTCCCTTTAATACTGCAGGAGATAACACATCACAAAAATAAAATCACATGCCTTTTACAATCCAGTGTGAAGGCATATTATGTTAAAATTAAACCATTTGGGACATAAGGAGAATAAGAAGAGTTTCAAAGCTTAAGATGTTAACAATTTCCCCCAAGGCCATCTTTCTCTTCTAACTCCCAGTTGGCACACTCAGCATCAGTGCCTTGGGAAGAGTGGGACAGAGGAAAGCAGGGGATCATTTAACTGAAACTCATGGCTTCTTGGGTCCTTCTGTAAAATCTACTTAAATAACCTAAAATTCTAAAAAGAGTTCATATTAACAAGGGATGGTAATCTAGAAAGCACCTGGAGGAAATTCCTCCAGTCACTGATGGAAAATATAAGCTGCAAACATTTCATAAAAAAGGACAACTGTATCATATCCAGAAATATATTAAGTTCTGAAAATCCATTTTCACTTTACAGAATGAAAACACTATGACCCATGTTCTGGCACTGAATCAGTTCAGAAAAACAGCTGTAACCTCTATCTGTAATATTTCTCATGGGCTATCTCGCATCATTACAATGTAAGAGTGCAGTGACCAATATCCCAACCCCTGAAAAATAGAAGAAGCCAATCTGAGCTAAAATAAAAACAGATTCAGTTCAGATTAGATAGGAGAAAAGTCAGATGTGTGAGAAAGCAAGAAGTTAGATTTACTTGGGTCTTTTTCCTAGATAAAAAATACTGTTACAAAATGTTTTGGACCCAGGTCCAACACAGCTGGAATGATAAGTTATTGACAATGCAAGCCCCCATCCAGAAAGACAGCATGCTTATGCAGCACCTTTCTCTTAGAAGTTCAATGTGCTTTAGCATAGTTATCAATTAACTGCATAATTAAGTACGTGATTCAGAAAATACTAGGACTTATTGTTAATTCCAGTGACTAAGAAGTCCCTGCCACTTGCTGCCAAGAAATTTTTGAGTCCTGAACTTACCAGGTTATGAATGAAATCAATACTCATATAGATTGATTTGAAAGAAATACTACCCCTTTCAGGGCTGAAAAATATGACAGAAGAGAGAATAAGACACTTCTTAGGAAAGCCACATCTTTAGGAAAAAACACATTATGAAAAACCAGAGCCAGTGCATATTGTACAACCCCTGAAGAAAGCCCCCAGCAGCAGGGGGATCAAGGGGAGCATTGATGATTTTGAAACCAGAGTGACTTGTAGCTAACTGTCTAACAGGAAATTCACATAGTAAAATACAGAATAAACCAACGTATAGCCAAGGTTTACATTTATCTAGAAATATGTTTTATGCTTTAAAAAAAATTGCAACACACTCCAAAAAAATTTTTTTTCAGATAATTCATGTACAACAGAAGGCACTGTTATTCGCATAAATCCATTGATTCTGCATGGCAAAACCTGAGACGTGCAATTCCATCCAATCCTCTAAATCCACCTTGGTCGTTCATCCTTTGGAGCATATGCTTTGTCCTTTTCAGTCCTATGATTTTGTTTTTTTTTAATTTCATACATTACAGTAGCTGCTTAAAATATATATTTCAGGGTGAGAAAGATCAAAGGGGACACAGGGGCAGAGAAAGGTGCTGCCGGATGCCAAGCGATAACTGGCACAGCAGGTGGCACAAACAGCAGCCCCTCCCCAGCTCTGCTGACCCTCTCCTTCCGGCTGACATTCAATGTAACAATGATGTTTGGTCAGTTGATGTTCCTTCTTTCAGTTGTTGGTAGGCATAGTCCCAAAATTAAATGCAGAGAGGACTCCTTTGTTTTCAAAGGTGAAGCCTCCCTGTTGTTCAATCTTCTTCTTTGCCTCTAGAATTTGCAAGAGAAAGCAGGGAAAAGAGAAGAGTATGTAAGGTAACAAAGTTGGAAATATCCTCAAAGGAGCTAAATTCTTTAGTTAGTACTGTGAAGGAATGTGAATCGTGGTATTAATTATTCTGCCCAATTGAACACTAGCCTTTGACAAACCCATGTTCGTAAGTACCATCGTCCAGGTGTCTGGGGATGTGTAACCCACAGATACACAGGATATAGAGGGCCCACTGTACCACACCATTTTAACAAGGAACTTGAGCATCCTAGGATTTTGGTATTTGAGGGGAGCCTAGGAACCAATCCCCTCTGAAGATACTGAGGAATGACTGCAATTATAATCCCTATTTTGGAACAACTGTTTGCTAAAACTGAGCAAGATAAAAACAAGGCTCAAAGCCACAGTGTCTCCTCCTAAAAGGGCACACTCACCTCTCCCATCAGGAGAGGCGATGCAGAATCTGGGCAGGACTGAGGTCTAAAGTCCGTGCCGAAGAACCTGGGTTCTAAACTCTAGATTCCTATTCCATAATGTCTTCCACTAAAATACTTCTGTAATTACAAAATCTTCCATTAATTTTCCAGAAGTGGCCATAATAATGTCTGCGTAAAATAATTTCTCCAGCTCAAAAAATCAACAAGAATCACCAACTTCTACATAAAGCCCAACAAAAAGAAACGGAGAGTATTTCATGTCTAGAAATATAAGGTCCTTATAAGAACTCATAAAATGCCTTTGATTCACTGTTTAGATGGTTAGGTGGGTGACCCAGCTGTTTAACTCTCCTTCAGCAAGATTCATCCCACCTTTATGTCTTACCTTTGGCTCCAAAATAGGATAAAGGTGTGAATAAGAACACTACTAAAGATAAATATTAACATAGGGTGTTTTGCAAAGCTATTGTAAGTGATTAAAAAGATCATAACATAATGATAATTTCTTATCTTGAAAGGTTGGCCTCTAAAAACAAATTTTAGAGGCTGGTAAAAATAAAGGCTAACTACCAACACATGCACTCTGATCAGAAAATCATGCTGCCTGACCTGCCACTGTCCTCCGGTGCTCGGCCAATGTGTACACCTCCTGCAGCGCCCTCCTCTGATCCTCACTGAGCGGTGCCATCAGCAGCTGATACCACGCAGCATCCCGATTCTGCACAGCTGTTGTAATGCAGGGGTGTTTCAGGGGAGAAGGAATGATAAGGGAGTCCAGTGACAATTGTTATTTCAGATAATAACTAATGATATAACCAAATTACAATGAAATGATTACAGACAATAGGTGATAAAATCTATTCCAACAAAGGATGACTCCTGAGCACTCACTTTAGTACTCAACCTATGTGGGGCTACAAAGGAAGGTTGAAGTGAAGTGAAAGTCGCCCAGTCATGCCCAACTCTGCAACCCCATGGACTATATATAGTCCATGGAATTCTCCAGGCCAGAATACTGGTGTGGGTAGCCTTTCCCTTCTCCAGGGGATCTTCCCAACCCAAGGATCGAACCCAGGTCTTCGCATTGCAGGTGGATTCTTTACCAGCTGGGCCA
This sequence comes from Redunca redunca, assembly GCA_006410935.1. Lineage (NCBI taxonomy): Eukaryota > Metazoa > Chordata > Mammalia > Artiodactyla > Bovidae > Redunca > Redunca redunca. The sequence continues at coordinate 56,644 of SJYQ01000959.1, forward strand.
CGAGGGAGGCCCCTTGTAGAAGGGTTGGAACATCACAAATCTCTCCCTTGCCTAGTTCTCTGCCTCCTTTGCCATCTCCTCCACTTCTTGGGGTTTCACTAACTATGAAAGCTCCCTAAAATCCAGATCACACGGAAACACTTTACTGACTTGTTATCATTTTCCTCAGGAATTCTCATGCTGCTGGCACATGCCACATGCTACCTGCATCTACACCAAAAACTCGAATTTGTAGCTTTAGGCAAAACTGTTCACTAAACTTCCTGGACTTTTACATTGGATAGATCACCTGAAACTCAGCACAACTATAACCAAATTTAACATTTTACCTCTCAAACTCTCTTTGGATCTCCCCATTTCCATCACTAGTTCTATCAGTCTCCTAGTCAACCACTATCATACCCTCTTCACATCCAATTCTGTGCTTCTTTCTTGATGGTTTTCGCCTATATGCTTTTTTTCATCAAATGCCACCCTTTGTCTCGAGGGCCTTGTTAGCAATTTCCTAACACTTGCTTCTCAAGTCTAGCCCACTTCAGTTCTTTTTGGACATTATCAATAGATAATATCCCTGAAAGAAACTACCACATCCCCAAGATCACCTCTTTATACAAAAACATTCAACAACACTGTAATGGGCAATGGGATAAAGACAACCTCAGCCTAGAATCCAAGGCTGGTACTATTTGGTACAATTTTACCACTTCACAGAGACTTAAGCAGTGGTCCCTATATGCTGACTGAGCCAAAGCTGGTTGTCTATGTCTTGAGGAGCTTTTTCAAAATACATATCCTGAGATCCCACCCAAGACCAAAGAGCTTCTTTGTTACTTATGGTGGACACCCAGGTCAGTAGCAACTGCCTTAGAGCATACCCTCTGCATTCCAATTTCCACCTTTATGCTCTTTATCTTCCACATGTTTTGGAATATCATTCCCTGGACTCTCTACCTCTTGTTCCTGCTAAATGTCAATAAAACATAGAGGTGATTCATTAATGGTATTTGTAATAAATAATACATTGGCATACTACATAACGTCAGTATATTAGGCTACCAATACCTTGTTAGTATTAACAACAATATCTTAGGATTGGTGTTCAAATTGAACAAGGATGTTCAATTTAATATTCTTTATAACAGCAAAGAAACAAAAAACTGGAAATATCCTGTATGTCCATCAGTGAAAATAAGCTAAATTATGATACTGCCATAGAAATAGAATGTAACTATCAAGCAACCCATATAGTGGGATTTCTTTTCATTATAACTTGTTTATAATAATTTTCCAAATATTCTCATTGGTTTATTACTTATTTTTAATTCTGTAAGTTTTCTATTTATATATCTCATTCTTATACTAGGTTATCGGTCTTATTCATTTATAGAAGGTTTCTGTAATCTGTGGACCTTACATGACAGTATTTTCTTCCAATCTTTTATGAGTACTTTAACTGTATTTCTAGTGTCCTTTGCTGTACAAAATTGGTATATTGCTTATATGGTTAAAAATTTACTCTCTTATGGACTCCATTCCTTCCCAAGGGGATTGTGAATTGCTGATAAGTTTATGGCCACAATTTTTAAGCAAAATTTGTGAGATACTTCATTCTGTAAAAATCTTTGTTTATACCTAGAGGATGAACAATATATACAGATACTCTTGCCTTAAATTACTTTTATGAGGATATCTTGCGATCTTACCCTGACATTATGCTATCTGCTCTCGTTTTATGTATGTTTGGGGATTTCTGTAATTAAAAATAAATACAATTTTTACAGGGAATTTTAAACTAATTTGGGGTAGACCCCAAAACAATGTCTAAAAGATGGAAATGAAAAACATATCTGATGATTCAGGGAGTAACAACATACTCAGCAAAGCTTGTGTAAAAAACTGATATTCATCCACACTATTGTCAAGGTCCAGCGGAGTACTGAATCCCTCAAGAGCAGTTTCTTCCAACACTTCTTCATCCCAGTCATCATCATCTTCCTCCTCATCTTCGCCTCTTCCACTATTTGACTGCATTGCTTGAGCAGTTACATTAGTCTCCTCTTCATCACTTGAAATCTCTTCTGTGAATCCATTATTCATTCAAAAGTAATCAAATCACATAAGGACAAAAGATAAAGCCAAATGAAAACAAAAATTATAAAGTGACATTCTAGAAATGGAAAAACTACCAAATGATTTTATGTAAAATAAAATAAACCTTACCTTTACTATAGCTTGCTAAATTGAAAATGACTTTATCTTCCTGATTTAAAACAATTTCTAGCTATCTCTAAATCTGTGATCTAGATGAACTGTTATTATTGTTTAACAATGGCTGCTTCATATCCATTAACATAAAAATCCTATTTAGCCACAGATTCCCAAATTAACCTTTTTGTAAAAAAAAGACATAAAATGATTGCGTACTCAGTGCAAGTGTTTTAAACAACAATGACCTCCCATTGAGAATGTGAGTCTCTTAACAATTAACTAAGATGTTAATAATTACCAATTGCTTGGAAATGCTCAAATGAAGAGGTCATTTCCGCTAACAGAAACAGAAAAGTTTAGAAATATTAAGGAAAAATAATTAGCTACACATGGGTTAAAAAGTTGACAGCTGAACTGTGTATCTCCATAGATTGAGTTTCTATTTTCAGGGCCAGACTGTTCCAGACAGACCAGTACTGTAAATAACTGGAAGATAGTAAATGCAGGGCAAAAATCAATCTAAGAGGAAAAATCTGGAGTAAACTTAAACCAGGAATTATTAATCTAAATCTAGTTCTATAAAACATACCATACTGAAGCACTTGGATTAAGCTGGAAAAAAATTTTAGGGATAAGGCAAGAAACCATAGTTTTTACCACATACAAGAAAAAAAAACTATATATAAAGGATAATAACAAGACAGCAGGAGATACCTTTGTTGGTTAATCGTCACACACTTAAGTAGGAAATTCAATAAGAAAGTCTGGGATATTACTAAAAAATCTTTCCTCAAGTCTTAATAATTATAAGCCAAGAGAGACCAAAGTAAGAAATTAGAAAGAGTGCAACATACTGGAAAAAAAGAATTCTGACTGCTCAAAGAAACTAATTTCAGGGTTAAAGACACACACAGACGGAAACGTAGTTTGGTGGTTTTTCTAATGTGTCTAAGTGAATATTAGACCAGTTGAATTTAACAGATATCTACAGGACATTACATCCCAAAATGGCAGAATACACATTTTTTCCAAGTGCACGTGGAACGTTCTCCAGAACACATGAGAGGCCACAAAATAAGTCTCACCAAATGTAAAGGGACAGAAATTATATTAAGCATTTTTTCAGACCACACTATGAAACTAGAAATCAATCACAGGTAGAAAAATGAAAAACATAAACACATGAAGACTAAACAACATGCTACTAAAACACCAATGGATGAATGAAAAATCATAAAAGAAATCAGAAAATACCTTGAGACAAATGAAAACAAAAATACAACTTTCCAAATTTACAAACACTGCAAAATTTAGGTTTACCTCAAGAAACAAGAAAAATATCAAATAAACAGCATAACCTACCATCTAAAAGTATAAAAAAAGAACAAACAAGGCCCAAAGTCAGAAGAAAGAAATAATAAAGTTTAGAGGGGAAATAAATAAAATAGACCAAAGAAAAAAATAGTAGAAAAGATCAAGAATTGTTTTTTGAAAAATAAGCAAAATGTATAAGCCTGTAGTGGGGGGGGGGGGAAGAGGAAGAAAAAAAAGAAAAAAAGAAANGGAGGGAAGAGGACTCAAATAAATAAAACAAGAAATAAAAGAAATCGCAACTGATATCACAGAGATACCAAAAAAATCATAAGTGAATGCTACAAATAGTTATAAGCCAACAAACTGAACAACCAAGAAGGAATGGAAACATTTCTAGAGATATACAAGACAAATTGATACACAAATTGACAAAATTGAATAAGGAAGAAATAGACAATCTGAATAAATAGATCACTCTAGTAAATTGAATTCATAATCAAAAAACTCCCAGCAAACAGAAGTCCATGACTAGATGGCTTAACATGAAAACTGCTCCAAATGTATAAAGAAAAGCTAATACCTGTCCTCAAAACTATTCCAAAAAGCTGAAGAGGGGAGAACACTCCCAAACTCATTCCACAGGGCCACCAAAAGCAAAGACACTACCAAAAAAAAAAAGAGAAAGAGAACTATAGGCTAATATTTCTGATGAATATCAATGCAAAAATCCTCAACAGAATTATTAGCAAACCAAGTTCAACAACTTATGAAAAGGATCATACACAACAATCCAGTGGGATTTATTCCAGGAATGCAAAGATGACTCAATATCCACCAATCAATGTGATAGACCACATAAAAAAAGAATAAAATCACATGATGATCATAATACCTACCAAAAAGCACTTGACAAAATTTAACATCCATTCATGACAAAAATTCTCATTGAAGTAGGTATAGAGAGAACATATCTCAACATAATAAAGGCTGTTTATGGCCAACCCATAGCTAACATCATATGCTACAGTGAAAGCTGAAAGATTTTCCTCTAAATTCAGGAACAAGGTAAGGATGCCCACTCTTGCCACATCTATTTAACATACTATTGGGAGGTGAGCCATGGCAATCAGACAAGAAAACGAAATAAGAAATAAAGGAATCCAAATTGGAAGGGAAGTAAAACTGTCACTATTTTCATATGCCATAATACTATATATAGAAAACCATAAAGTCTCCACCAAAAAGCTTTTAGAACTAATAAATGAATTCAGTAAAGTTGCAGAAAGAGAAATCAAGAAAACAAATCTATTTAAAATCGTATTGAAGAAAATTAAATACTTATGAATGAACTTAACTGAGGGAAGTGAAAAGACCTATATTCTAAAAATTATAAAACACTGAAGACGGAATGGAAGAAAATACCAAAAAATGGAAAGATATCCTGTGTTTATGGATTGGAAGAGTTAATATTGTTAAACTATCCATACTACCAAAGCAATCTATAGATTTAATGCCTATCAAAATACCCATGACACCCCCCACAGAATTAGAACAAATCGTCCTAAAATTTATATGGAATCACAAAAAAACCTTGAACTGTCAAAGCAACCTGGATGAAAAAGAACAGGGTTGGAGGTATCATGTGCTTTAATTTCAGACTATCCTATAAAGCTACAGTAATCAAAACAGTATGGTAATGGCACAAAAACAGACACAAAGATCAATGGGAAATAATTAAAAGCCCAGAAATACACTTCTACATTTGGAGTTGATTCACCTACCACAAAAGAAGCAAGAATACACAATGGAAAATATCAGTTTCTTCAATAATAAGCATATTGAGAAAACTGGACAGCTACATGTAAAAGAATGAAATTAGAACATTTTCTCACATCATAGATAAAAATAAACTCAAAATGGATTAAAGACCTAAATGTATAACCAGAAACCATAAAACTACTAGCAGAAAAACAGAACACTCTTTGATATAAACTGCAGAAATATTTTGGGGGTTCTGTCTCCTAAAGCAAAGGACACAAAAACAAAAACAAATGGAACCTGATTAAACTTAAAAGTTTTGGAGCATCAAAGAAAATCATTGATAAAATGAAAAGACAACCTATAAGTGCAAGAAATGATATAATATGATAGGGGTTAATGCTCAAAATATATAAATAGCTCATACAACTCAATGTCAAAAAGCCGACTGACCCAAATAAAAAATGAGCAGAATACCTGAATAGGCATAAAAGGTATTCAACATGGCAACTCAAAATCACAATGAGATATCATCTCACCCCTCTCAGAAAGAATGGCTATCAACAAATAACAAATGTTGGCAGGGATATAAAGAAAAGGGAACCCTTGCATACTGTTGGTGGGAATGTAAACTGGTACAACCATTATGGAAAACTGCATGAAAAGTTTCTCAAAAAACTAAAAATATGATCCAGCAATTTCACTCCTGGGTATATAAGTGAGTGAAGTCGCTCAGTCGTGTCCAGCTCTTTGCGACCCCATGGACAGTAGCCTACTAGGCTTCTCTGTCCATGGGATTCTCTAGGGAAGAATACTGGAGTGGGTTACCATTTCCTTCTCCAGGGGATCTTCCCAACCCAGGGATCGAACCCAGGTCTCCCGCATCGGAGGCAGACGCTTTAACCTCTGAGCTACCAGGGAAGCCCTGGGTATATATACATATATTAAAAAAATAACTCAAAAAGATACACACACCCCCACCCAATGTTCACAGCAACATTATTTACAATAGCCAATATAAGGAAGCAATGCAAATGTCCATCAACAAATGAATGGATAATGAAGATGTGGTGAGATATACAGTGGATTAGTACTCAGCTATAAACAAAGAATGACATCTTGCCATTTGGAAAAAATGGGATAGACCTAATGGATATTATGCTTAATAAAGTAAGTCAAACAGAGAAAGACAAGTTCTATATGTTACATTTAAATGTAGAATATAAAAAAATGAAAGAAACAAATTAATATAAAACAGACTCACAGATACAGAGAAATAACTAGTAGTTACCGTTAGGAAGGGGGAAGTGGAGAGCCAAGAGGTACAAACTATTAAGTTTTAAAAAAATAAGCTACAAGAATATATTGAACAGCACAGGGAATATGTTAATATAATAACTTTAAACAGCATAATCTATAAAAACAGTGAATATGCTGTAGATCTGAAACTAAAGACCTAAATGTATAACCAATAATATAATATTGTAGATCAACTATACTTCAGCGAGGAAATAGATAAATAAAGTTATGAACCGTTTATTTCTGGAATTTTCCATTTAACATTTTTAGACAACTGAAATCATAAAACCAAAATAGTGGTAAGAAGGGACTACTACAATTCAGTCAATCAAACTCAAAATATTTGTTACACATGTAGCAGGCCAAGAAATGTAAATCTATTTAATGTTTCTAAATAGACTAAAACTCAAAGAAAACACATACTCAAAAAAATCAGTTCTAGCATTCACTGCAATTAGAACACTTTACCATTTTCTTCTATATTGGCTTTATCTGCTTTTGAGTGATCTTCCCGGTTTACCAGTTGTCTGGTAGCACAGACCTGCTTTAATCCAAGGAAAAGGAAAAGAATGGAGGGCACAATCTGTCCCACCACAGCATCTACTGCAGGAGGTCGATTTTGCAATTCCAAAAGGATACTCAGTCCTATTATACACATCTTCCGATCATGATGCCTACAAATCATAAAAGGGAAAAAAGTGTGCACGTGAGAAATAAGAAAAATTTCTGAAGAAATTACAAAAAGGAACATCCAAGTTGTGCTCTAAGGTTCAGTCACTGGAGCTACACAGAGGTAAAACTATTTTGTACTCTATGAATTCCTATGTAAATCAAGTTTTGCAAACCAATTATCATCACCAGAGACCTATGGGACCCTGCAATTGATTTGATGAATCTTGCTGTAATATCAATTTATGATTAATACAAATGCTGCAACTGGGCCTTGACAAAACAAGTTTTATTAAGTTAAGAATACCTGTATATAACAGCATAAAATTCCTATCCAGTGAAAAAATTGAAGTCCCTTAGACTTTGATTCATTGCACTGGTCTACAAGGTACACTATACTGTATACTAACCCCCCAGGTGCCAAAAGCTAGTCTAAAAATCTCAACGTCTAATAAGCTGAACTTAACATGGGCATGCTCAGTTACTCAGCCATGCCCTATTCTTTCAGATCCCATGGACTATAGCCTGCCAGGCTCCTCTGTCCATGGAACATTCCAGCCAAGAATACTGGAGTGGGTAGCCATTTCCTGCTTCAGAGGATCTTCCCAACCCCCAGATGGATCCCAGGTCTCCTGTGCCTCCTGCACGGGCAGGTGGATTCTTTACCACTGCACCACCTGGAAAGCCCTGCTGAACTTAATAGCTGCAAGTAAATATCCTTTGCTAATAAAACAAGATAAGGAAAACTTAATTCTGAAGGAAAAAAAGTTTGACCAACGGTGGAGCTAGTGGTAAAGAACTCACCTACCAATGCAGGAGACATAAGATACCCGGGTTCAGTCCCTGGGTTCAGAAGATCACCTGGAGGAGGGGATGGAAACCCCTTCCAGTATTCTTGCCTGGAGAATCCAATGAACAGAGGAGCCTAGCAGGCTACAGTCCATAGGGTCGCACAGAGTCAGACATAACTGAAGTGATTTAGCAAATACACAATATACATTACAAAGATTTTTACATGAATGCTTCTAAACTGTTTAAAACTAAAAATATTAAGAATGAAAAGGTTACTGTATTAGTGTAACATTCACACAGGCATGAACAAAAAAATTTACTGGCAGTAATTCAAAATAAAATATACAACAAAAAAAGTAAAAAGTGTTAGTTACTCAAACATGTCCAACTCTTTGAGACCCCATGGACTGTAGCCCACTAGGCTACTCTGTTCATGGGATTCTCCAGGCAAGAATACTGGAGTGGGTAGCCATTCCCTTTTCCAGGGGATCTTCCTGACCCCAGGGATCAAATGCTGGTCTCCCATATTGCAGGCAGATTCTTTACTGTCTGAGCCACCAAGAAAGCCCCGATATACACCATGCGCTCCTCAATACACAACAAACCTAACAACAAATATAGCTTCTGTTATTCTTCATTATTTCCATTGCTTGATTCAAGTTGCTATAATGCCAAAGCACTATACTATAATAGGTACTGTGCTTGACCTGATGACTTTCTCATTAATGTAGCCTCTACCTAGTAGTGTACACCAAGGGTCAAATGGATTACAGTACAAAAGATGATTATTGAGTGGAGCTCTGAAGAATCCAAGGGAGCACAGTCCACACATGCCCAATCTATATAATTGCTGAGACAGCTTCTATTTTTGGAAAATTGCTTATAGATGCTACTAACTGTGTAACTGGGCTTCCTTGGTGGCTCAGTGGTACAGAATCTGCCTGCCAATGCAAGAGAAGTGGGTTCAATCCCTGGGTCAGGAAGATCCCCTGGAGAAGGAAATGGCAACCCACTTCAATATTCTTGTCTGGGAAATCCCAGGGACAGAGGAGCCTGGCAGGCTACAGTCCATGGGGTTGCAAAAGAGTTGGACATTACTAAGCAACTAAGCAACACAACTATATAACTGTGAATAACTAAATCTCTACTCTGTAAACCTTTGTCAGATATAACTAAGTACAATTTCTTCCTAAAGTATGCTCTTCCTTTCAAAGTATTAGTAAGAAATCTAAATCTGGGACAAATTCTAATCTCCTATATGTAGAAAAATAAGAATACACATAGCAGCTTTTAAGTATGTTTCCCTATTCCTTTTCCACCATCCTAACTCAGGCCTCCACCATCTCCCCACTACTTGGTAATATTCTAACTACTCCTGCTGGAATTATTTCCCCCTCAGTAAATTTTTCTAAATGATATCTTGCAAGATGTAAAAAGAACACTAGTTATTTCTAAATTAATCAGCAGTCTCTCAAATTCTAACACAACAAGGTCATTTATATGTGTTAGGTCACCTGAGGTGGATATATAACTATGACTTAGGATCTCACTTTTCCTGTGTTGGAAAGCTAGGAGAGTGTTTCACACAAAGCCGAACTCTCCTACCAGGGTAGGACCAAGACTATAGCTAACAATCCTCTGATTTCACATTTGAGAACAGGCTTCCTTGAGGTTTTCATATTTTTACCAGACTAGTACTTTCCTTAGAAACATGACTCCATTTAGAATGTTGCTACCTACAGACACTTAAAGTCAAGAAACCCAAGTAGACACTTAATTCTTGTTGCCAAGACATATAACAATACACGTAAGTCAAAAACAAGTGAGGAAGGGTAATAAACCTAATTTTCAGAGTCTGTGTTCTTTTCCACCAGATTATACTCCTGAAACACATTCTTAATTCTCTAAAAATTTAATATTATATTAACAGTACATTAGAAAATTCTTAGATATAAAACTATCTTTCAATATGCTATTATACATGCATATTACAAGTCAACTTTCCAAGAACAGAAATGCAGTGTAAAATGAAAAAGACACAGACCCAAGAAAACAATCTGTATCATTCATCCACTGATTTATAAATTGTACAGTTACAGGTCCAGGGTTGTGAGGCAACTGAATTCGTTCTAACGTATGTAGCAGCAAATCAGGGTTGTAGTACAAGGCAGCAATTGCAACCTGAAGACACATAGTACGAAGCTCACTAGTTTTGACCCCTCGGGTTAATCGCTCCAAAACAAGTTGAACGAAGAGTGGAATGCACTAGAGGAAAAAAGAAAAACAGAAATCAAGTAATTTTTACAGAAAGTTGAATGCTGGTAAAGTGTAATCATTAAATAACATACTCTTAAAGACAGTAGAACTTGCTAGTTTAAATCATTTTCAGAATTATTAAACTCAGAGAGATTAAATGGCCAAAAAAAGTCCTAGAGCAGTACCAAAATGTCTCCTTTCCTTTTAACTGAAGATAACACTTAGATGAAGGTTGTCCTACAAGAGTACACAATCAAAAAACTGCAATAATCCAAACATAGACTCAGTCACTTCCACGTTTTAAGTTAAAATGACTAGGATGGAGTTTTTCTTTAATAAATCAAATTGGAATACTTGACCCTTGAACAAAATGGGTTTGAACTACATGGATCCATTTAAATGCAGATTTTTTTCAACAATTAATACTACAGTTCTACACTATCCATGGTTAATTAAATCCAGATAGGGAGAAACCATGTATACAGAGGGCCAACTAGAAGTTATACACAAATTTCTAACTGCACAGAGGGTGAGCACCTCTAACTCCTGCATTGCTCAAGAATCAAGTGCAAAAAAAAAAAAAATGAAACTTAGAATAAGCATGATGTGATCAGAATTTCTGAGGAAAAAAAAATTCCTTAAAGAAGTCACAGGGATATAACATACAACATGGTTTGCTGTTGTTCAGCCACTAAGGTATGTCTGACTCTTTGCAATTGCATGGACTGCAACACCCCAGGCTTCCCTGTCCTTCACTATCACCCAGAGTTTACCCGAACTCATGTCCATTGAGTTAATGATGCAATCCAACCATCTCATTCTGTCACCCCCTTTTATTCCTGCTCTCAATGTTTCCCAGCATCAGGGTCTTTTCCAATGAGTCAGCTCTTTGCAACAGGTGGCAAAAGTATTGGAGCTTCAGCTTAAGCATCAGTCCTTCCAGTTGAATATTCAGGGTTGATTTCCTTTAAGACTGACTTATTTGATTGTGCTGTCCAAGGGACCCTCAAGAGTCTTCTCCAGCACCACAAATCAAAAGCATCAGTTCTTTATCACTCATTCAGTCTTCTTCATGGGCCAACTCTCACATCCATACATGACTACTGGAAAAACCATAGCTTTGACTATATGGACCTTTGTCGGCAAAGTGATATCTCCGCTTTCTAATATGCTGTCTGGGTTACATCAAGCAAACTGCTGAGCTGAGTGACTCACAAGCTAGAATCAAGATTGCCAGGATAAATATCAACAACCTCAGCTATGCAGATGATACCACTCTAATGGGAGAAAGTAAAGAGGAACTAAAGAGCCTCTTGATCAGGGTGAAAGAGGTGAGTAAAACAGCTGGCTTAAAACCCAACACTCAAAAAACTAAGATCATGGTATGCAGTCCCATCACTTCCTGGTAAAAAGATGGGGAAAAAGTGGAAACGGTGACAGATTTTATTTTCTTGGGTTATAAAATCACTGCGGACAGTGACTGAAGCCACGAAATTAAGACACTTCCTTCTTGGAGAAAGAGCCTATCAGGCAAGAGTGCTGGAGTGGATTGCCATTTCCTTCTCCAGGGGATCTTCGCAACCCAGGGATCAAACCTGGGTCTCCTGCATTGCAAGCAGACGCTTTACCATCTGCGCCACCAAGGAAGCCCATGACAAACCTAGACAGTGTATCAAAAACTAGAGATATCACTTTGCCAACAAAGGCCCACAGAGTCAAAGTTCTATTTTTCTAGTAGTCATGTACAGATGTAAGAGTTGGTCCATAAAGAAGGCTGAGTGCTGAAGAAATGATGCTTTCAAACTGTGGAGCTGGAGAAGACTCTTGAGAGTCCCTTGGACAACAAGGAGATCAAACCAGTCAATCCTAAAGGAAATCAGTCCTGAATATTCGCTGGAAGGACTGATACTCAAGTTGAAGCTCCAATACTTTAGCCACTTGATGCAATGAGCAGACTCACTGGAAAAGACCTCGATGCTGGGAAAGATTGAGGGCAGGAGGAGAAGGGGGAAACAGACGATGAGACCATTTGAGGGCATCACCAACTCAACAGACATGAGTTTAAGCAAACCCCAGGAGATACTGAAGAACAGGGAAGACTGGCATGCTGCAGCCCATGGTGTCACAAAGAGTTGGACACAACTTAGCGAGAGAAAAACACCACCACTACTACTTAAGAAGGTGAGGAGATAATGAATTTAACTATTTGCTTATTTTTTTAGATGAAAGTATGAACTAAAAACTGGGGTTGGGGCAGATGGAATTAGGGAAAGAGAGTAATGGTAGAGTGGACAGGGATGGAAGCTAGATTTTTCTGAATGTACCTTGTTTTTTGTAAACCAGGCCTGAGACTATGCATTATGTTTTATTTATTCATAAAAAAATTTAAGCAATCCCTAGGAGTTAAAATAAAATGAATAATCAAACAGGGATTATTTAAAATTTGTGACTTGACATGTTTGGCTATAAATATTCCTAGCATATGAATATACCCTTGAGACAAAAAGAGCTACTAAAAAATCTTAAACTCACATGTTTAAGGCAATGTAATCACATGTTTGTGACAATGCTGGTATAACTACACTGACACTGTGTATATACTTTCTATATTATTTTTAAGTGGAGGATAATCACCTTGTTGTGTTGGTTTCTGCCATACATCAACATGAATCAGCCATAGGTATACATTGTTCCCTCCCTTCCGAACATCCCTCCCATCTCCCGTCTATCCAATCCCTCTAGATTGTCACAGAGTACCAGGTTGAGCTCCCTGTGTTACACAGCAACTTCCCATTTGCTATCTATTTTACATATGGTAACATCTATGTTTCCGTACTACCTCTCAATTCATCCCACCCTGTACTTCCCCCACTGTGTCCACAAGTCTGTTCTCTATGTCTGTGTCTCTATTGCTGCCCTGCAGCATCTCATCAGTACATCTTTCTATATTCCATATATATCCATTAATATTCAATATTTGTTTTTCTCTTCCTGACTTAATTCATTCTGTATAACAGGCTCTAGGTTCATCTACCACACTAGAACTCCCTCAAATTTGTTCCCTTTTATGGCTGAGAAATAGTCCACCATATATATGTACCACAATTTCTTTATCCATTCCTCTGTTGATGGACATCTAGGTTGCTTTGATGTCCTGGCTATTGTAAATAGTGCTGCTATGAACACTGTGGTACATACATCTTTTAGAATTGTGGGTTTCACAGGGTATGTCTAGTAGTGAGATGCTGGTCATATGGCAGTTTTATTCTCAGTTTTTTAAGAAGTTTCCATACTCTCCATAGTGGCTGTATCAATTTACATTTCTACCAACTGTGCAAAAGGGTTCGCTTTTCTCCACATTGTCTCCAGCATTCAGTTTGTAGATTCTTTGATGATAGCCATTCCAACTGTTGTGAGGTGATATCTCATTGCAGTTTTAATTTGCATTTCTCTAAAAATAAGCAATGTTGAGCATTTTTTCATCTGTCTATTTGCCATCTGTATATCTTCTTTGGAGAATGTCCATTTAGGTCTTCTTCCCATTTTTTGATTGGGTTGTTTGTTTTTCTGATATTGAGCTGCATGGACTACTTGTATATTTCAGAGATTAATCCTTTATGAGACTCTATATAATACATATTAGTGGTATAAAGTAAATGAGTAATTATGATGAGAACAAGGATTCTGGGTCTAGGGGATATTGATTAGGATCAATTTGGTTAAATAAAAATAATGTAGTCTTGAATTTGAACAGGAAATATCCGTGTCTTCTAATGCATTACTCTTAAAATAATACAATCTGTATTTTCTGGTTCTCTTTTGTGGAAATAATGACCAACTCAATAGCAGAGGCTATCCCTTTTGCTTATAGTCTTGGAATACCATTTCCCAGGGTAGGGCAGGAAATGTACAAGATGAACCTGAAGCATCTAGTCGCACCAGATAGCAGAAAATTCCCAAACTCTACTGTGGAGTCAGGTCAAAAGCACACATATGGCAAATTCAGGCCAAGGCTTAAAAGAACTCTGTGTATCCGAAACATTCTGAAGTATTATTTTAGTATTATTTGAATTTACAGATTTAAATGAAACACATCAAATAAATTTGTATCTGTAAGTTCAAATAATACTAAAAACAAACAAAAAAAAACCTCCCAAAACATCTCACTGGTCATCTTTGGAAGATGCTAGGAAACAAACTTATTGCCTCAGTCATGAAAAATAAAGTGCAATATTCAAACTGTTCCTCAGAGGAACCTAATAAATTCATGAGAAAACACTTCTCTTCACAGAAATATTACTACTCATAAATGAAGAAAGAATGACAGAATTAAAATATCCCCACCATCAGCACTAAGATCATAAGATGAGAGACAACCAGACATCTGTGCCTCCTGGTAGGAACACACACCACCACCTATGAAGTACTCTTGCAAAAGAAATCACAAATAAATCTTACCAAAATATCTAGATATAACTACCCATTTATAGGAAATACTGAGGAATTTCATTCCAAGGTGTTATAATCCTTCAGCACAGTCGTGGTACCTCACTAACATTAGACAGTGAGATAACTCAACTTTCTGACATAGAAATGCTTGGATACCAACTTTTCAATCCTTCTGACAATCCAGTTTTAGAAGTAGAAATCCACAGTATTACACCTGAAATTCTTATTGGCTAACTTCAAATGAGTCTATACAACCAAAAGCAATTCCTTTACTCAATTTTTCTCTACTAGACTTACTAGACTTCTCCAAACTGAAATTTCAACTTTCTTCATTTCTTAACAATTCTATCTAACTAAGAAGATAAAGCCATTGGACTTAAGTTTTGACATCCCTTCTTTCTACCTCAAGACACATCTCTATATCAGCATTATCTAAGGTGGAAATAAGAACATATTTTGAGATGAATGAATATGAACATATACCAAAACTTATTAATGTAGTTAAAGCAGCAGTTAGAGGGGAATTTATAGCTATCAATCTCTATAATAAAAAGCAAGAAAGATTTCAATCTAATAACCTAAATTTCCACCTCAAGACTCTGGGAAAAGAAGAGCAAACTAAACTCAAAGAAAGTAGAAAAAAATAAATTATTAGAATTAAAGCAAAAACTAATGAAATAGCAAACAGAAAAACAAAGAGAGAAAAATCATAAATTGGTTCACTGAAAAAATGAACAAAATTGACAAAATTTTACTTGAAATAACAAAAGGGGAAAAAGAGAAAGAAAGAGAAGACAATAATTACTAAAATCAATAATAAACAGGGTCATTATCACTGACCTACAAAAAGAAAAAAAAATATTATGAACTGCATGCCAACTAATTAGATGAAATGGACAACTTCTAAGAAAGATGCAAACTCCCATATTAACTCAAAAAGAAATAGAAATACAAGTAGACCTATAACAATTAAGAGATTGAACTGGTAATTTTAAAACTACCCACAAAATAACCTCAGGCAAACATGTCTTCACTGCTATATTCTAACATTTAAAAAACACCAACCTTCATAAATTCTTCCAAAAAACAGAAGAGGAGGGAGCCCTTCCCAACTCATTCCACAAGGCCGGCATAACACTGATTCCAAATCCAGACAAAGATACCACAAGAAAAAAAATTACAGATCAATATCTCCTATAAATATAGACACAAAAATAGTTATAAAAAATACCATCTAACTGAATCTAGAAATATATAAAAAGGATCATATTCCATGATCAAGTAGGATTACACCAGGAATTCAACCTTGATTTAACATCTGAAAATCAACAAATACACCATATTAAAAGAACAAAAACTATATGATCATCTCAGGAGAGGCAAAAAAGCATCTGACATTCCTTCATGATTGAAACACTCAACAAACCAGGAGTAAACAGGAACGCACCCAATCTGATAAAAGACAGCTATGAAAAACCCACAGCTAACACTAGACTTAATGGTGAAAGGAATGCTTCCCTACCCAAGATTAAGAACAAGACAAGGTGTCACCATACCTATTCACCATTGCACTGAAGGTTCTAGCCAAGGCAACTAGCAAGAAAAGTAAAATAAAAAGCACCCAGGTTGGAAAGGCAAAACTCTATCTGCAGATGAGATGACCTGGTATACAGAAAATCCAAAGAAATTCTCTGAAACTCTATTAAAACTAATAAACAACTCTGGCAAGGTTGCAAGAAACAAAATATACCAAAAAATGTATTTCTAAACAACTTGAAAATAAAATTATGAAAACAATACCATTTACAACAGCATTAGAAAGGATAAAATATTTTAGGAAGATTTTAACAAAAGAAATGTACTTGAAAACTATAAAACATTTTTGAAAAAAATTAAAGACACCCTAAATAAAAGGAGAAGGAAAAACATCCCATGTTCAGGGACTGAATTATTCTCAAAGTGACAGTACTTCCTAAAGTAATCTAAAGATTTAGCACAATGCTTATCACAATTCCAGCTGTCTCCTTTCCATAAACTGAAAAGTCAGTCCTAAAATTCATATGGAAATTCAAGGGTCCAGATTAGCTACAAGAATCTTTCACAGGACAACTGGAGGACTTAAACTTCCTAACTTCAAAAACTTACTACAAAGCTACAGTAATAGTGCAATCCTAGATTAAGGACAAAAAAATTCATCAAAACTGAATGAAAGTCCACAAATACATCTTCCCATTCATAGTGAACATATCTGACAAGTGTGCCAGGACATTTCAACAGGGAAAGAATAGTTTTTCAAGAAATAGTGCTCCTAAACACCTTGACATCTACACGCAAAATGATGATGACTTTGTACCTTTTCCTCACACCATCTACAAAAATTAACTCAAAATGAATTAAAGACTTAAATATTAGAGCTAAGACCATAAATCTCTTAGAAGAAAATGGAATTTTTTTGTAAACTTGAATTTAGCAATGATTTCTTAAATATGATGACAACCACAACAATGAAAGAAAAAATAGACATCATCAAAATTAACTTTCCTGTGCTTCAAAGGACATCATCAAGAAAGTTATAACACAAAAATTGAGAGGAAATTTTTACAAAGTACACTACTTTGCTGACTAAGGTCCGTCTAGTCAAGGCTATGGTTTTTCCTGTGGTCATGTATGGATGCGAGAGTTGGACTGTGAAGAAGGCTGAGCACCGAAGAATTGATGCTTTTGAACTGTGGTGTTGGAGAAGACTCTTGAGAGTCCCTTGGACTGCAAGGAGATCCAACCAGTCCATTCTGAAGGAGATCAGCCCTGGGATTTCTTTGGAAGGAATGATGCTAAAGCTGAAACTCCAGTACTTTGGCCACCTCATGAGAAGAGTTGACTCATTGGAAAGGACTCTGATGCTGGGAGGAATTGGGGGCAGGAGGAGAAGGGG
This sequence comes from Redunca redunca, assembly GCA_006410935.1. Classification (NCBI taxonomy): domain Eukaryota; kingdom Metazoa; phylum Chordata; class Mammalia; order Artiodactyla; family Bovidae; genus Redunca; species Redunca redunca. The sequence continues at coordinate 74,321 of SJYQ01000959.1, forward strand.
ACAACATAGGATGACATGGCTGGATGGCATCACGGACTCGATGGACCTGAGTCTGAGTGAACTCCGGGAGTTGGTGATGATCAGGGAGGCCTGGCATGCTGTGATTCATGGGGTCACAAAGAGTCGGACACGACTGAGCGACTGAACTGAACTGAACTGAACATATCTGATAAGGAACTTGAGTTTAGAATATATATAAAGAAGCCCTACAACTCAAAAATAAATAAACCAATTAAAAATAGACCAAAAAATCTGAATAAACATTCTTTAAAAAATACAAACAGCCACATGAAAAGATGCTCACTATCATAAGCCATCTGGAAAAATGCAAACCAAAACCATGAAATATCACTACTAGGATGGCTATAACAAAAAGAGCAACCAAGTGTTAGTGAGGATATGGAGAAATCAGAACTCTCATTCAGTATTGGTAGGAACAGGAAATGGTGCAGCTGCTTTGGAAAAGTTTGGCAGTGGTTAAACACAGAATTACTACTCCTATATATATACATATATAAATATATATACCGAGAGAAATGAAGACATGCCCACACAAAAATCAGCATACAAATGTTCATGTCAACAGTGTTCACAATAGCCAAAATGTGAAATAAGAAAAATGTCCATCAATCGACAAATAGCTAATATAAATGTAATATAATCATATAATGAAATATTTATCAATTAAAAGAAATACAGTACTGATATCTGCTATAACATGAAGGTATCTTTTCAAATATTATGTGCTAAGTAACAGAAGTCATTCACAAAGAACCACATATGATTTCATTTATATAAAATGTCTAAAATAGGCAAATCTGTAGAGAAAGAAAAGTAGAATAATGGTTGCCTAGGGTTGAGGGTCATTTAGGTGAAATGAGAAATAACTACTAGAGGGCACAGAGTTTTCTCAGGGGTAGTGATGAAATATTCTGAAAACTGACTGTGATAATAGTTGCACAATTTGGTGACTATATTAAAACCAGTGGCGCATAAACTCTATATGACTGACTGGATGGTATATAAATCATATCTCAATAAAGCTGTTATACAAAAATACATGGAGTAAATATTACAGAATTGAAAAAAAAAAAAACTCTACACTTATACTTGAACACTTTTCTCAGTAACTGAATATCATACCACAGTTGTATCAAAAACTGTATTAATCTTGTTAAAAATATATAATATTTTTATATCAATAGAGAAAAACATTTTTTCTTTTTGCACCTTCATTTCTGGTTGAAAAAAGATATCTGGGAATATTTCAATAGCATACACAAAAACAAAGGAAAAAAGGAAATCTCTGGGAATCAAACTGAGCAAGATTTGTACATTTATCTCCTTCATGATTTACCTGTTAGTCTCTTAAGTTATTACATATTTTTCTGTGTATCTAGAATGCAAGGAACAATTTCCAAATTGCATGGGTATTTTTGTTATAAGATTTATACCAGTAAATACAAACTATAGGTTATCTTTATAATTTTTCATCATAATATAAACAAAATGTCAAGCAAGCATGGTAAATTTTAAACATCAAGTAGGATGTTTTCTACACATATATTACCTGATCAATTCCCCTTCCTTTGCACTGAAGAATGATGACTTCAAGAAGTTTGGCTGCATGACATTCTGCATCTTCTCCTGCATCTCCACATAGTACCTGCAGTAATTAAAATTTCACTCAGACATTGTAAAACTTTAATCAAGTTTACATAAAGTAAATATCACGTAAAAAGCAGCCATTAGAATCATGGTGTTTGCATCATGAGTTTACCTTGCCAACCCAAAAAAAGGAAATTCAAAATAAAGTCCATCTATCTTTTTTATCTACTCTAATTCCTTATATGAGTAATAATTCACTTTATTTAACTCTGGATTAAAAAGTAGGCTGTTAACCTGTCTATACAAATAAAGCTTCCCTTTAAGTAAGGCACTAAATACAATAAAATGATACAATGAAATTAAAAAAAACCTTCTTAAACAATGAAACCAACCCTGTATTTTCTTATTTTTTTGTTCTTTTTGAACTCCTGTCTATATCCACCCAGTTTTTCATAAAGAAACCATAAATATAATATTACATACCATTTAATTTTCTCACATGGACTTTATAACTTGAAGTATTTTCCAAAGATATTAAACCATTTAGGACTAAACAGTATTACAGAAGATGAATATAACAAAGCTTACCAGACTATTCCCCTAATGACAATTCTGTATTTTCACTGAATGAACAATTATACAAAGCACATGTTCATACAAAGAANTACTTATATTAGAAATTAGGAAATATGAAAAAATTAATGTGTTCAAACACAACACATAAGAAAAAGAACAGACTTAAAGAATAAAGGTAAGACAGAAATTAGGAATAATAGACAAAAAGAGGTAAAAAAGAGAAATCAAAACTAGATTCATTTTTTAAAGACTTTAATAATTTGACAACTTCTATCAAATGTATTATTTTCAAAATTATTTTAAAAAGCAAAGCAAAATTTTAAAAAATGTTAGGAATGAAAGGTACAAATACCTATAAAGGAAAGATTAAAAATGAAAACTATGAAGAATATTATATTCTTTATATTTTTTAAACTCAGATGAATTGGATAATTTCCTTGAAAAATATGATTTAAGAAAGCTGAATTCAGAATCTTTCCAGATAAAGATGACAGATATGAACATCCCCATTCAATTTTATCCCTTCCCAAAGGCCATTAAAATGAAGATAAAGATATTTTAGAGGCATACATCCACAAAGACAGATAAAAGGAAAAAGAGACAGCTATAAAACTGTGGAAGCTGGAAAATAGATGGGTCAGGAAGCTGAACTGTAAACAGATAGCTAGCAAAACCAAGAACCAACCCTATTTACATAAACAGAATTCCACCTCTAGGGCAGTGTTTCTAGATCTAGATTCTAAGTATGAATGGACTCTGGGACACAAAACACAAAATGACAAATATATGTTCATAAGAGCAATATACAACTAAATATATAAGAAATAAATTGAGAGAGTACCTGAAGTGAAATACAACACTAGTCAGTAAACATTAGTAAGAATCACTATGACAAATGATTAGGACATGCTTACCTTTCTACACATTGTAAAAAGTATTTCTAAATGCTTTGGATTTGACAGTAAAGTATTTGTATCTATTGTCACATAATTATGCAGAAGAGGCATCATGTCTGGAAAAAAATTCAAATGCTCAATGAGATCTGAGTAACAGAAGTAGAAACAAATTATTACCACTGAAAGCATATTTCTATAGCACCCACACATTACTATCTTCCCTTGCAACCACAAAATGCTAGAAACTAAAATGGTACACCTGCCCTATTTATTGATGGGAGAAATGTGGATCAGAAAGATTAAAATTCTCATCATTTACTGTAGTGATTGTTATGAATTTTCTTCTTTTTCCCCATAGCACTCATTACCATCTGACACACTTATTTGTCTTATTTGTCTGTGTGTTTCCTAGCCTCTTCCACCCCATACTAGAATGGAGGTGTCAAAAGGGCAAGGGCTGTCTATTTTGTTCCCTGATGTACTGCTGAGCTTAGAACACTGCTTAGAATATAGTTGACATTCAGAAAATATTAATTAATATATGGATATATACTCTGTGAAGTAATTTAAGATTCAGTAGAAAATATAGCCTTCCTACTACGACCTCTATTCCTAGGGCTAAAAAATAGCCCCACAACAGCACCACTTAACAGGAAATGAAGAACAATTATTTTCTGATTAGCACTGGAATCATATGTCTTTATGTCAAGTGTCAAAGGAAATAATACCTATCTAGACACAGAACAACAAAAATGTTACATGGTCAAAGTCATACCTGTAAAATATTCAAAACAATCCTGCTGAAAAACCTCATATAATATACCTAGAAGCTGCCACATTTGAGGAGAAATACCATGGCAAGTTAAACTGTAAGCCAGTGAAAGAATTTCTTCATAGAATTCTAGAAAGAAGAAAATCTCTAGTTAGAATCCTAGGAAATAGCAAAAATTAAACACAAAGACCACACAGAAGAGGATTTAGGCTATATATATCATATCTTATATCTAACATACTTTTGAGCATCTGTTTCTCAGCCCCCATCTCTTGCTATCTCTATTAATATTTGTCATCTTCCATTTCTCACTAAGATCTGCCCCCTACTCAATAAGATAGGGCCAGGATTTGTTTTTACTAAACTTACTTGTAATACTAAAAAGTCATTTTTTGTGTGTGTTTTGTAATACAGAAAATAAAGTTTATATATAAAACTATATTAGAAATGGATACAAGAAGGAACAATTATTGTATGTGTCTCATGCACAGGATTTTACACTTGATCTTAGCCAAAAGGCCGAGAAGCGGTCATGCACAGGATTTTAAATTTACAAACAATTAATGTTTTTCAGAGAACTTAATTCATCTAGGTGAAAATATCCATCTGCTGTACGTATTTTTTACAAAATATATACAGAATATATTTTGCCAATTTACAAAGCTTGTAAAATTAGTACAATGCTTTTCAATTTACTTCAAGATAATTATACTTACTATTAAAAGAGTCCAAAGGGAATATTCTTGCATTTGTACATATACTTATTATTCTTACCCTCATTCAGAAGAAAATTATATCTAAACATACAATCAGAAAACACAAACCTCAACACAAAAATTTCAAAAATTTCCTACCATGTTACTCAACAAAAAAGTCTAACTTCAAAGTTTTGGGTTTTTTTTTTTTTTTTTTTTCCTTCTTCTTATTCAAGGGAACCAGTATTCACCCTGGAAGCTTGAATAAAATGTTTTTCTGTAACATTATTCAAATTTTAATACATTTAAAAGCTAGCAATACAGATATTTGCCTTACCAAAAGCAAAATAAGATAGAAATCATAGATATTGGGAAATAATTTAGGAACGACAATCACTTGAAATACAACCAATGGCCTGAATAAAAAATTTCTGAAAGTTCTGTTCAGGAAAGCAAATGCCTCTTCCTAACATGAAGCCTAAAAGAAAGAAAAGAGGCCCAGTATTTCCTTTCATGCTCTTGATGGCTACAGCCTGTGTACTTTACAGGCCACTCAACATGCTCAAGACCAGGACTATGAATCTGAGGGAGAAACTAAAAGGCACAAAGCTGTTCCAGTTTTTTTTGTCGGGGGTGGGGAAGAATTAGGAGGATCACAGTCTGTGTTGGGAGTCTGGACTATGGTGGGCAGCAGTGTAGGACCCCGTGTTGAGCAACGCAGCACAGGCCTTCTAAGCAGAGCATTTTTATAGCAGAATCCTGGCTGACTCTGGCCAACTCCAGCCTTCTCACTGCTCTGGTGAGCTACCAATATCCTTCCACCAATTCCATTTATGTTTAAATTAACCAGATATTTTTTCATTTAGTATCAGCCAAGACAACAGACTATTAGGGAGGGATGGTTGTACTAACTTTGACTTACTACATAAGACAGAGCAGTTAAATCAGTAATGGCTAAGCCTAGCTTTTAATAATACATGAAGTACAAGAGTAAATTAGCAATAAAAACAGGCAAAAGAAGGAGGCAAAAGTGGGACAGTGGAAAAAGGCTGGACCATGGACATAAACACGGTCAGACTGCTATGGTGGGGTCCTGCATTAACAGCCCACAATATCTTCCAGAACTAGGTTTTTTTTGTTTAGCCTAAAATCTTACATGACTGAATATTGGTTCAAAAAAAGGGCCATTAACAGTTCATGCATCACAGCTAAAAACACGAGAGAGATCACCTTGGCACTAGAGATGAGATTAGAGGAGACAGGCAATTGAAACTTTTCTCCTCTGCCCACTACACTCAAGAAATAGGCCCCTTTTTTTTCTTAACATCCTGCTGTTGTAACTGCCCAAATTACAAATCTGGTATAGGCAGATTACAGAAAGTTGGTATAAACCACTTCACTTTGCTTTACTTCACAGTTTTTTCCTCAAGACTGCTGCTGCTGCTGCTGCTAAGTCGCTTCAGTCATGTCTGACTCTGTGCGACCCCATAGACGGCAGCCCACCAGGCTCCCCATCCCTGGGATTCTCCAGGCAAGAACACTGGAGTGGGTTGCCATTTCCTTCTCCAATGCATTAAAGTGAAAAGTGAAAGGGAAGTCGCTCAGTCGTGTCCGACTCTTCACAACCACATGGACTGCAGCCTTCCAGGCACCTCCGTCCATGGGATTTTCCAGGCAAGAGTACTGGAGTGGGGTGCCATTGCCTTCTCCGTTTCCTCAAGACTACTTACTTTAAATTTCAGTGGAGATTACATACTTGTGACTTATTTATTTTACACCTAGTGATTTGTACCTCTTAATCCCCTTGACCTGAAATAGTTACAAGCATGTAATGCACAGCACAGGGGATATAATCAGTATTTTATAATTTTGTATATAGCATATTCTATAAAAATATCCAATTACTATGTTGTAAACCTGAAACTAATACAATATTGTAAGTCAATACCATATTCACGTGTTTGAAGTCCTTAAAAGAAAATTTTTAATGGAGAATTTTTAGTTGCATCTCTTCACAAAAAGGACATAAGTGAATATATTCTTTCTGAGTGTATCAGAATCTCTGAAGTTATGGTCCAGGAAGCTTCAGTTTAACTAGATCCTCAGTGATTCTTATCCACATCAAAGTTTGAGAACAACTGCTTTGTAGTGATGATTTCAAAAGTAAGGACTACTTTGGCAAAGTAGAGGATAATCCTCTAGAATGGGAGAAGAACACTTAGTAGAGATAAACTTATTCATTTATATTTAATCTCATGTTTTACATTTCTCTTTTATGTATGTAAATGTAGCACAGTAACATGTATATTGCATATAAATATATATTCAAGTATAATTCACATACATTAGAAGTACATGCTCAATTTTTTACTAATGGTGTGAATGATAAAAGTTTGGAGACGGCTGCTCTAATGTGGTAACCTGCTTTTGTTCCATCTTTCTATCTCTTACACTATACAGGCAACATTTCTTCAAAATGCTTGGATACTATGAAAAGTTGCTTCTTCTACAAATCCCAATCAATCTATAACATCCAGCATTAACTACTGACTCTACTCAGAATTCAGGTACCATAACATAAACAGAATAACAATTAATTCACACTTCTGATAGAATATATGCCTATTATCTCACATTTTTCAATCCTGAAGTAACCTCACCTGAACCTCATCTTAGTTCTTTCTTTCTAAAAAAACATTTAAAATCTCTGTTCTTTAAAAACTCCAACAACCAAAAGTTCTTAATTGGGTATGTTAAGCTTACCTCTAAATGAAAATCTAGAAATCCAATATTAGAAAGTATATCTAAAAATGGAACAGAAGGCAAGCATCTCTTTCTCAAAACTGTCCATCTTGTTGAATTTGAAGGGCTAAAATGCATTTTTCATCAAATTTAAAAATAGTCCCAATTTACCTTTTTATTCTCTCTTTGAACTTACCAATTACATGTTTCTGTAAAACAAGATCAATGATCCGTAGACAGATATTCTCTAACTGCTGAGTAACCTAAAGACAAATTTTAAACATTTAGTTTAAAATTCATCATAACCCTTAATTTAATCTATAAATTTAATATTATCCCAATAAAAATACCAATAGGATTTTTTTCCAATAGGGCCTTTTTGAGAAGAGAAATTAAGAAGTTAATTCTAAACTCCATGTGAAAAATTAAACATCAAACAATAACCAGGAAATTCTGAAAAGTGGGCTAATGATGGAAATTTGGGTTAAAATCATAATAAAATTACAAGTTAAATTAATTCCTTATCTCATATTTTATACCAATTTTTTAATTCCTAATATATCTAGGACTTCAGTGTGAAGACTTAAGCCATAAAATACTCACCATCTTTTTCAGATTTCTAATTTTACTCTTCATACATTAAGTATTTGTACACATGTAAATATTTCTTTTAAGGAAATCTTGCTTTCAAAGCTTGCTTTTAGTAAGTCAAAGTTCAAAATCATAAGACTGGCAGTCAGGAGACCAAGATTCCAGTCCTTGTTTTGCTTCTAGTTACCTATGACCTTGGCAAAGCCATCTAGCTAAAGGCTTTAAGATTTTTCATCTATAGGTTAGGGAAGCTAGATTTGATTAGTGTATCTCAACTTTAACCCATTCCTCCTTTGATAATAACAATAAGGTCACATGCTCCTTTAACTTTATTTGAAATTCAAAATAAAAGTATTATCAAGAATTAAAAAATTAAAACAGAAAGATAAAATGGTGGTTTTTTGTTTTGTTTTGTTTTGTTTTTCAAACTAATCCTGATGCTTATCCTACTACTACCCATCCTCCAGACAAACATATTTGGAAAAACTTGACAAGACGATTTCTAAGTTCTCTTCAAATTTAAAATACAAGTTCTACATATAAAGGGAAAGAATAATCCTTAAGTATACATGCAAATTTAACTTGAAAATCTCACCATTACAGAGAGGCCCATATACTTTCAACAAGGACACAGAAATACAATAATGAATATGAAAACAAAAATTCACATTAAGTCTTTTAGGCAAAGAAAGGCCTGCCCAGGAAAAGAAAATTGAACCATTTTTAAGAACCTGGTAAGCATCCGTTAGTATGCGATAAACACAGGATAAGTCAACAGCCACAGGGTTTAACAACACTATTTAAAGAACCAGCACCTGCTTCCTAAGTCCCACTGTACAAAAACGAGAGCTGCCATCATTGCCAAACAAGTCAACTGTGCTGGCAGAAGTAATGAACACAAATCTAATTTAAGTAAAGGCTATATAATATATAATACTTGCCCAGGAGAGCAGCAGGTTTTAGGTAGGCAATAATTGATATATTATCAGGATATATCAACTGACTGCAACTCTAAATCTACAAATTCCCGGCTCCGTGAACATGAGATACTACCCGAACCTTGTGCTCTACTTCTGCAAAAGGGCACTACCTTACCCGCACTGTGGCAAGGGGACATGGTAACATTCTATCAGCTAATGGATAAGGGAAGACAGAGGATGAGAGGGTGGATGGCATCACCGACTCAATGGACATGAGTCTGAGCAAGCTCCAGGAGTTGGTGATGGACAGGGATGCTGCAGTCCATGCGGTCGCAGAGTTGGACATGACTGAGCAACTAAACTGAACTGAATGGATATGAGAGTGCTTAACAAACATCTGCACAAATTCTTAATCCAACGTTGTTCTGGAATTCAGTCTAGGAAAGATGATGTTTTAAGCTCTTCTTCCCTTCCATTCTCAGGTATTTGTTACATCAGTATTTTGTTCTATTATTTAAAATTTGCCTCTGTAACTGAATGGCAGTCTCTCTACCAAGAAGACCAGACTGTGGATTCCAAACAACAGGGCTATGTCCTATTAAATTTGTTTTTCCCCCAAGCCTACCCTGGCACATAGCAAATGTGATGAACTGAACTAAGATTAGCAAAAGAGATATACTATATACTTTAAAATCACATGCAACATTTCCCTTGAATCATTTTAATACTTTTCTTTAAATTTTGATAGTAATTTTTAAAATCCAGCAACATAAACAGCAGTTGAAAGGTCAAGACTTTAAAATTCATGACCAATGATAATATAAATTTCAGTTACTATAATGACATCATAAAACACAAGGAAATCCTACCTCTTTGTGGTCTTCTACAACTGTCAAGATAGTATCAATGGTATGTAAAATTCCCATAGCCATTACAGTCTTGTCTTCAACTTCTTCATATTCATCACTTTGAAGAACTTTGCCAAATATCTCAGCCTACAAAAATAGCAAACACATTCAACAATTGGTACTGCTACATTCACACTTCTCTATGAGAAGTGAGCAAAAGGACAGTGTCACATCTCCAAATGCCACCACTGCTCAAACTTTAAGATATGCAGTTTGCCAAGTGAATATTGATGATAGAAACTGTCATGTTTTAAATATAGCCACTTTGCCCTTATCTAGTCACTAAAGTGGAATATATATTAGCTATTATAATCAAACAGCAAATAATTAACTTCTGGTTGCCATTAAATAAATCCAAAATCTAGGAAAACTGGAAACTATACATTGAAATTATTAACCGTCAGAATTATTAGAGCAAATATTTTTACATTAGCATTTCAGTTACATACAAACTAAACTTCAAATTTTGGAGTTTAATTTACTTAGATTATTCAAAGCCTTTATACCAAACTAACAAAAAACTATGCCCAGTCTTACCAAATGCTGAGTCATATCCACAGCAATTGAGGCTACCTCTTGGCTGTATTCACATATCATCTTCTGGATAACATTAGTAACATCATCATTTTCTGTCTCTCTAACAATGTGCAACAGCTCCTGCATAATAGGCCTTACATGTGGCTTCATATATTCCTTGGCTAATGCAATAAAAAACAAACTCAGTAAAAAAAAATATTAGGAATTCACAAGTGAAACTTACTTGGTCACAAGGTAAATAACACAGGGTAATAGGTTCCAGATACATATGTGCCTGATGGTAAATAAGTTATAAAGTTGTACCAAAATAATGTTCACCAAAATGTATCCATTTTCCCATGAGTAACATATGGACAATCCGTCCTGCACAGTAAAGAACTCTCCTGCCCCAAATGCCAATAGCTCCCTTGAGAAATTTGAATCACATGTGTCCTGTCATCGGCATGACTTAGCAAACATGAATATGACAGCATGATACGAGTGTAAAAACCATTTACATAAAGACTATGCCCAACATTGATGATGCTCATTCACTCTCTCACCCCAATCTCCAACCATCCTTCTCCCTACAAGTGTTTATCTAATATTGCCTTCCATTGGAACAGTGTTGTATAGGGATAAAGGCTAATGTTCTTCATAATGCAGAATTTACTTTTAAAGGTTTATTTGAATTTTGAACAGAGCATTCTTCTAAACAAACAAAGGAGATATGTGTTACCACTCACTAGAAATGCAACTTGCTGCTTTCAGAACTGGGAGAATCACAGAATCCTAGAGCTAAAAGGAATCTTGAAGCCATCTAGTCCAATCCCCCTAAATTTAAATATACGGCAATCTAAGCCTTGACAGATCACATATCTTGCCCAGGTCTAGACGGCAAGGCAGGAGCTCAGTCAAAACTAGACTCCTGGGTCTCTCGATCCCCCATCTACCCTAATGTTTAACAATCATCAACTTGTTTCCTAATCTCAAATTCTTCTGGAAACCATAGTTAACAGACATTCCTAAAAGTGGCAAGAATAAACTCATAAAATTCTGAGGGGGCAAAAGCTCAAAAACCCAAACTCTGAACTTTAAGACCAGGAAGTAAACAAAACTATTTGAGAAGACAACATCAAAATTATTATTTAATTAAAAATACCCTCTAAAAAATGTATTTTTATTCTAAATTTTAAATTTCATTAATTTAATAATAATTTTGGCTTTACCTTGTGTCTGGTTAGAAATTAATGACTGAAGAGCAAGGGCAGCTTCAACCTTGACAGGCATCTCCTTATCCTCAATCAGGCTCTTCTTTGCTAGATCAACTGCATTTCTTAGGTTGAGCTCATTATGAAATTTCAAAGAACTGAATGCATGAAGTACCCAACAGGACTATGTTATAAGGAAAAAGTTAGTAGGAAACTATTAGGATTATGGTTTTATGTAATAATGAATATAAAAATTTCTAAGTAAAACATCATTAATGCTACCATGTACTATTTATTTATTTGTAGTCTCAGTTGCTAACTTCACGATTCCATACTTCATATAAGAAAGGCAATTTTATTACTTCTAAATTACCTTTATGCAATAGCATTATTCATAAGAAAGATTAAACAGAGCCCAACTTAAGTGTCTCTAAAAAAAAAATCCTGTCAATGTTTTAATAAATATTATGACTCATATTATTTATATGCAAAAGCACTACAAGCCAGTGTTGACATTCATTTACTGGTCTTCATAGCAAAAATGAATAAAATATTATTTTCCCTTATACTAATCAGCTTAAGAAACTTGACTTTTTCAGTCACAGAAGATAAAAAAAAATTTAACCTTGTATAAANTAACTTACAAATGAAGATTTTGAGACACTATAATGAAATATGGAAAAACCTACTCTGGCTCGAAGGTATCCCAGTTTAGACAATAGTAATGGAAATACGTGATTCTGCAACAATAACTCCATTTGGTCCTTGAATAAACTCTTCTGTTAGGAAATAGAAATTGAGTTTAACTTATCAATGTCTTTTTCATATGTAAAAATCACTTCCTAATAAAGTAAATCTTATGATTTACACTTAATATACTTCTATTTAAATTTTGTAAAATTATTGACCTACATAATGCATGTTTTAAAACAAGACAGAAATAGTCTTTAGATAGAAACTTGGTATCAACTGATCTTTCTAGAAACAACCCTAAAGTTATTTTGTATCATCTTTTTTATATAACAACAGTTTCATACTGAAAAAAGTGAATAAAAAGTCATTTTAAATTAAAAAAATTAAAATGACAGAAAGAAAAATATTTACAGTCAACTCAATTATGCAGAGTCAGCAGTTTTAAATTATCCATAATTCTCATATTATCTCATTTGCCTATGCTTCACAGTGTTATTAAGTAAAGTAAATTTGAGTAGCTTAACCTTTAGTAAAATATCAGCTAGGGAACCAATCACATGCAGGGCTCCATCTTTCTTCCTAGGATCAAATTTCGGGTCTGTTAGGATTTGATAACAGAATGCCATCATTTTTGGCAACACCTAAAGAAATAGAAGAATCCACTTTAGTCTACATGAGCTTTCACTGCTTTACTGTCATATTAAAAATGATGTACAAATTTTCAAAAATAAAGACATTTTATTGTGTTCTACCAAGCAACTACAATTAAGAAAAAATATTCCTTTTCCCTTATGAAGATACAAAAATTTTTTTAAGTTACAGATTATAACTACTAACATAATTTTTCAATTACAAGGGGCATTCATTAGAATGTCAAATCAACACAGGTCACCTTTCAGTTCTGTATTTAAAAAGAATAACTACCTACCTCTTTTCTTTTCTTTGCAGCAGTATATAAGAGAGTCTGGGCTGCTGTGGTAGGAGAAGCATAATCTTCGAAAATATCTAAGATTTTAGATTTTAAAAGTTTAAACCATGTTAGCAAAAATACAACTACTAATTATAGTTTAAACCTGACTGACCACTATTCCAAAACCAAGAAATAAAACAGTCCATATATAACACTGGTTATAAGCTGAGAACATATTATGACTGCTCTCATACACAACAATATTTATCAAACTCTATAGGTTTTCCTTTTAAATAATCATATTAAAACAAACAACACAGTTCCACTGAGGATAGGAAAAATGCTTTACCTCTATCAGAAAACAATCAAAGTGTATTTAACTGTTTACTGTGTGCCAGGCTCTGTTCTAAGCTCTGGAGATACAAATATCAAAAAAAGGTTCTCATGTTGCTTACACAGGAAGAGAAAGAAACAAACTGATTACACACAAACGCACACAAGACAGTACAGCTGAAAACACCTCATCTCAGAGAGGTTAAGTAATTTGTCCACAATTACACAGTAAGCGACTAGGCCAGTATTCACATCCAGACTGTCTTAACATCAAAGCCTGAGCTCCTTCAGTCTGTTTTTTTTTAAATATATATTTATTTCTCTGGCTGTGCTGGGGTTCAGTTGTGGCATGTGGGATTATTGATCTTTGTTGGGGCATGTGGGATATCCTAATTATGCCATGTAGGATCTAGTTTTCTGACCCGGGATCAAAACCAGGCCCCCTGCATTGGGAGCATGAAGTCTTAGCCACTGGACCGGCAGATAAAGTCCCTCTCTGTCAGTTTTTACCAAATCTAAAAACACCATTATTAATATCAGTCAATATACTTAGAAGTATTTTGTTCATATAAACAACTGCACATGACAAAAATATAAAAAGGAGACTGTAATTGTTTTCCCCAATAGCTTTCTAAAAGTAAAATACACACACTAGCCACTGCGTTCTAGTCCACAGAAGGAAACTATTAAGGAAAAAAAGACACTTAACCTAGTCTTGAGTTATCCATATTCTCTTTTAATCAATCAAATGTAACACACAGAGCTCTTAACTATTATATTTTCCAAAACCTGAGGTACTTTCTTATTTAATATGAAGAGTAAGTAAAATAATAGTAGTTTTCAGAAAGCTAAACAAATACACTACACTTATGAAAGTTCACAAGTACAGAAAAACCAAACACTAAAAAGAATGCCTTAAATAAGACAGAAGAAAGAAAGGCAAGTAATTCTGTGCTATTTAAAGCACTGTGCATGTGCCAAATCACTTCAGTCGTGTCCAACTGTGCAGCGCTAAGGACTGAAGCCCACCAGGCTCCTCTGTCCAAGGGATTCACCAGGCAAGAATACTGGAGTGGGTTGCCGTGCCCTCCCCCAGGGGATCAATTGGCAAAGGGATCGAACCGACATCTCTTAAGTCTCCTGCATTAGCAGGTAGGTTCTTTACCACTAGCGCCACCTGGGAAGCCCATTAAAGCATTAGGAAGGGGAATTAATAAATCCTGCATTATGTACCATGATTTTGAAAAGGAAATGATAGAATGGAAGGGTAAACCAGTGGTAAATACTTTTGCATTTACTTTTCTCATACTTTTGCTTTTCCTGTACTTGTCTCCAAGGGAAAGAGGCACTTCCTCACTTACCAAATCAAATAATACTAAACATAAAGCACTGTGAAAACAACATGGACCAATAATCTGGCATCTATTCTAGTAGGCTTGATTCAGGTAACCAGAAACACATGTCCCAAGAAGAGGAAAGCACTGTGGTCACAGCCCCTTCAGCATGCCTTAGGTAATGCTAGTCTTATCATTATTTATTTGACCATTTCACTGAATGCAGACTAGTGCCAAGAACTTGCAAAGTAGTGTAGGGCTGCAGAGGAATGGAGAATGCAAAATAAAGCAAGACAGACCACCAGGTGGTCAATACTGAAATTAGACTGGCTGATTCTTTGCAACCAAAGATGGAGAAGCTCTACACAGTCAACAAAAACAAGACTAGGAGCTGTCTGTGGCTCAGATCATGAACCCCTTATTGCCAAATTCAGATTTAAATTGAAGAAAATAGATAAAACTACTAGATCATTCAGCTATGACCTAAATCAAATCCTCACGATTATACAGTGGAAGTGACAAACAGATTCAAGGGATTAGATCTGATAGACAGAGTACCTGAAGAACTACGGACAGAGGTTTGTGACACTGTACACAAGGCAGTGATCAAGAACATCCTCAAGAAAAAGAAATGGAAAAGGCAAAATGGTTGTCTGAGGAGGCCTTACAAATAGCTGTGAAAAGAACAAAGCTAAAGGCAAAGGAGAAAAGGAAAGATATATCCATTTGAATGCAGAGTTCCAAAGAACAGCAAGGAGAGATTAAAAAAAGCCTTCCTCTGTAATCAATGCAAAGAAATAGAGGAAAACAATAGAATGGGAAAGACTAGAGATCTCTTTAAAAAAATTAGAGGTACCAGGGGAACATTTCATGCAAAGACGGGCACAATAAAGGACAAAAATGGTATGGACCTAACAGAAGCAGAAGGTATTAAGAAGAGGTGGCAAGAAACACAGGAAAACTATACAAAGAAGATCTTCATGACCCAGATCATCATGATGGTGTGATCACTCACCTAGAGCCAGACATCCTGGAATATGAAGTCAAACGGGCCTTAGGAAGCATCACTACAAAGTGAGTGGAGGTAATAGAATTCCAGTTGAGCTATTTCAAATCCTAAAAGATGATGCTAAGAAAGTGCTGCACTCAATATGTCAGCAAATCTGGAAAACTCAGCAGTGACCACAGGATTGGAAAAGGTCAATCTCTGTTTCAATCCCAAAGAAAGGCAATGTCAAAGAATGTTCAAACTACTGCACAATTACACTCATTCACATGCTAGCAAAGTAATGCTCAAAATTCTCCAAGTGAGGCTTCAGCAGTACATGAACTGAGAACTTCCAGATGTTCAAGCTGGATTTAGAAAGACAGAGGAACCAGAGATCAAATTGCCAACATCCATTGGATCATCTTAAAAGCAAGAGAGTTCCAGAAAAACATCTACTTCTGCTTTATTGATTATGCCAAAACCTTTGCCTGTGTAGATCACAACAAACTGGAAAATTCTTCAACAGATGGGAATACCAGACCACCTTACCTGCCCCCTGAGAAATATGTATGCAGGTAGAAGCAAGTTAGAACCAGACATGAAGCAACAGACTGGTTCCAAATTGGGAAGGGAGTATATCAAGACTATATATTGTCAACCTACTTATTTATATTTAGAGTACATCACGCAAAATGCCAGGCTGGATGAAGCACAAGCTGGAATTAGGACTGCTGGGAGAAATATCTATAACCTCCAATACACAGATGACACCACCCTTATGGCAGAAAGGGAAGAAAGACTAAAGAGCCTCTTGATGACAGTGAAGGAAAAGGTGAAAAAGCTGACTTAAAACTCAGCATTCAGAAAATAAGATCACGGCATCCAGTCCCATCACTTTATGGCAAATAGAGTGGGGAAACACAGAAACAGCACCAGACTTTATTTTCTTCAGCTCCAAGATCACTGCAGATGGTGACTGCAGCCATGAAATTAAATGGTGCTTGCTTCTTGGAAGAAATGTTATGACGAACCTAGATAGCATATCAAAAAGCAGAGACATTACTTTGCCAACAATGGTCCATATAGTCAAAGCTATGGTTTTTCCAGTAGTCATGGAAGGATGTGAGAGTTGGACCATAATAAAGCTGAGCACTGAAGAACTGATGCCTTTGAACTGTAGTGTTGGAGAAGACTCTTTAGAGTCCCTACGACTGCAAGGAGATCAAACCAGTCAATCCTAGGGGAAGTCAGTCCTGAGTATTCATTGGAAGGACTGATGCTGAAGCTGAAATTGCAGTATTTTCGCCACCTGATGCAAAGAACTGACTCTCTGGAAAAGACCCTGATCCTAAGAAAAATTGAAGGCAGGAGGAGAAGGGGACGACAGAGGATGAGATGGCTGGATGGCATCACCAACTCAATGGGCATGAGTTTGGGTGAACTCCAGGAGTTGGTGATGGACAGGGAGGCCTGGCGTGCTGCAATTCATGGGGTCACAAAGAGTCGGACACGACTGAACAGCTGAAATGGAATGAACTGAAGATAGTCCCTGCCCCCAGATAGCTTCTTCACTGTGGGAGAAATAGTGGTACATAAGTAACATCTTCCTATACTAACTGCCTAAGTACACATGAAGTGATTAATTCATACTGGGAATAAACAGGAATGAATTTGGGCAACCTACAGAGTTCAGCAGCCTCCAGGAAGATGCAAGGCTAAAAGGACCCACAGAGAACAGAGCCACACACTGGTGTCAACAAAAGTAAATTCATTCCCCTGAGGAATATTCACTCCCTAGGATAAGGACACAAACTATATTGCGGCATTTCTAAAATATGCAGAAATGCAAAGGATCTCCCAGACCAAGAACAAACCCAAATGTGTAGCCCAAAAGTCATAGAAAGGAATGGACTCTGCAGATCAGCATCACAATAGAAAGAGTTGCATAGAGATGATACTGCTTCAGCATCCTTGAAAGGGTTAGATAAATAAAGTAGCTTCTCATCTCAAGACCACTGGCTCAGCAGAACATCAAACTTTCACGAGTTTTGGAGTTTATCATGCAAAGCAGAACTCTGGGAATTTCACAAAGTAATAAATCTACTCAAAAGTATAAGTTTAGTTATACTACTTCATATAACCAGGAACTGATGAGGAATAAAATAATCTCAATTACCAAATTTCATCCTTATATACTCATATGGATCTTCCTGCCACAGTTCTTCATCCTCATCTTTATAGCACATCACAGAAAAAATCACATCTTCAGAGATATTCTAAGAGAAAAAACAAACCAATAAATGGATATAGAGTATTCACATTTGGGGAATATTAATAATGAAAGACTCTAGGAAGTCAGTTTTCCAAACTGTCATATTAATGTTTCTAACAGATCTTTAAGATCTGTAATAAGATAACACTAAACAAAATCTATCCTAGACACCAAAGATAAAAGAATTTGCTTTACTTTTCAGCTACCATCTTACAGATTACAGAATTAAAGAATGCATACTTTGAGAGGAAAAAATTTAGTTCCTAAGATCTTCAAATTATCCAGTTATCTGTATGTAAATATTACTTTATTTATCAATGGTCCAAACTTTTCATTGATTTGTTCCTTATCAATGCTGAATTAATCAATGCTTAACAATGCTGAATTCTACCTTTAAGTAAAATTGATACAAACAGAAAACTTTAACTTTTGCTGCAGAATTTAACAACCTAAAAAAAGAAACAAAGACCTACAAAACAAAACGGTCATGTATCAGGTTGCATTTCCTACACAAGAACACTACCTTAACTACAGCCCTGGCAACTGTTTTCAAAATGCTGTTATACAAAATACCTCATTTGATCCTAGCAACTTGCAGGTAAGGAGGGGAGAAAACTACTATCTGACATATCAGAGGAAAAACAGAGGCTAAATGAGATTCCAACCAAGATCAACTCATTCAACTTGAAGGCCTCATTCTTCTCAAAAATTTAAACTTCTAAACTCTTTATATGAAACATAAGATACTCTTCTGAAATTATTAATGAAAACAAAAATATGTTAAATATAAAATATTGGATTAGTTAACACTGACCTTGTCTAGAAAATTTTTAACCAGAGGATAATTTCGGAGACCTGCTCACTGACACTAACCTGTATGTGCGGCTTCATCTGCTTCCAGGTCACAGAATGAACAACTCCTTGGTTGAGATAGTTGAAAGTTTGCTGAAGAACACGGGGAGCTACATACTCTTTCTGCCTATACTGGTCTAAAATTTTTAGTAGTACCTATAGGAAAATAGGAAGAGAAAACATAGGAAAACAAACAATTTTAAAGTTAACAGGAGGGGCATTTTAGGCATGACATAAAATCAAGTCAGAGGTTACAGAGATTAAAAAAAAAACTAACAGATTTTTAGAGAAATAAATATTTTGTGAGAAAGCACATGAGCTTAGATAGGTCCTTGTTATACTGAACTAAAAGGTATCTCACTGTGACTTTCTGCCATTTACCCTACTTCTAACCTGTGGAAGTATTCAAAATAAGCCTATATTCTATTCCACATACTAGCTCTTCAAACAAATTAAAACTACTATAAAATAACAGACTTGACTAAATGAACACTGAAAACACTATATCCATATAGTGAGAGACACCATAAACAAATTTTTAATATTTGATAAAGGTGCATTTCAACTGGAAGAGAAACAAGGTCATTCAAAAAAAAAAAAGTACTGGGATAGTTGACTAGGTAGCTCCTAAAAAATTAATGTAGCTCCCTAACTAAACTTCACACCAAAATAAATTCCAGATGGGGAAAATATTTCAACAGCAACAAAAAAATGAAACCATAGAATAACTAAAAGAGTGTGGAAAATTTTTATAATCTCAGACCATGGAAAGTCTTTGTAGAAATAACACAAAACTGAGTTTAAAAAAAATTTTTTTTAAAAACTGTTTCTAAGGAAGGAACCATGCCCAAAGCCACTGCAATGACCCATGTAGGAGGCTGCACTACCACACAGCCCAAGTATTCCGGTTCCTGATCTCCAGAGTCCTTCACTACAAGCAAGCTTATCTCTCAACTGATGCATAAACTTAAAAGTGTTCTTTTAAAACATGTACAAAATTTATAAATTCAGAACATGAATTCAGTTCAAGTCACATAAAATTCAGGCTTATAAAATTTGTCAGAAGTCTTATCACCAAGAAACTCTTTCTGGAATTCAGACTAAAAAGGGACGCTACTGAACAGAGTTCTCCTAATACGGCTGTGGTTCACGCAAAGCGCGGGTGGTAGCAGATGAGCGACAACACTAAAGAAAGGAACAGCTTTTGATTTTTAAAAGAACATTTAAAAATATCAGGAATATATACCTTAAATAACCAAGGTTCAGTTTATGGCATGGATGCAGTTTAGTTTAGTTGTTCAGTCATGAATGCCATTTTGTGAACGGCTTCCACGGAATGGATGCAACAGCATGAAATTTAAACGTGTGTGTATTTACACATGTTTATGTGACACTGGAAAACCTCTACTGAACACACTATAAGAAGGCATCAACAGGATGCTTACTGGGGCTTTAATAGCAGTGGAAAGAGCAGAGAGAGAGCTGACCAGCTCCCTGATTATCCTGGTATCCACAACAAAGTATATATTTCAGTTCAGTTCAGTCACTCAGTCATGTCTGACTCCTTGCGACCCCATGGACTGCAGCACACCACGCTTCCCTGTCCATCACCAACTTCCGGAGCTTGCTCAAACTCATGTCCATCGAGTTGGTGATGCCATCCAACCATCTCATCCTCTGTCGTCCCCTTCTTCTCCCACCTTTAATCTTTCCCAGCACCAGGGTCTTTCCCAAGAAGTCAGTTCTTCCCATCAGGTGGCCAAAGTATTGGAGTTTCAGCTTCAGCATCAGTCCTTCCAATGAATATTCAGGACTGATTTCCTTTAGGATTGACTGGTTGGATCTCCTTGCAGTAAAAGGGATTCTCAAGAGTCTTCTCCAATACCACAGTTCAAAAGCTTCAGTTCTTCAGTGCTCAGCTTTCTTATGGTCCAACTCTCACATCCTTCCATGACTACTGGAAAAACCATAACTTTGACTAGATGGACCATTGTTGGCAAAGTAATGTCTCTGCTTTTTGATATGCTGTCCCGGTTCATCACAGCTTTTCTTCCAAGGAGCAAGTGTCTTTTAATTTCATGGCTGCAGTCACCATCTGCAGTGATCTTGGAGCCCAAGAAAATAAAGTCTGGTGCTGTTTCCATTTTTCCCCACTCTATTTTCCATGAAGTGATGGGACAGGATGCCATGATCTTCATTTTTTGACCTCTGAGTTTTAAGCCAGCTTTCCCACTCTCTCCTTCACTTTCATCAAGAGGCTCTTTAGTTCTTCTTAACTTTCTGCCATAAGGGTGGTGTCATCTGTGTATCTGAGGTTATTGATATTTCTCCCAGCAATCTTGTTTCCAGCTTGTGCTTCATCCTGCCCGGCATTTCACATGATGTACTCTACGTATAAGTTAAATAAGCAGTTGACAACATACAGCATTGACGTACTCCTTTCCCAACTGGGAACCAGTCCATTGTTCCATGTCCAGTTCTAACTGTTGCTTCTTTACCTGCATACAGATTTCTCAGGGGGCAGGTAAGGTGGTCTGGTATTCCCATCTCTTTCAGAATTTTGCAGTTTATTGTGATCCACACAGTCAAAGACTTTGGCATAGTCAATAAAGCAGAAGTAGATGTTTTTCTGGAACTCTCTTGCTTTTAAGATGATCCAACAGATGTTGGCAATTTGATCTCTGGTTCCTCTGTCTTTTCTAAATCCAGTTTGAACATCTGGAAGCTCTCGGTTCACGTACTGCTGAAACCTCACTTGGAGAATTTTGAGCATTACTTTGCTAGCATGCAAAATGAGTGCAGTTGTCCAGTACTTTGAACACTCTTTGGCACTGCCTTACTTTGGGACTGGAATGAAAACTGACCTGTTCCTGTCCTGTGGCCACTGTTGTGTTTTCCAAATTTGCTGATACACTGAGTGCAGCACTTTAACAGCATCAT
Organism: Redunca redunca; assembly: GCA_006410935.1. NCBI lineage: Eukaryota > Metazoa > Chordata > Mammalia > Artiodactyla > Bovidae > Redunca > Redunca redunca. Next base: position 96,078 of record SJYQ01000959.1, read on the forward strand.
CTTTTAGGATTTAAAATACAAACTGTCTAATGGACCTTAAGACAGAAAGCGAAGAGGAACTAAAGAGCCTCTTAAGGAGGGTAAAGGAGGAGAGTGAAAAATCTGGCTTAAAACTCAAGATTCAAAAAACTAACATCATGATATCCAGTCCCATCACTTCATGAAACAGATGGGGAAACAATGAAAACAGTGACAGACTGTATTTTCTTGGGCTCCAAAATCACTGCAGATGGTGACTGCAGAAATTAAGAGACACTTCCTCCTTGGAAGGACTTCCCAGGTGGCTCAAGTGGTAAAGAACCCGCTTGCCAATGCAGGAGACATAAAAGATGCGGGTTCAATCCCTGTATTGGGAAGATCACCTGGAGCAGAGCATGGCAACTCACTCCAGTTTTCTTGCCTGGAGAATCCCTTGGACAGAGGAGCCTGGTGGATAATGGCCCATAGGGTTACAAAGAGTCAGACATGACTGAAGCAACTTAGCACGCACAGCACACTCCTTGGAAGAAAAGCTATGACAAACCTAGACAGCATATTGAAAAGCAGAGACATTGCTTTGCCAACAAAGGTCCCATCTAGTCAAAGCTATGGTTTTTCCAGTAGTCATATAAGGATGTGAGAATTGGACCATAAAGAAAGCTGAGCACTGAAGAACTGATGCTTTTAAACTGTGCTGTCAGAGAAGACTCTAGAGAGTCCCTTGGACAGCAAGGAGATCAAACCAGTCAATCCTAGAGGAAATCAGTCCTAAATATTCATTGGAAGGCCTGATGCTGAAGCTGAAACTCCAATACTTTGGCCACCTGATGCGAAGAATTGAGTCAATGGAAAAGATCCTAATGCTGGGAAAGATTGAAGGCGAGAGGAGAAGGGGATGATAGAGGATGAGATGGTTGGATGGCATCAATGACTCAATGGACATGGAGTTTGAACAAGCTCCAGGAGTCAGTGATACACAGAGAGGCCTGGCATGCTCCAGACTGTGGGGTCACAAAGAGTTGGACACAACTGAGGTGCTGAACTGAACTTAATGGGCCAATAAAATAATTTGTGAGAAAATTATAGCCATAGCTTTCCTGAAACACTGCAAGGTAATTTTTAGAAATGATAATCCATTAAAGGAATTACTCCATCTAAGATGTCAGGTTTTAAGTATTTAACTTTCTATCACTGACAATAAAGAAGACTAGTATGCAGATTGATAAAAATCTAGAAACACTTTCTTTATCATTAAAGCCTTTTACTATGTCTGATTAATCTTTGTTTCCTTAATACAGCCCTGATATAGCCAATACTCAATCATTATTAAATTTCATGTGTTGAAATAGAAACAAAAATTTCATAATTCAAATGGCAATACAGATAATCCAGTCTTCATGTCTATCTATCCTTTGCAGTTTGTAAACATTAACATCAACTTGGAGTATTTCTTAAGAGTTCCTAATTTTCACTGTATAGAAAAGTTCCCAAACTTCCACAAAAACGTGTAAGCTCTCAGCTGAAAGTCAACTTCTGAGTTCAACTCCTCTTGAAATAGATCAATTCCTATTACCTAAATCTTCTGATATAAAAACTTAAAACAAAGATGTGCAGGCTTCAAGAAATAGAGGGTAAGAAACTGATATGAGGTCAGGAAGTTAACTGAAGAACATGATCTAATACTGGTGACTGCTGTACAAGTATCAGTCAACATACTTGAAAGGGCTGAGTCCAGCATCAAGGAGGGGTATTCTTTTTTTTTGTTTGTTTGTTTGGGAGGGGAATTCTTGCAGTAGCTACCCTAGTACCTTCGCTTCTAAAACTGACAGCATTGTATTAGATTCCCAGAGCTGCCATTTCATCCTTAAAAATAGGTAATGTATTAATTAATATTTTATAATCTACTTTTAAATGATAGAAGTGACTTTAACTACACTCAGTAGTAATCATCCTTTTATTTTAAAAATGTTAAGTTTATTACCTGTTGAATTCCCACTGCATAAGTTTTCAAAAAGAATTCAGAAAATTCAAAGTATTCTTTTGTGACATTTCCTGGGCTTCCATATCTTGAAACACAAAGAGAAAATGTTTAAACATTGAGAATTTTGTAAACAAAACATGCTCATTACTTTAAATACTTTTTGATAGATACATTCTATAGAAAACTAACACTTTCCCTTTTATTTAAAAGCCCCGAAATGAAATTATTACAAGCAGCACTTAGACTCCAGGCCACACTTAAAATTTCAGACAGAAATATCATCTCTCCATCCTTTTTTACAGAGACTAGAAAGACCCAGCGAAGACCGTTCACCTTATTATGATCTCAAAGCCTATGATCAGAGTGAAGCCTGCTTTAAAACAAGCACAGGATAACTTTTTACCCTCTAAAGAAAAATAATCAAATACCATACAGCATAGAGGGGATCTATTCAATTTTATCATATCCAATACTGAGATACTAACCACAGATGGTAAATCTAATAACCAGAATTACCTTTCAAAGAGTCGAGCTACAATGTGTAGTGCCCACTTCTTACATTTCCACCAGACTAGTTCCGGTCTATCATCCTCATCAATCTGCAGAGTCTCCTAGGAGGACAAAACACCCAGATAAAACTCCTACAATGAAAGCGTTTATGTGACTAACAAAGGCAGAATAAATGTTGATATAAATTAAGCAATATTAAATATGAATTCAGACTGCCATACAAATGCAAGTTCTTACTTTACAGATTGCTAGGTAGGAATTAAACAAGCAAAACTTCAACTAACTAGTGCTATTGTTCACATTTATCTCCTATCTTTAAAAGGCCCAAATAAGTAGAAAACAAAATACGAAACATCACATCCCTCAAGGAAACTCTCTGGGATACCAAAAAGTTCTATACCTTGATCTGGGAAACAGTAACACAAGTGTCAGTCTGTCAAAATTCACTGAACTGTTCATTAATTTCTGTGCATTAATGTGTATAAACTAAACCTCAACATAATTTGTCCCAAGATATAGACAAAGGAAGGAATATTGAGACATCTGGAGACAACNTGTGAATCAACTCTACTTCAATTAGTTAATTTACTAATTAGCTAAAGATATGTCAAAGCCTTAACACAGTAAGGAGGTTATCCAGACAAAATAATCATGTATGTGCATATAGTTAAACATATAACAAGCTAAATATCTAGCAAATGAAGCATTAAGCAAAAATGTACCATACAAAAAAATTCAAAATCGTACAAAATATTTCTAAGAAATTTTAAGTAAAAATTAATATCAAAACAGTACCCACTCCAGTATTCTTGCCTGGGAAGTCCCATGGACAGAGAAGCCTGGTGGACTACAGTCCATGGGTCACAAGAGTCAGACAAGACTGAGCCCACATGCATGCACACAACTATCTATATATACTGTTTTTACACATATAATAAAATATAATTGTTCTTCCTGACAGATTTCATTAATGCTTCTTTTCCTGTATACCCTTTTTAATCACTTTTTAATAGGATTTTCTCAGTATAGCCTTTTTAATCACTTCTTCCTATAAAGATTTTATAGTATTTTCTGTAGGAAAAAAATATGTTGTACATGAATGCAGAGGAAAAAAAAGAGAATGATTATCAAGTTTTAAAAATGGCTATCTATTTTTAGTAGGATTAAACAGTTATTTTATTAAATTTGTTTATCTGAATTTTCTATCGCTGAGTATGTATCATAAATTATTTTTATTACAGTAAAGTAATCTTTTTTTTCCCCAAATAGCAGTCTGGGATAATAATCAGTCTACTACAAATAACCCAAATCCAACTTTTCCCAATTCTCCTTAGAAACAGAAGCCCTTTCTTACAGGAGGAACAGTCCTGTCAATAATAGTTCGGAAGATCTCCATCCACGCTGTCATGGTTTGGTTATTCACCAGCTGAAGAGGCAATGCATACTGAAAACAAAGGACATCAATATCAGACAATAATTCCTCCCGTCTAAAAAGTCTGCAACTCACCTATATAGAAAGGTTGAAATACATGGAACGGCTAACACTTGACCATGAAAATAGTAATTTCAGATTCAACCTAAAATTTAACTTAAAACAGCTCTATAAGCATATGTGTGTAAGTTAAATTTTTTAAATCTAGAAAATATACATGCTATAAATTATTTATCTGAGCTCCTCCTTTTTGTTCAGCCATGCTGTGCATCATCCGGGACTTTAGTTGCCCAACTAGGGATCAAACCCATGCCTCTGCATTGGGAGCATGGAGTGTTAACCACTGGACCTCCAACGAAGTCCCTGGTACATTTTTAAGTAAAAAATAATAAAAATAATACAGAAAGAGGTCATTTATTCAGCATGAGATAAGTGATTTTTTCATTTAGATAAGTGATTTTTTACCATTTACCACTTTGGGTGTCAAACTTCATCTTTCCAGCTTTATTGAGATAGAATCGATATATAACACTATAAGTTTAAGGTACACAACATGATCATTTGATACACATATATATTGTTAAATTACTTTTACAACAACGTTAGTCAATACTTCCATTACCTCATATAATTATCTTTTTATTTTTGAAATGTAGTTCATTTAAAATATTATATTATTTTCAGGTATACAAGTGACTTCACTATTTTTATAGACTTATATTATGGCACTCCACTCCAGTACTCTTGCCTGGAAAATCCCATGGACGGAGGAGCCTGGTGGGCTGCAGTCCATGGGGTCGCAAAGAGTCAGACACGACTGAGCGACTTCCCTTTCACTTTTCACTTTCACGCACTGGAGAAGGCAATGGCAACCCACTCCAGTGTTCTTGCCTGGAGAATCCTAAGGACGGGGGAGCCTGGTGGGCTGCCGTCTATGGGGTCACACAGAGTTGGACACGACTGAAGTGACTTAGCAGCAGCAGCATATTCCATTTAAAGTTATTACAAATTAATGGCTATATTTCACTGTACATTACATCGTTGTTACTCATTTATTTTATACACAGTAGTTAATATCTCTTAATCCCATATGCATCTTGACCCTCCCCACTTCCCTCTCCTGTTAATCACTAGTTTATTCTCTGTATCTATGTATCTGTTTCTGTTTTGTTACAAACACTTGTTTATTTTTTAGATTCCACATATAAGTGATAACAGTATTTGTGTTTCTCTGACTGACATTTCGCTAAGAGTAAAACACTCTAGGTCCATCCACATTGCTGCAAATGGCAGAATTTTATTCTTTTTATGGCTGAGTAATATTCCATTGTATGTATATGCATGTACATAAACATACAACATCTTCATTCATTAATCTATTGATGGATACTTAAGTTGCTTCCATAATATGGCTATTGTGAATAATACTGTTACGAACACTGGGGTATATATATCTTTTGAATTAGTTTTCATTTTTTCCAGATATATACCTAGCAGTAGAATTGCTGACCATATGGTAGTCCTATTTTTTGTTCTTTGAGGAAATGCCATATAGTTTTTCATAATGGCTGTACCAATTTACATTCCCACTAACAGTGTATGAAGATTCTCCTTTCTCCACATCCTTGTCAACATTTGTTATTTGAAGATTTTTTCATGATAGGTATTCTGAAATGAGGTGATATCTCATTATGGCTTTGATTTACATTTCTCTGGTGATAAGCAATGTTGAGCATCTTTTCAAGTGCTTGTTGACTATCTATATTTCTTGTTTGGATAAATGTCTATTCAAGTCTTCTGCCCATTTTTTAATTGGGTTTTTGATGTTGTTGTTATTGAGCTATATGAGCTGTTTATATATTTTAGATATTAACCCCTTATTGCTAATATCATTTGCAAATATCTTCTCCCATTTAGCAGGCTGTCTTTTTGTTTTGTCAATGGTTTCCTCTGCTGTGCAAAAGCTTTTAAGGTTAATTAGGTCCCATTTGTTTTTATTTCCTTGTCTTAGGAAACAAATCCAAAAAAATATTGCTATGATTTATGTCAAAATGTGCTACCTGTTTTCTCTTTTAGTTTTATGGTTTCCAGGTCTCACATTTAGGTTTTTAATCTGTTTTGACTTCATTTTTGTATATGATATGAGGAAATGTCCTCATTCATTTACATATGACTGTCCAGTTTTCCCAGCACCACTTACTGAAGGGACTGTCTTTTCTCCACTGTATATTCTTGTTTCCTTTGTTGTGGATTAACTGACTATATGTGCATGGGTTTACTTCTGAGTTCTCTGTTCTGTTCCACTGATCTATAAGCTTGTTTTTGTGCCAGTACGATACTGTTTTGATTACTGTGTATTTGTAGTATAGTCTGAAGTCAGGGAGTGTGATATTTCCAAGTTTGTTCTTTTTTCTCAAGGTTCCTTTGGCAATTCAGGGTTTTCGGTAAATTATCTGTTCTACTTCTGTGAAAAATGTCATCAATATTTTGATAGAGATTTCAGTAAATCTATAGACTGCTTTGGATAGTATGGACATTTTAACAATATTACTTATTCCAATCCAAGAACATAAAATATCTTTCCATTTCTTTGCACTGTTCAAACTCCTTCATCAATGTTTATAGCTTTCAGAATATAGGTCTTTTACATCCTTGGGTAAGTTTATTCCAAGGCATTTTATGATTTCTGATGCAGTTGTAAACAGGGATGTTTCCTTAATTTCTCCTCCCATAATTATCTTTTTGTGATGCAAACTCGTTTTAATGACTTTAATGAAAATCTTTCCTTCAAGAAACACTTTTTTCAATTAATTTTGTCTACACTGTGGCATGATATCACAGTCCACTACACTATATTACAGTGTACAACTAACTCCCCTCCCTACTACACCTTGAGCTACAGATGAGGCTTAGCACCTCTGCATCCATACATCCCAAAACCTGCTACATGCTAAGGATATAATAAGTACAGCTTCATTCTAATTGAGGGGGGAGAAACATTTAAATAAGAAATTACAATATGGTGTGATAAACAGAACAGATAAAAGCATTACAATGTTGATAAGAGTACCCATGAGGACCATGTAACGCAGCCTGCTAATAGAAGAAACAACTTCTCTGGAAGAAGTGATATGCAAGCTGAGACACAGAGAAGGAGAACAAATGGACCAGGGCAGAAAGGGGAAGGAGGGTGCTCCAGGCTGCACGGTGCCTTAGAGGCTCAGCAGTGACAAGAGGACATGACCTGCTCATGAAGCTAAAAATTTCCATATGGCTGGAGTGTAAAGAACAAAGCTAAAGCTAAATATAGCATAAGATGAGGTGAGAGATGAAAGGTTTTATAGGCCAGGTGAAGAAATTAACACTTTATTCTAAATGCAGTGGGCAGTCATTTGGTTTTAAGATGGAGCAAAGAGGAAGAGCAGGCTCAGGGTTAGGGGGAAGATAATAATGAGTTCACTTCTGGACAAATGAGTTCTGAAGTATGTATGAAATATTCAAGAGCCCTGTACACAATAAATATTTAATAAATGCTTACACAAAATCAATTTCATTATATCATACTTTTTATAACAAAAATTTTTCTGCCTTTTCCTTTACAGACAATCATTCTTTACTTACACAAACACTGGAACTATGCCACTTAAAGCCTTCTAAATTTTTGCTTCCATGATTCCTCACTGAAGAATATTACTATATCAGCACATAATAAATTACTGAAATGGTTTAAAGTGATGAGGGTTTTTTTCCCCAGATTTTTCAGGTTTTTAGCACATACATGTTAAGAAAAAAAAATTAGATTTTTCTCTCTTAGCAAACCAAGTAGAAGTAGAGACTTTAAGAAAACTATTTCATCATCCTCTGTCTTACTTACAGTTCCTGGCTATGCTTCTCCCAGTGGGAAAGGGAAGTCTGGCTCTGAATAAATGGGATATTACTATGTCTAATGGCAAGACATCTCACTGAATAAAAAATGTTTGCCCCAAAGTGATGCTCCTGAGAAAGATTTCTGAACAGAAAAACAAAAACAAAAGCATCATACATCTTCCTAGTTTATTACTTTTTAAAAAAGGAAAAAAAGGTGAAGGGATATGTTTTCTTAGTATTCTAGTTTCTTCTCTTTTCTCAGAGGTGCCTCCTTTCCCCTTCCCACTCCCTTGAAAAAGGCAAAGCTGAAAAAAACACAAACATCCTCCCTGGACTGTCTCTATTAAAAGTTTAAAAGGTGAGGCTAAAAATATAAATCCTTATTAAAGTGAAATATTCTAGAACAATATAAAAGTACTTCAGTCAGATAGAAGCCAAGAATAAAACAAACTATCCTGACTCTCTAGCTTAATAAAACTACCCTCTTGCCATGACTAAGTTAACAAGAAAGCATGAAATAAAGCTTTAATCCATTCATCACTCAAATAGTTTAAACTGACAGCAATTATTCTTTCTCCACCCAGATCTAAATATCTTACCCAAGCCTTTCAAGGATTAAATTTTAAGTATTTTTATATTTAAAACATTCCATATTAATGTTCATTATAGCTTTCAATTAAGAGAAAGGAAATTTTTAAATGAAGGTAAATGAGTCACTCAATCTCATTTGTTAGCTTTAAATTGAGTCAAATGCAAACAAACTACCATCAATATGATTTCTCAATAAAAAAAGAACTCTCTTCTTTTCCTTTCTCTTCTCCTATAATTATAACTAATCTACAGGTAGAATGCTATGGACAGATTAGTCAAATCATCAGGTTTTAGGACAGTTAACTGCCTTGTTTCTTCCATACTCAGACTTCAGACACTGGGGTGAAAGACATATGGCCACTGAATCCCAGCTCTGCCACTCAGATAACCCTGGACAATTAAGTTGACCTCTCTAAGTCTGTTCTCTCATAAGGATTTTTTTTTTAAGAAATACATATGAGAATATATAATATGTAATTTTCAACAATAAACAATAACTGACACTTACTGAGCACTTTCGATGTGCCAGGCAGAAATACATGGCATCAAATTTGTCTTATACTATAGAAACTTACCTGCACAAGTGCATAAAAGATTTTCAGAATCTGTTTCTGTATTAATACAGAATAATGTGAGGAATCAGGAAGGAGCTGCATGATTTGTTGCTGAATACGAGGCAGAAATATTTGCATTGCTGCTATAAGAGGTTCTCTTTCCTCTGCTTTCTTATATCTACATGAGCAAAGAAAAAACAAGAGAACAATAATTTCTCCCCCCACAAAAGAGCTATAAGCAATGAATGAAAAACAGTATTCTAAATTATATAAAACTAAAACAATAACTTTCCAAACACTGTATTACATTTCACTTTGGACTGTTAGACTAAACCTGAGACAAACTTTAAAAGAGCACATCCCTGTTTCAGGCAGAATACCTAAAATCTTTTTAGAAAGAGTTGGACTAATTCAAAATAATCAAAAACAGCTTTGCAACTTTTCTAAATCAATTTTTCTAGTCCTTAGGTTAATTTTCATCATACCACAATTCTTGCCACAAAATACAGGCTGATATGCCAGCTTAAATAGATATTCCTATTATATAACAAATAATGGTGGAAAAAACAGTTGTCTATACCGTATATTGAGAAGTTAAAATAGTTTACAAATTTATGTGCTCTTAGATCACTTTAACAGGTATAAGTCTAAAATATCCTGTAAAAATCATTTTAAAAGGAGGACTGCAGAACTTTGTATGCAGGAGCAACAGTTCGAAACTAGAAAGCAATGCTATTAAACGGGACACTGGCCCCACACTTTCCAAGCAATTCTTATAGAAATGAAACTCATTAGCAAAGAGACGTGAACATTTTCTACCTTGCATCCAAAAAGGTAAATGTTTGGTTTACTTAATAATGTGCTCACTTGAAGACAAATGTTAAGGTACCTCTCCATCAAAATTTCCAAGGAAAGCTGTTAAATAAATGGTCCTCTGAAACTAACAAATAAGTTTGAGAAGCACTGCCTGAAAGATTAACACATTAGCAGATTAAAGATTCTTTGAAAAACCATAGTATATTACCACATTTGTGTTTAATCCAACATTTCCCAAACTAACCTGATTCTGGACAACACCCACCCCTCTATGCAATGTAATTCTTTCTAAGTAACACAAGGCTGGTATCTTCAGCCAATAGAAATCAACTTACTCATATGTCTTCACCAGTTGATATAGACATAACAAACTGCCAAGCCAGCTTCCACTGCTCTGTGATTGCAAGTAATAGTCTATCTTGTCGACTACCGCTGGCCAGTGACCAGGGAAATCGTATTTAATGATGGCACGGAGACACATTGTTAACTGGACTCTATAAGGTGGGGGGAAAAAAGTCCACAATCTAAGTAGTTATAAATATCAGGCTTCAAAGACCTCTAGTACTGTACACAAAAGCACTTTGATTCCTATTTATCTACACTATATAGTTATTTATCTAGGGTGATAAGAAAAAGAATGGTCCTATTAAAAAAACACCTCCTCAGTAACTCAAACTTACTGAAAATAAACAGAATGAGTGATTGCCTAAAACGTATCAAATCTTTCAAATGGTCTTATCCTAAAGATAAGCTTTGTGTAAAAAAAAAAAATTTAATAAATTCATAAAAAAGTCTCCAAAAAAAAAGACAATGAATCAATCTCAGCTCTTATAAAATTTCCCACCTTGTCATATTTTGTATTTTGGTTATCATATCCTACAGGGAAACAAAACAAAAAGTATTCTATTATTTCAACTAGACAAACTTAACCTAAAAATGGTCACAGTAAGTAAAATGGAAGTCCACATAACAGTGGGAAGCATCTCCGTGAGCCAAAGTCTGGAATCAGTCATCAGCAATGCCAGCCACGCAGTATTTTGCACCTATCAAAGCTTCCTTAGATCCTAAATTTTATACAAAGGACCAAGTACTAGCTGGAAATTCCTGAAGGGGAATGTTAAGAGCTATTTCCAAAGAAACATAGGAAAAAAATCAACAGGCAAGACATTAAACAGAAAAAAAAAAAAAAGAAATATCTTCAATAAAACCACGAAGTTAAGTGATAAAAGATGCGATCTCATAACACTTAGGTCAGTAATCATTTCCTCAACTGGATCCTAGTCACAACTGAAAAGAAAGTGAGGGAAAAAAATTTCTCTCCTACAAACTCTCAGTGTGTCCTTACATGGTCACTTGCAAATGGTCAGAAAGTGAATCAAGCTAAATTAGGATTCCACTATGCCAAGAAAAAGATACGTATTCAGTTCAACAGCCAATAACTTGAATTCACTGAAATGAAACAAACAAAATAATGCCTTTTCCTTGTGTCTCCAAATTTATCTGCAAAAGATCCTTTGCAGTACTTTTAAATAAACTTTGAGAATATTTAAGAGTGGTTACAGTTAAGCCTTCAGGACTTAAAAGAAGCAAAGCCACAAAGAACGGTCTCATAATAAAGATAAAGATAACCTCCTTGCCACCAGCAGCTGCTCCTAAACAACCAACAGATCATATCTGTATTCAATAAAAATGAAAAGTTTCATTTTTTTAATTTCATCTTCAGGTTGACCCTCTTAATCCTTTCTCATTCCTAGCCAAGCAAAGGATGTCTATGAACAGCCATCCTTTCATATATTACTGTGTAGAAGCATTGCTTGCAAGATTCAGAGAGATTTAAAATGTAAAGATTTTGCCAAGAAATGGACACATGATGGTACTACAGGGAAGCCAGTGCCAGACGGGCATGTGGGCAACCAACAAGAATAAAGACGATTTTCTTTCATCGGTACAACTCCTTTCTCCTCTTAATGAAACAACTGCACAGAGGAGTTCAATGCTTGTCACACTCAGGGATAAAGTTATATCTAATCTCTTGAAGTTAATTTCATTTCCCTACCTCAGATTCATCTATTTCCCTCTTGCCTTTTCTAAAGAAAACTAATCACTCTCTCATGATGAAAAGAATTTGTTTTTCCTATTTTAAGTCTGCATAATTTTGACTCTATAGTCGTGCTATCTAATAAGGGCAGCCACCAGTTATATATTAAATTAAAAATTCAGTTTCTCAGGTACACTAGCCATATTTCAAGTACTCCACTTCTATGCCACATGACTAAGGACCAGACAGTTATGGATACAGAAGATTTCCATCACCGCAGAAAGTCAACTGGACTCTACAGCAGCTAATCTAAATTTAAAAAACCAGAGATACTTCTAGTTTATACTTTTTCCATCCTATCTTGTTCAAAGGAACAGATGCTCAGCTCACAAAAATGAATAAAAAGATAGGTAGAGTATTAACAAAAGTGGTAAGTTAAAACCCCCAGAAGTCAATTTCCCTGTTTCAGGGAAAGGAAAAGCAAATACTGAAAAGTCAAAGGCTCTAACTGAGAACATAGGTTATTTACATACAGGGATCTACACAACAATTTTAGTTACTTGTTTGCTTTAACTCTTTTTGTAGCTACTGACAGCAACTAAATCCTTTCCAAAATATTTTGAGGCAGGGACTTTCTGGTGGTCCAGTTCCTTTCCCACTGCAGGGGGCATCGGTTTGATCCTTGGTTGGGGAACTAAGATCCCACATGCCACATGATGCAGCCAAAAAAATAACTCTGTGTCTCTCTCTCTCTATATATATATATAAAGGCAAAGAATTACAAATGCAAAAACAAATAATTAAAACTGTATTCTTTGAATGACCATCTTCATTACTTTGTATCTCTTTTAAAAAACAAACTTGAGGCTGATGATTAAACTAATCTCCCCCATCCACATAGTCTGTGCTTCCCACAAAGCACACAGATATAGTATAATGTACCTCACTAAATCTGGAGACCGAATTATTCCTTCTACAATATTATCACGTATTTGCTGGCGATCGTTTTCATGAATGTTGAATGGAAATATTGCTTCTCCAGGCGGAGGCTCTCGGTCCGGCCAGTACTGCGTCACCATGTTCTTCAAGTAAATGGCAGCTAAATTAGAGGGGGAAAAAAAGCTAATGTAGCAGTATTGAAAAGATGGCTTTCATTTAGCCTTGTAGAGCATGAAAGGCTAAACCCTTCAATGCTAAATATGACACCCAGCAAAAATGGAAAATTTTATAAATAGCCAAATAGAGAAGGGAAAATGAATAAGAATTTTAAGTTTCTCTTTAGCTGGTAAAGTAAATCTAAGCAGAAAACATCTCATTAAATAAAGCTCCAGAGTTTACATGACAGAAAAATGACCTAGGAATTCAAGTATGTACCTATATACTAAAAACAAAATGGTCTAAATGCAACTCTACCAAAAAATTTTCAGATCATGAGCATCATACTGTTCATAATGCCCAATACTGAACTGACAACAGGTGAAATTCTACAGCCCTTCACATAGATTGCCTTTTCTGTCTTTCTTTCACTGGGTGTTATTATTCCCACACTACCATTTTGAAATTTGTATGCTTTTTATAGTATTGGTAATTATTATCTAACCCTTCGGAAATATTTGCCACTTGCAAATATAACAATAGAGAAAAGAACATTAGCTTTCAAATATTTTTGGAAAATCTCGGGAAATCTCTTATCTGTTTATTTCTATCAAAGTACAATCATCAATGATTTGGTTCCTATTTTTTTTTAATTACCTTTAACATTTAACAGGGAGAAGGCAATGGCAACCCACTCCAGTACTCTTGCCTGGAAAATCCCATGGACGGAGGAGCCTGGTAGGCTGTGGTCCATGGGGTCACTAAGAGTCGGACACAACTGAGCGTCTTCACTTTCACTTTTCACTTTCATGTATTAGAGAAGGAAATGGCAACCCACTCCAGTGTTCTTGCCTGGAGAATCCCAGGGACGGGGGAGCCTGGTGGCCTGCCATCTATGGGGTCGCACAGAGTCAGACACAACTGAAGCGACTTAGCAGCAGCAGCAGTAACATTTAACAAAAGACTTCTGAAAGAAGCTAATATACTGCTACAGAGTTCTGACAGGGAATGCAAAGCTTTCTCACCAACCCAGCTGAGCACTGGGAATACATATGTTTTTATAATGTCATATTCTTACCTATACATAAAATATAAAAATAAAGAGAGGTGACCTGCAAAGCATTATAACTGTCTTCCCTTAAGTTTCTCCTCTCCCTTCTTCCCCACTCCTCCCTTCATCTCAATTTTAACATAAGCTAAACTGGCTCATAAAAGCATTATACCACAAAGACTAAACCAAAACATGTTCTACATTGGCTGTAATACAACAGAAATCCAGTGAAATTATGAACCTGATATCCTATAAGCTCCTCTTTCATTAGTTTTGATTCAACAAAGGTCTGAAAAAGACAATTTCACCTAAGACTTTCATTTTTTAGAATAAAAACAAAAATTATTTGAGACAGTGAAAGAAAGGGGGAAAGGGAGAAAGCAGGGGGCAGGTAGGGGGGTGGGAAGGGAGAGAAAAGGGAAAGGAGGGAGGCAGGAGAGAGAGAGAGAGAAATGTGTCTATGTGTGAGTTTGGGTTTTTGTCTTTTTTTAAGTCAGACCACACAGGCTCTGGACTAAGTACCATCATTTACCCCAGTATACTTATTTTATTATGTAACCGTCATCGGCAATAAAAATACACAAACTGTTGGAAAAAATGAATAAATGATCTAAGAATATGATCCAACCTGTCAGCAGTTCAGACTGATTTCATGAGATTAATCTTTGCAAAAAGAAAAATCACAATGCCATTTTAATCCCTACAGAACTAGTCTTGAAAATAAAAAGCAACTTTCAGACAGCAAAGATACAGACATGGTAAAATCATGGACCTATTCATAATTTATTCATTAAATGCTATTAATTTTATAACTAAAAGTATTTTTATTCTGGGACACCACAAGAGATGGACCATATAAAAGACACTGACAAACTGTACAGGTTGCAGGAAACATGCAGTTAGTTAAAATAAAACTGAACTTAATGTAATAATTTAAAAATAGTATATTAATTATCATAATCCTGGACTACTAAAGATAATAAAGGGAAAATACCAAAAATAACTGAAACTCTACCAATAATCTAAAAATATCCCTTTAATCATTTAATTCAAATGTCTATCTAACCATATGCCAGAGCTAAGTAAAAACAANCATTTAATTCAAATGTCTATCTAATCATATGCCAGAGCTAAGTAAAAACAAATATCTTCATTCATAAAGAAATTAAGTATTAAAATTTGTTTTTCTGCAAAAATAACTTCAGCATCTTAAGTTTGATATTAACTTTAAAACATACACGCATTTCTCCCCTTTTGAAACACAATGAATCATCACGTACGCTCTATGTTCTGGACCCAGAGCCACCACCACCACACAGATCAACTGGGTTCTATAATATCAAAGTGGAAAGGATGCAATTAAACTTAGTGAAGTGGAATGCTATGCTTTTTGAGTCGATATTTCTAAGTTTTTCTATTTTTCATAGTAATTTAGTAGCCTTCTCCCCTTCTCTCTGTTATTAATCTGTTAAAGGCTAAGAAATAAGGTAATGAAGTGTGTAAATTATATCTAAAACAAGATTAAATAGATTCTGAGTAAGAGCCATAGAGTTTCGTACAAATAAGACACATGAATTTTAACAAAAGAGCATCTTGAAGTGCTTCTGGACTAATCAAGCAACTTCCTGTTAATTCTAGGTTCTATAATCTGAAACACTGAAGTTACCACCTTGATAATGCTACTAAGCTTACCAATCAAAAGGAAAACAGTGGCGCAAACATCCAAATTTATCTTGTTTAGCTTGCCAATATCAAAATATTACATTTATTTCCTATTTCTTACCAGTAAAGTAATAAAGGACCCTCACTAACAAGCTTTATTGATAATAGCAAGAATATTAATTGCCCACAAGCAAAAAAAAATCAAAAACTGAATATTTCAAAGAACCATGTCTTTCCACTTAATATTATAGCATAACTTTTACAAGCAGGCTGATTTTTTAAAATCAAAGATCACAACATTCTGTTTTAAATGTCATGCTAAAATGATAAATTGTCTGAGGGTCACCATGATTCTTGGGGTTCCTTTGTATTCTAATAATTTACATTAAATAGAAGAGAAAATTTATAAATGGCACTTAAATTTAGGATAGTTATAATGTAGACTTCTACACAGTATATACACAGACTGTATAATAAAACGGATGCTCTAAAGTAAAAAGTTGTCCTAATGAATTAGGACATGATCAGCAACCAAGAGAAACTCTGTCTTGTGGCTAACAGATTTAAAATCTACATAAATTATAAATAAAAATTGCTTTTAAATGCTAATTACATTTTATATTAAAACTTAATTACCTAAGTTATTAAGATTCAAAGTTGTATAGAACTGGTGAGGATGTGGGAAATCCAGCATTCTAATGCACTGTTGATAGAAAAAGTAAGCAAATGCAATTGGTGATAAGATTCAAAATTGTAAAAGTTAATATTGTTAATATCATTAACTTAGCATTTCCATTTGTTTCATCCTGTGAAAATATCTCCACTAGTACCCAGAGATATGTGTTCAAAGATGTTCATTTTAGCGTTGCCTCTAACAAAAACAAAAAAAGGGCCAATAAGGGACATGCCCACCAGTATCAGATGGCTTAAATACACTATGGTAGTTCTAATTCAAATACAGAAAGAGAGGATGGGACAAACTGAGAGTAGCACTGAAACATATACATTACCATGTATAAAGCAGATAGCTAGTGGGAAGTTGCCGTATAACACAGGAAGCTCAGCCCAGTGCTCTGTAGAAGGGTGCACCGTAGAAGGGTCAGATGGTAAAGGGGTGGGAAGGAGGCTCAAGAGAATATATGTATACTTACAGTTGACTCATGTTATTGTACAGCAGAAACCAACACAACATTGTAAAGCAATTATCCTCCAAACAAAAATAAATGTTTTTTAAAAAAGAATATATAGAGAGGAATGGGAGTATGGAAATCTCAGAAATATACTTTCTCTTTAAAAAAAAAAGAAATACTAAATAATTGTTACAAAGAATGAAGTATAGTATGTGCACTGACATGGAATGATCTCCCAAGGGTATATGGTTAAATGAAAAAAAAAAAGGAAATTACAAAATAGCATGTGTAGTACAAACAGATTTTTATTACTTTTTAAAATCAGCATATCTACAGAGAAAGAAAAAGAATTAGAGAACCATGCACCAAAGTTCATAGTAAAGCTATCTCTCGGGGTAGGTTCGAGAGCAATCTAATAATATAAATTCTGTTTTTTTGAAACAGTTGTATGTCATATAAATAAGACTTATTAATTTAATAAACTGCTTTAAGATCCTTAAAAATACTATTTCTATTGCAAAGCTTTACAGCAAATTCACAATGGCCCTATAAACACTTAGGTTATTAAAGTAAGTTCCATTTAGCAAAACGTGGTTTCAAAACAGCCCTATTTTATAAAACAAACATTAAACTGAGAATTGTGATTTCAAAAATCTTACACTGCAGTCTCATAAACCTTATTAAAGTAACAATAATTCCACCATGAATGTTTTTCCATAGTTTTTTCATAAGAAACTTATCTTTTCCATAAGATAATTTAACCACAAAGGAATCGTTTAGGAAATCATACATATTTTTCCAAAATTTAATGATTCCCTACTTTATTCTGTTATGTTCAAGTAAAACTACTTTTATCAGCATGTAGAGTATAATTCCATTTCTATAAAATTGTTCATCTATCCTTCTATCTGAACACATGCACAGATAATGGACACCTAATGTTAATGATGGGTCATTTCTGAGTAATGAATGTAGGGTAATGTTTTTACTTTTTTCTGTGTATTTTTCTATATTGCCAAATTTATTTATGAGTGTATGTCACATAATTTTTAAAAAGTTTCTTCAATCATATAAATTAGCTACTGTCATTTTATCCCCTTCACTTGAAATTATTTTCTTTCCAGGACTCTTCATGCTCCATTTTTAACCTTCTGGTTTCTAATGACCATTCATTTAAAAAAGGAAGAACAATAAAAAATATCAAAGAACTACCCTAAGATCCACAGACCCAAAAGCAAGGTTCATGTTTATAACAAAAGTTCTGCTTCCCATCATGCAGTTAGGAACACCTGTGCAAACCTTCCCCCTCCATGATCTGACACATGGAATGGAGCCAAATTCATATACACAAATTCATAGTGTTAATCTATGGGTCTAAAGGCAAAGCCACCAGGAATCATTAAAAACTAGGGAGATAAAGCTATTAAAACTGAATAAGCTAAGAGGAAAAATGCCAAAGTTATAGAGAAAAGGAACTGTATTAATAGCTAGAAGGGAGAAGAGGACAGAAAAAGCTATGGGAGATTTAAGAGCACCATATGAACCTCTAAATTTCCAGGGAAAAGGAGAGTCAGTTTTCAAGCCATGAGAAATACCTCATGTGTGTTTCCTATGTTTTCTAAGAAAGCAGATATTTAGAAATGAAATAAAACTCTAGTTCTAGTTTTACCCATAAATAATCTTAGAAAGGACTGAAAAAACCAACTCACCTGCCTGGCGCACTGGGAATTCCACATGCTCAGACACTATAATCCGAAGTAGACTGGGGGCAAAATTGATAATCTTGTAAGACTGAAATTACAAAGAAATATTTTATTAAAAATAGGGCAATACAAGTGAATAACTGTCAGCACCTATTCCTGAATACATTCCTGTCCAAACAAAAGAAATACTTTTAAAGGAAAAGAAACTCTCCAAAGCAAAATAAAGATTACTAAAATACAAAAAAAAAATTTACTTAGAATAAATCAATGAATAAAAGAGTAAGAACACTTTCATGTTTTTTTAGATATATATTGTCAAAATGTTCTCCAGAAAGGGTGTAGCAATTTATGCTTCCCACAGTAGATTATATGTGTGCCCATCTATCTAATATAGACATTAGCAGTATCATTCCTTCAACACTTTTCATCCTTATTCATATTTTAAATTACACTTATTCTAGCTTCAATTTTTTTCCTGTCGGTTGGCTATTTGTTTTCTTCCACAAATTCTTTATTCCTCTCACTCTTCTGTAAAAGGAATATTTGTTTTCTTCTTAATAAATTCTAGGAGTTATTTTATGAATTTAAAATTTAAAATTTTTATTTGACTCATACATTGTGCTCAGTTACTAAGACATGTCTGACTCTTTGCAACCCCATAGACTGTAGCCTGCCAGGTTCCTCTGTCAATGCAGTTTTCCAGGTGAGTGACTTACACAAGTGTTTCTTTCCAGCTTATTTGTGCTTCAATTTTGTTAGTACTTTTGATGAAAAGAAAACATGGGCTACAGAAAGTGGAAGATCCAACAGAGAAAATGAACAATGGCTCTGCATAAGCCAGTCCAGATTGCAACAGTGTATGTACCTCAAGAGACAGGGTTGAGAGCTGTCACCAGCTACCCTCTGTTGCCAGAGCATCTTTTAAACTTAGCAGTGCCCAAGTGAGCCTGCACTGACGAAGTGCCTACTGCCTGGGCCATTTCTCCCCACAGACATGTTTTACTCTGACCTACTCCTGAGTTTGGCCATGGATGACTATAGATGCAAAAAAAGAGAGAGAGAGAAAGCAAGCAGCCTATTCCTTCTGATCATATTCCCTCCAGATGTCTAGTACCGGGACCACATTACAGGCCTGCCACATTCCCAGAGCTTACACTTGGCCATGCCTGCTGACATTCCCAGAACAGACTCATAAATTCTCAGTGAGACTAAGTCAGACGATGTCTCAAGGAGTCTGTTCTGCTTACCTCCTCCCTAGAACCTGATCTATGGTGGCATCCCTTTTGGTGCACCACTAGGTTTACGCCACTCCTTTTTTAAATTCATCACCTTTCCTATTATTTATAACAACATTCATTGAGATAAATGTTTAACCAAAAAAAACGGAGAAAATTGGCATCTTTAAAATATTGACTCTTTTCATATTCATTGGAAGGACTGATGCTGAAGCTCCAATACTTTGGCCACCTGATGAGAAGAGCCTCAAGAGACTCATTGGAAAAGAATGAAGAAGGTAAAAGAAGAGGGTGGCAGAGAATGACATGGTCAGATGGCATCACCGACTCAGTGGACATGAATTTGGGCAACTCTGGGAGACAGTGAAGGACAGGGAAGCCTGGCATGCTGCAGTCCTTGGGGTCACAAAGAGTCAGACACAACTTAGTGGTTTCAATTATAAAGAATTTACTTCATATACAAAAATTTAAGATTCTGCAGTTTATAGAGGATGAAAGGAACAACAATTACAAGATAATTCAAAAATGTACTCTTGTTGTTCAGTCATTAAAATAAATGAGCTAGACCCTAATCCCTTGTGGTAGGTTATCCACTGGTTTATCCAACAAAGAAGGATGTTACAGTGGTGGTAAAGGAAAAAGCATACAAAACATTAAAAACATATTTATTAAAAGGTTATGTGACATTATACTTTGGTCTTCTACTTATAATTCAAAAGAATACTTAGAACATATTACAATCCAAAGCATTATATTATACTAAATATAAACGCTAAATGAGTAACACAACAATAAGCTACTTTTAGAAGTTGCAGAGGTAGTTGTGGTCTGTAATGAGTTGGGTGGATATGGGGCAGGGCAGAATTAGGTTGGTATGGATTTGGATTGAAATATCAGGAACAAAGGGGCTTCCCAGGCAGCACTAGTGGTGAAGAACCGACCTGCCAATGCAGGAAACCTAAAGTGAAGTCGCTCAGTCGTGTCCGACTCTTTGCGACCCCGTGGACTGTAGCCCACCAGGTTCCTCCGTCCATGGGATTCTCCAGGCAAGAATACTGGAGTGGGTTGCCATTTCCTTCTCCAGGGGAATCTTCCCGACCCAGGGATCGAACCCAGGTCTCCCGCATTGCAGGCAGACGCTTTAACCTCTGAGCCACCAGGGAAGCCCGCAGGAAACCTAAGAGACACTGTTTTGATCCCTGGGAAGATCCCCTGGAGGAGGGCATGGCAACCCACTCTTGCAGTTCTGCAGGTTTTCCACCTTCCCTTTCCACTTCTATAAAGTCAGCTGCACTTAACATACTGATGACTCAGAAACAACACAAGCATAGGCTAATAGAGGCAGAGCAGTACAACAAGAGAGAAACGATATGATCCCTGTCCACACTATCAAAATAACATGTGGCCACATTGTGAAGAGAAGGGGGTCATAAACAGGCCAACTTCCCCTGTTCATACTAGCAGAATGCAAGTTCAGCTCTTGCTTTGTTCCTCCTAACCAACGCCTGGATTACTACTCTTCCAACTAAGCAACACGCAGTACTTTTACTCTGCAAAGCCCGGGACAGGTACTGACCTTAACTTTCCCCTATTCTGAGAGCGAGTCCTTTTCTCTTTGAAGCACTAATATACTCCCTTTAGGCGTCAGTTGAACTCAACCTTCTCTCCAGAGTCAGTTATTTTCACTCTCTCATCCTGGATTCACACTTAACTCCACCCAGATTTCCCATTAAAACAATCCCTTTCAAAGATTCACAAGAGATATCTGCACTTCAAAGTCAATTCCATCCAGGGAAAACCTAGGACACACTTACTTAAGACAGTCATTCTCACACTTTAGGAAGCACAGAATCACCTAGCTAGTTAATTAAACACAACTGGGCCCCATCCCCAGAGGTTCTAATTCCTTTAGTCTAGAGTGAAGCCCCATAATTTGCATTTCCAACAAGTTCCCAAATGATGTTGACGTTGCTCATTCTGGGCAGCACTTTGAGAACCACTAATTCAGGTATATTCCTTTACATTTTAAGGATTACTGCAACCTCAAACCTGTCACTCTATCCTAGGGGTAGACCTTAATTCGTACTTTGTAGTGATCAGTTTATGATTCATTTTTACAGGTGAGGAGGAAAATACAACCTAGAGTTTGGGATCATTAAATTGGCCAGTGTCGGTGATATCGCTGGAACAAGGTCAAAGCTAGTTGGCAAGAATAAAGGAAAGGGGATAAAAGAAAGTCTCACACATTTTACCGTTTTTTAAAGAAAACCTCTACAAACTCTTACTATTCGGCGTGGCTTTCGCAAAGAACCACCACCATAAAAACTGCCTATTCTTCCCCAAGCACTCTTCCGCCAGCATTTCCCCAGCGCTCCAACAAACTCTGCCACTCAGTGTAAACGGTCCTGCCAAACCCCACAGAAGCAGACGAATGGACAGAGTTTCCCACAGCAACACCTAAAAAGGTCTGGGTCTGCAGAAAAAAAGAACTCAGATTTGAATTTTAAGTGAATTTTCCCACCAACTCGGCGTACTTAAGGAAAAGAAATCACATCCCGAAAACACTAGCTAAAGCTTCTTTCTGCGGACCAGGCTAGCTGAACAAACTGCACCGGGAAGAAAGACGACAGGAAAAGCTGCAAAGGTGGCCAACAGGTGCGTGAGCCGTTGAGAAAAGATCCGGGGAGTACGGTACCACCGGACCCGAGGGCGGGGGCGGGGACGGAGCCGGCCGAGAGACACGTTGAGGTCCGCGGTCCGGGGTCCCGGGTCGGGGCCCGGGTGGGGGTGGAGATCAGGGGTGCCGAAGAGGGAGAGCTCGGCGAGGCGGCGGAGGGCCCGCTCCTCACCTGGTTGAGTTCATTCTCGGCCGCAATCCGCAGCTTCGGGTCGATAGTGCCCTTCAGCGCCTGGATGATCCGGTTGAGGTCCATCTCCCCAGGTGGGGGCTCCGCGGCCCCCGGACCAGTAGGCCAGACTGCCGCTTTAGTTTTTCTTTTGATCCTCTCAGCCTCCCCCTCCGCGACCCCTGAACTACCTCACTCCTCACCCCCCGCCGCCGTCGCCACCTGCAGCCACTTGCTGCGCCACTCTGACTCCGCGCCCCTTGTCCTCCCTTTCTACCCCCCACAGCTCGCTCTCCATTCACCCTTTTACGACAGCCGCTGGGAGGCGGGAGAAGTAAGAAGAGGAAACGGCGCCTCCTTTACGGCGGCCTCTTCCCCCGGGCATGCTGCTATGGCCGCCCCCTCTAGCGGCCACCATGCTGCTGTACGGAAAGTGGTCTCGGCTTCTTTCCAGCAGGGAAACCGGCTCACTAGCTCCAACAGGCGGTCGTCGTGCTGCCCTACGGAAAAGAACTTCCTGCCATTTCCCTTTGGGAGAACCAAGCTTGCAAGGTGTCTCTTTACAGTTGCTTCCAAATTAAGCATATATGGGTGGAATGGCACTTTTTATTAGTCTGAAAATTCTTTGGTTATTACAACTGAGATCATCTGCGTGCGTGCTAAGTCGCTTCAGTCGTGGCCGACTCTGTGCGACCCTATGGACTGTATCCACAAGGCTCCTCTGTCCATTGGGATTCTCCAGGCAAGAATACTGGCGTGGGTTGCCACGCCCTTCTCCAAGGGACTCTTCCCTACGCAGGGATTGAACCCTCATCTATGTCTCCTACATTGGTAGGCGGGTTCTTTCCCACTAGCGCAAAGCTGTCTCTGTGGGAGCCATCATTCGTTCATTCAGTTACTCATACCCTGAATGTTTTTTAAACATGTATTTTTCAGCCAGAGTACTAAGATACTTATGTACCACATTATAACAAAATTAATTCGATGCAGGTTACTATGAAGGAACTCACAGTGTGATAGACAAATATAAACAAAAATATATAAAGTAACTTCCAGATCAGAGAAACTATATGCCTAAAGTTTCTGAAAAATTTCCAAATCTTCTCAGAAAAGTAGTGAAAGGCAAGAAACGGCATGCTGTCTCCAACCACTGTGGCTATATCTGGCCCCCAAATTTCAATGGCATGAAAATATTAAGGAGCTAGTTGTTCCTGAGGTTACTCTGAAAAAGTTTAATTACACTTGTAAAGAGGATTGTGGGCAAAATACATGTGAAGAGGTGTGATCTTTCCCAGAGCAGATAATTGAAACAGTTAACTGGGTTCAGTCAAGAAGGTAGTTGTGGTAGAAAACTTAGCAGCCTGATCGCTCTCCCCTCTACAGGGGCTGTAAGTGGGATCACGCCCTTCAGCTGGGTGCAAAAGTGCCTAATATGTCGCTGGTTGCTTCCAGTTTTGTCCATCCTCTGAATTTCCATAGAGTAGTGTTTCTTACAGATTAACACTGTCATGTTTCTTCCTTGTTGATTTCTCATCAATATCAAGATAAAATACAAACTACAAACTCCTTACCAACTCAAGGTTTTATGAAACATAGTGCCTTTCATCTTCACACTATTTCCTTACCCTACTTTCTTGGAACTCATGAATCTAAAACTCCTTGACCTCTGGAATCTTAACTCCAACATCTTCTTTTCAGTTTAAGACCTTCTCTTCTGCATCTGTCTCCCTTAATTACTTTACACCTATTTTCCAACTCAATCACTTTTCAATCCTTTCTCAAGTCTACCCTTGACCCAATGTGAAAACTGATACCATTACAAATATGTGTCCTTTCCTTAGGCCCCAAAATCCTGTTCCTTTCCTTTGCTCAGCATCACTTCAGCAACTGTTCCAACCCTCAAGACTCTTCTCCAATTCCCTCTCTTTCCACAGAGCCCTGCAAAGATGAACAAAATCACCAGGCTTAATCACTGAAACACAAATTAATCTGTTTACCCTGCTTTAAGCCTGTTTACCAGGCTTCCCTGGTAGCTCAAATGGTTAAGAGTCTGCCTGCAGTGCAGGAGATCCGGGTTCAGTCCCTGGGTGGGGAAGGTCCCCTGGAGAAGGAAATGGCAACCCACTCCAGTATTCTTGCCTGGAAAATTCCATGGACGGAGGAGCCTGGCAGGGTACAGTCCATGGGGTCGCAAAGAGTCAGAGATGACTGAGAAACTTCACTTTCACTTTACCCTGCTTTACACCTCCTTGCCTCCAGTCTGAACCTAATCTCCATTCCCCTGGGACTTTGCTCCACAAATCTCTATTCTATATATTTTTCAGTAAAATGAATTGAGTATTATTATACTTATGGTTGACAATTTGTGAAACATTTTTCCTCTATTTTCAACCTGTTTCTCTCCACTAATTCAACCTCAGCCTAAAAATATTTCCCCCAGTCTTTTTGCAGTAATACTCTCTGCTGTTCATCCTTTTCCAAAGAATGGTATTCATTCCTTGTCTGCTTCCTTACTTTGCTTCAATCAGTTATTCCAAGGCTTCTGCCTTCATTTCTACCACTAAAACTGCCAACAAAAAATGAACACTAATCCCTTAGTTACTATCTAAGGTATGTGCACTTGATATATGCAAGAGACAGTTTTAGTTCTCATTTTAAAACCTCTCACTGGTATCCGACACTGTACTGTATACACACACACACACACACACACACACACACACACATATATACAGTATCTTTGTATAACAAAACTAAATGCTACTGAGGATACAGAGAAACTGGATCACTAATATATTGTTGGCTGGAGTTTAAAATGGTACAGCCTCTCTGGAAAACAGTGGTTAAAACAATCTGGCACATTTATACCATGGAATTCTACTGAGCAGTAGAAAGGAACAATACAGGCAACAACATACTCGATGAATCCTAGATGAGAATCATGCCAAGTAAAAAAAAGCCAATCCCAAAAGGGTACATACTATTTGATATTTATATATTTTTTAAATATCAGTTCAATTCAGTTTAGTCCTTCAGTAGTGCCCAACTCCTTGCAACCCCATGGACTACAGCATGTCAGGCTTTACTATCACCAACTCCCGGAGATTGCTCAAACTCATGTCCATCGAGTTGGTGATGCATCCAATCATCTCATCCTCTGTTGTCCCCTTCTCCTCCCGCCTTCAATCTTTCCCAGCTTCAGGGTCTTTACAAATGAGTCAGTTCTTCACATCAGGTGACCCAAGTAGTGGAGTTTCAGCTTCAGCATGAGTCCTTCCAATGAACACTCAGAACTGATCTCCTTTAGGATGGACTGGTTGGATCTCTTTGCGATCCAAGGGATTCTCAAGAGTCCTCTCCAACACTACAGTTCAAAAGCATCAATTCTTTGGTGCTCAGTGTTCTTTATACTCCAATTCTCACATCCATATATGACAACTGGAAAAACCATAGCTTTGACTAGATGGACTTTGGTTGGCAAAGTAATGTCTCTGCTTTTTAATATGCTATCTAGGTTGGTCATAGCTTTTCTTCCAAGAAGCAAGCACCTTTTAATTTCATGGCTGCAGTCACCATCCACAGTGATTTTGGAGCCCAAGAAAATAAAGTCTCTCACTGTTTCCATTATTTGCCATAAAGTGATGGGACCAGATGCCATGATCTTAAGTTTTCTGAATGTTGAGTTTTAAGCCAACTTTTTTCACCCTCTTCTTTCACTATCATCAAGAGGCTCTTTAGTTCTTCTTCCCTTTCTGCCATAAGGGTGGTGTTCTCTGCATATCTGAGGTTGGTATTTCTCCCAGCAATCTTAATTCCAGCATGTGCTTCCTCCAGCCTGGCATTTTGTATGATGTACTCTGCATAGAAGTTAAATAAGCAGGGTGACAATATACAGCCTTGACATACTCCTTTCCCAATTTGGAACCAGTCTGTTGTTCCACATCCAGTTCTAACTATTGCTTCTTGACCTATGTACAGATTTCTCAGAAGACAGGTCAGGTGGTCTGGTATTCCCATCTCTTGAAGAATTTTCCACAGTTTGTCATGATCCACACAGTCAAAAGCTTTGGCATAGTCAATAAAGCAGAAGTGGATGTTTTTCTGCAACTCTCCTGCTCTTTCAACGATCCAACGGATGCTGACAATTTGATCTCTGGTTCCTCTGTCTTTTCTAAATCCAGCTTGAACATCTGGAAGTTCATGAGTCAAGTACTGTTGAAGCCTGCTTGGAGAATTTTGAGCATTTCTTTGCTAGCATATGAGGTGAGTGCAATTGTGCGGTAGTTTGAGCATTCTTTGGCATTGCCTTTCTTTGGGATTGGAATGAAAACTGACCTTTTCCACACCTGTGGCCACTGCTGAGTTTTCCAAATTTGCTGACACATGGAGTGCAACACTTTCACAGCATCATCTATTAGGATTTGAAATAGCTCAACTGGAATTCCATCACCTCCACTAGCATTGTTCGTAGTAATGCTTCCTACAGCCCACTTGACATCACATTCCAGTATGTCTGGCTCTAAGTGGGTGATCACACCATCGTGGTGATCTGGATCATGAAGATCTTTTTTGTATAGTTCTTCTGTTTACTCTTGCCATGTCTTCTTAATATCTTGCTTCTATTAGGTCCATACCATTTCTGTTCCTTATTGTGCCCATCTTTGCATGAAATGCTGCTTTGTTATCTCTGATTTTCTTGAAAAGATCTTTAGTCTTTCCTGTTCTATTGTTTTCTTCTATTTCTTTGCACTGATCACTGAGGAAGGCTTTTTTATCTCTCCTTACTGTTCTTTGGAACTCTGCATTCAAATATGTGTATCTTTCTTTTCTCCTTTGCCTTTAGCTTCTCTTCTTTTCTCAACTATTTGTAAAGCTTCCTCAGACAACCATTTTGCCTATTTGAATTTCTTTTTCTTGGGGATGGTCTTGATTGCTGCCCGTTCATGTAACAAACCTCAGTCCATAGTTCTTCAGACACTGTCTATCATATCTAATCCCTTGAAGCTATTTCTCACTTCCACTGTATAATCATAAGGGACATGATTTAGGTCATACCTGAGTGCTCTAGTGGTTTTCCCTACTTTCTTCAATTTAAGTCTGAATTTGGCAATAAGGAGTTCATGATCTGAGCCACAGTCAGCTCCTAGTCTTGTTTTTGCTGACTG
The DNA here is from genome assembly GCA_006410935.1 of Redunca redunca. Taxonomy (NCBI): domain Eukaryota; kingdom Metazoa; phylum Chordata; class Mammalia; order Artiodactyla; family Bovidae; genus Redunca; species Redunca redunca. The sequence continues at coordinate 123,733 of SJYQ01000959.1, forward strand.
TATAAAGCTTCTCCATCTTGGGCTACAAAGAATATATCAATCTGATTTCAGTATTGACCATCAGGTGATGTCCATGTGTAGAGTCTTCTCTTGTGTTGTTGAAAGAGGGTGTTTGCTATCACCAGTACATTCTCTTGGCAAAAGTCTGTTAGCCTTTGACCTGTTCATTTTGTACTCCACAGCCAAATTTGCCTGTTACTCCAGGTATCTCTTGACTTCCTACTTTTGCATTCCAGTCCCCTAGGATGAAAAGGACATCTGTTTTGGGTGGTTAGTTCTAGAAGGTCCTGTAGGTCTTCAAAGAACCATTCAACTTCAGCTTCTTCAGCATTACTGGTTGGGGCATAGACTTGGATTACTGTGATATTGAATGGTTTGCCTTGGAAACAGACAGAGATCATTCTGTAGTTTTTGAGATTGCACCCAAGAACTGCATTTCAGACTCTTTTGTTGACTACGAAGGCTACTCCATTTCTTCCAAGGGATTCTTGCCCACAGTAGTAAATATCATGGTCATCTGAGTTAAATTCACCCATTCCGGTAGTTCACTGATTCCTAAAATGTCAATGTTCACTCTTTCCATCTCCTATTTGACCACTTCCATTTACCCTGATTCATGGACCTAACATTCCAGATTCCTATGCAATGTTCTTTACAACATCAGACTTTACTTCCATCACCAGTCACATCAACAACTGGGCGTTGTTTTTGCTTTGGCTCTGTCTCTTCATTGGTTTTGGAGTTATTTCTCTACTCTTCTCTAGTAGCATATTGGGCACCTACTGACCTGGGGAGTTCATCTTTCAGTTTTGTATCTTTTTGCCTTTTCATACTGTTCATGAGGTTCTCAAGGCAAGAATACTGAAGTGGTTTGCCATTCCATTCTCCAATGGACCACATTTTGTCAGATGTCTCCACCATGACCCATACATCTTGGGTGGCCCTACACGGCATGGCTCCTAGTTTCACTAAGACAAGGCTGTGGTCCATGTGATCAGTCTGATTAGTTTTCTCTGATTGTGGTTTTCATTCTGTCTGCCCTCATAAGAATAAGGGCCTTATGGACAAGAGAGTGTCTGTGGGGGAAACTGGGTCTTGTTCTGATAGTGGGAGGGCATGCTCAGTAAATCTTTAATCCGATTTTCTTTGATCAGCAGGGCTGTGTTCCCTCCCTATTGTTTGACCTAAGACCAAACCATGGTGGAGGTAATGAAGAAAATGGTGACCTCTTTCAAAAGGTCCCATGCAGGCACTTGCTGCACTCAGTGCCCCCAACCCTGCAGCAGGGCACTGCCCACCCACGACTCTGCAGGAGACTCCTGGACACTCACAGGCAAGTCTGGGTCAGTCTGCTCCTTTCTCCTGGGTCCTAGTGCACACAGACATTCATAAAATAATTAAGAACAGATCGGAGCTTCTGAGGGATTCACGTGGGGATGGCTACAAGAGGGAAGTGTATGTTAATATGGAAGGGCAATATGAGGCATTGTTGTGCAAATGGAAATAATCTGTGTCTTAACTGCATCAACCTCATTATCCTAATTGTGATACTGCATCACAGTTTCACAATATGTTACTTTTGAAGGACACTGAATAAAGGGTACACAGGATCCATCTGTATTATTTCTTACAACTACATGAAAATCTACAATTATCTCAAAATAATTTTAAGTTACAAAATATGTAATTAAAGAAAGAGATGATGTTCCCATGAAAACTGTGTATGCTTTGAAAAGACGCAATGAAGACAAGTTACTAAAAAATAATGCTGTCAAATTCTGAGACAACAAAAATAAAACAGACAGAAAAAAAACCCACAAACACCTATTTCTTTACAAGTGTTTTAAAGTAGCTTTCTCTAAACTATATCTTTAGCTTATAAATGGTTTGTTGTTTACAAGTTCCCTCTTTTTTACTACTATGTACAATATGAGGGTATGTCTGTATAAATTAACACATTCACCTTAAGATAGAGTTTGAGTGAGTTGTATTCTCTCACTGTAGTTTGCATATTGCCTCACCTTTCTGGGCCTGTTTGCTCATCTGTTTCCAAAAGCTACTGTGAAGAATGAATGAGGTAAGTACATTGCCCATGCTAATGCTTGGTATTATTATCATTGTGTTCTACTAAGGAGAGGAGAGACCTTATTCAACCTTTGATAAATGAGACATAGTCCCATACTATGCCTGACACATAATAAGCAATTAGTGAATATTGGTTGAATTAATAAATGAGTGAATGTTTGAGAGAGAAGGCATCTGAAACAGGAAATACACAGTAAGAATAAGGAAGATAGGACAGATACGAGACATTTCACAGAAACAACAGAAATTTGTGACTTCATTGAAGCAACAGAACTTTGTGACTGATTAGATCCACAAAGTGACAAAAAGGAAGTCAAAAATGATTATAGAGCATCAAGATTTGATGACCTTTGGGAAAATGGGAAGAGTACTATATTTTGGAGAGAAGATGAATTTGTCTTTGGACATGTTGAACTAGAGGTGCTTCTGGGTTATACAGGCAGAGATTTCCAGTGACACCTGGAAATTGACATCTGTCTCTCACAGAATAGCTGGGTGAGAAAGAGGAAGTTATGGCAGGGGCTGGGGGGAGGAAGGTGGTTACAGGAAGGAGTAAAGAGAGCCGTGAGTCATCTGTGTATGTAAATTAGTTGACACCATAGAAGCAGATGACATCATCCTAGAAATAGAGCTATAGAGGATAACTGGCATGATTACAGCTCAAGTTATGGAAAGCAATTTTCACTCCAAGCACTACCACTGTGGCCTTTTTTTAAGATTTAACATTTCAGTCATCTAAATGGAATATCATACAGCTGTCCTCCCCATCTGTTGGCAGCAGCTCATCTGCTATGTTAGCAGCAAGTCTATGTTAGCAGGATTGAATCGCGTCCATATGGTAAAGACAAAAATGGGAGTTAAAATCCAATGCAAAAAATCTCTATCTGTAAGTTACATGATCTCTTAAATAATCTTAAATCATTCAAATGATCTGTATGATAAATTTTTTGACTAAATGCCTCTACTTCAAAAGGGTCTCTGTTGGCCAAACTCTACATCATAGCACCTGAAATACAGGCAATACATACATACATACGTCTCATAAATGTAAGATCTTCAGTATTGTTAGTATAATAAAGTCAGTGGCATGGTACTCTCCTTTGAACTGTTACATGTAACCAAAAGCCCTGAGCAGAGTTTTTTAGAAGAATCTGACAGACCTCTCAGTTAAAGAATTTTTTTAAAACATAGAAATATATTGTTGTTTTTTAGTCACTTAGTCATGTCTGACTCTGCGACTCCGTGGACAACATGCCAGGCTTCCCTGTCCTTCACCATCCCCTGAAGTTTGGATATGTCCATTGAGTCAATGATGCCATCCAACCTGATACTGGTAATACTGATAAGAAATCAGTATTTATAAGCTAAAGTAATAGAGGGTTAGGAAGTTTTGGATCAGAAGCCAGAAATTTCCATCTCCAAGAAACTAAAATGATAGTAGTGGTGGGAGGCATAGAAACTAAAAGAGCGGTATTAGCAAAGGCTGAAGATGAAATTTGTACTTTCAAATCAGTTTTTTTTCCTCAAAATCTTCTGTTTCTTCATTTCCTCAGACTTTCCACATTTTGCATTGGAAATAGAGTCATCCTGTTCAAATTCAAGAGATAGGAAAAATGATAACTTATGACAGCCTCAACCAGGTTCAGTGTATCCAGTTCAGTGTTTAGTCTGCCCTAGCAAAAGCTGAGTAGTACCTCTAAAATAACTGTGTGCAAAAAGAAAAGAAAAAGAACAGCAATGGAAAATACAGTGGAGGAGACCACACCTGAGAACTAAAGAGCAACACGAACAATAGGAAGGGCCACCATTGTACTTGGACTCAAAGCCTGGCTGGGGCACTTCTGCTAGTGGCCTTAGAAAGTCAGTCTCTAACTGTCCCAATTTTCTTATCTCCTAAAAAAGTATCTGCCTCACCAGGACCACTATGAAGATCAAAGAAGATTACACAAATGAGAGTACTCTAAATCATGAAGTGAAATACAAATATTAGTGAAAGGTGAAAGGTTTTTATAGTCAAATTCTCCCATGTGTTATCCCAGGCTTAATGATAATTAAAGCAGACCCTCAAGCTCTATCCAAGCAAACACAAGACAGGTACCATAGTACCATAGCAATCTAAGAGTTTATCTTTATAGTTCTTAACAAAAAAGTGACATGTACATTTAAAGTTCTATAGGGAGAGGGAGAGAGTGGGATGATTTGAGAGAACGGCATTGAAACATGTATAATATCATATAAGAAACGAATCGCCAGTCTAGGTTCGATGCAGGATACAGGATGGTTCGATGCAGGATACAGGATACTTCGGGCTGGTGCACTGGGATGACTCAGAGGGATGGTATGGGGAGGGAGATGGGAGGGGGGTTCAGGATTGGGAACACGTGTACACCCGTGGCAGATTCATGTTGATGTATGGCAAAACCAATGCAATATTGTAAAGTAATTAGCCTCCAGTAAAAAAAAAAGTTCTATAGTAATATACAGAATGAAAAATACCTACTAACCAACCCCTTTTCCTTAGAGCCAACACTATCACATTTTGTACATACTAATAGGAAAAAAAAATTCAACCACATATACTTTCTTTCAGAAATTTTTACACAAATGACATTGCACACACTGCAGGATAGTCTTTTCTGACTTAACCAATTCCTACTGATGGACATCTAGGTTGTTTCTCCAATTTTTGCTGTTATAATTAATGCTGTATCTCAGCATAATTCCAAAACTATTTGTAAATTATTAGTAGTGGAATTTCTGCATCAGAAAGCATACACTTTATCTTTCCAAAAAGTACTCATTTTATTATCTACAGTATGATTGCTGGGAGAAATATCAATAACCTCAGATATGCAGATGACACCACCCTTATGGCAGAAAGTAAAGAGGAACTAAAAAGCCTCTTGATGAAAGTGAAAGTGAAGAGTGAAAAAGTTGGCTTAAAGCTCAACATCCAGAAAACAAAGATCATGGCATCTGGTCCCATCACTTCATGGCAAATAGATGGGGAAACAGTAGAAACAGTGTCAGACTTTATTTTTTGGGGCTCCAAAATCACTGCAAATGTTGACTGCAGCCATAAAATTAAAGGACGCTTACTCCTTGGAAGAAAAGTTATGACCAACCTAGATAGCATATTGAAAAGCAGAGACATTACTTTGCCAACAAAGGTCCATCTAGTCAAGGCTACAGTTTTTCCAGTGGTCATGTATGGATGTGAGAGTTGGACTGTGAAGAAAGCTGAGCGCAGAAAATTGATCCTTTTGAACTGTGGTGTTGGAGAAGACTCAAGTCCCTTAGACTGCAAGGAGATCCAACCAGTCCATTCTAAAGGAGATCAGCCCTGGAATTTCTTTGGAGGGAATGATGCTGAAGCTGAAACTCCAATACTTTGGCCACCTCATGCGAAGAGTTGACTCACTGGATAAGACTCTGATGCTGGGAGGGATTGGGGGCAGGAGGAGAAGGGGACGACAGAGGATGAGATGGCTGGATGGCATCACTGACTCGACAGACGTGAGTCTGAGTGAACTCTGGGAGTTGGTGATGGACAGGGAGGCCTGGTGTACTGTGATTCATGGGGTCGCAAGGAGTCGGACACAACTGAGTGACTGAACTGAACTGAACAGTATGAGTGCCTGTTTCCCCACATGCTTGCCAAAAGATGCACTTTAAAACTTTACATATGCTTACTGATTTTTTTAAAGTACCTATGAACTGAGTGCTCAATTCTGTTGGCCATCTTTTTCTTGATTTTCTCCCTCTGCAGGCGGTCATTTGTCTTTTGACATTATTTTCCCTAACAGAACTTTAAGGGGAATAAATTCTACATGTCAAATTTATCCATCTTTTACAGCTTCAGTGTTAGACAGCTCCTCCCTACTTCCACCCTGGTGTCCTCTCCACAAAAATCATGCTACTATGAACTCAAAAGTCAAGAAGCTCTACCTCTGCATTCAGAGCTTCCAATCACTTTTAGGTACCACTTCTTAAATATGAATACTCAACCAATAATCACAAGATTCTGATCAAATATAACACCCCAGATAAGAGATTAGAACAAACAGAAAGCATAGGAAACAGACTACAAAGGGAAGAAAACTTAAAGAGAAAAACTATCCTTAGAATTAGACAATAATACAATCTTAAAATGAATAGACTACACATGTAAGGAACATTCAAGATAACAGAAGTATACTTAAAAATTTAACATACCAGAAATTTAAAACTCTGTAAAAATGTCAGAAGACAAAATCAAGGACATCTTCCAGGAGGTGAAACTTAAGAAACAAGAGAAAAGATAAGATTAAATAGCTAGTCCAATGAGGTTTAACTTTGGAATAATCAGATTTCCAGATACAGATCAGGAAAAACAGAAGTGTGATAGAAATCAGAGAAATANAAGGACATCTTCCAGGAGGTGAAACTTAGAAACAAGAGAAAAGATGAGAAGATTAAATAGCTAGTCCAATGAGGTTTAACTTTGGAATAGTCAGATTTCCAGATACAGATCAGGAAAAACAGAAGTGTGATAGAAATCAGAGAAATAACTCAGAGATTTGCTCTCAGCAGATGAAATGGATAAAACTGTTACTGATATGTCTGAGCATTCATCTTTGTAGCCCCTGAGTCAAATCAGATAAGCCAGCTATTTGAAAGACTAGATTAATCACTTATTTCAAAGTATAAAGCCCTTGAAATAAAATAATAATGCTTACAAAACTTAGTGAGCCCATGGCTTCCTGATATTGAAAATGGGTATCTATTTTATCATCTGGCATTCAGCATCTTGCTGTGGTAGCAAGTGAGCTGTCCCTATCAGTTTGTCAACACTCGCCAAAAGCTGAAAACTGAGGATTAAAGGTATTGACCTAATCATTGAAGTGACAATTAAAAATACCCCTGAGATACATTAGCAAGTGGAGGACCTAGAGAAACAACTCAAAAATCTTTCATCAAAATAAAGTGTTTGTCATGGGAGCAGAGTGGAATTCTTGTGAAAAAACCTTTAGTCTACATGCCAAAAATTATTTCACCTTATAAAAATACACAAAGTATCATCACAAAGATCACAATAGAACATCAGTCAATAAGAAAGAAAACTTTGCAAACAGGGAAGATTAAAGTATAAAAACACAGTATGTAATGTCAAAGCATTGTAAAATTGTAGCTATCACAGAGTTTGTGTATGTGCACAAGCATGCTCAGTCACACAGTCATGTCGCTCTTTGCTACCCCTTAGACTGTAGCCCACCAGGCTTCTTTGTCCATGGAATTCTCCATCCAAGAACACTGGAGTGGGTAGCCATTCCCCTCTCAAGGGTATCTTCCCACCCAGGGATTGCGCCCACGTTTCCTACACTGCAGGTGGATTCTTTACCACTGAGCCTCCAGGGTGGAGTTTTGAAAGTTTCAATTTAAAAATGGAATGGTTGACAAGATACTTGGTATGGGAGGCAAGTGAACAAACCTCTCAAAAATATTTCCTGCTTTAAATACCTGCATTTACTCCCTAAATAACTTTAGAGGAGATAGGAGTCAGTTGCTCACAATTCTTAAGGGAAAATTCATTTAACAAAAGACTAAAAGATTTAAAGTGAAAAGAAAAAAAAAACTCGAGGCAAATTTATAGAAAATCTATAGAATATAGAAAAACTACCTTCCCTACCTCTATCTCCAGTAAGACAAGTAACAATCTATACATTCAGAGATACACTGTAACGTTATGGAATGCCTTTCCACCTGTCATACCCACAAGATCCTCTCAGTAAAATATAAGTTCCTGATACAAGGTCCCTAAATGTGCTTTTGCCTATCTATGGATCCCCACCATCTCTTGCAAAGGTATCTAAAATCTGCTTAAGTACATCTTTCTATAAAGACATCTGGATTTTTACTAAAAGATTCCAGAAGAACTATATCTTCAAAAGTTATAGTGCTTCAGAATGAAAGATCTTGTTCATTCATTCCTTATGTCTAAGAATTGTTAATTTTCTAGTTCATTATCTTTACACTTAGAAAAATAGTATTTCATTTAAAATACTTTCCTAAAACATGAGTTTCATGAGGGGATATCCTAAGTAATGAATCTCTTCTTGTTGGACACTTATCTTAAAAAATATAAAGTCATTCACAATATTTTAAATAAACATTGATTGGGTACAGGATAAAAGACTAAACTGAAGACCCTAATGCAGCAGGAAATAGTGGCTAAAAAGGACTGAGAAAGGCCTCACTGAACTTGATCAACAACTGTTATTAAACATCAAGTTTTCCACTCAATCATTTAATCATATTTCTGCTTTCCTATACAGGGCCTTCCCTCATAGCTCAGTTGGTAAAGAATCTGCTTGCAATGCAGAAGACCTCGGTTCAATTCCTGGATTGGGAAGATCCACTGGAGAAGGAATAGGCTACCCACTCCAGTATTCTTGGGCTTTCCTGTATACTTTTCAGTGTGTGTTCTGGACATAAAAGCTATGAACTAACTGGAATACTGATACCTCTAACTCACAAAGTACATCATGTGTTGAAAAGTTCTGTTAAATAGTGAATCACATTACATCCTCTATCTTGAGAGCACTATACTAACATTTAACACCACATAGGATTTAATTGCTAAACCCACACCTAGCTCAAAAATATTAACCATAATGGTTTAATGCTCTTACACCGTCTTCCTGAGATTATTTAACAACAGAGTGAGTGGAGGATCAGAACAAGAACTTTCTACCTCAGCAAGTGACTTGTTTGGTTGCAGACTAAGAATGCCCTTTCTCTGACCTAATAAACCCTAGCATATGCAATCAAAATGTTTAAAAAACTATTCTTTAAAGTCACTGAGAAACATTATCAAGTTCCTATTAGTGAGAAGCATTTACAAACAAATCAAGATCTGTGATGATGTATGCCCAGATGGACACTAAACTCTGGCTATACTGCATGCATGACAGTATATACACATGCAGAACCTGAAAGTTTTCAGCATGAGAAAAACACAATTACGGCATCTAACGTTTATTAAATGCTTAAGTGTCAGTTACTGTGTTAAGTCTTTTAGATGCATTTAAACTAGATGCATTAAACTGTTTAGCTGAACTTCACAACTGCCCTAAGAGGCTGGTCTATCATGCCCATATTACATCTTGGGAAATCTTTTAAAAAATCTTAAGATGTATAACTTGCCCAAGATCAGTTACTAAGTGGCCAAAGCAGCACTCCAACACAGCACTGCCTGACCACAGACCTATGTGTGCTTTTTGATGACTAAATATTTTACCTACTCAAACTAAGAATCCACTAAAAAACATAAGCCTTATTGACAGTGGACCAGTAGTATTATCTATGTATCTCCTGATCTATTTTGTATTCATATGGTAGGAACTTGAAGACAGCTAAATAAAGGATAAAACACTCTACTACAAAATAGCTTCAAGGAGAATATATGATTTGGGCAGTGGAAAACAGATGAAATACTTTGATGAATGATATGTATAATAACAGAAAAGTAACTCAAAGGAGCTCTCATAAATAAAAGGCTTACTTTAAAATAAACAGTATGAACCCATGAAGATTCCCATCCAAGAGTTATCAGTGATGAACACTAAAAACTAAACATCTTACCTCTTAACTAAATGTTTAATCAAATAAGAACACTGAAGATGCAGGTAACTTTTTTATTGAGGCACAACAAGGCATTATAATTTGCCTGAACGTGAGGCAGTTAGTTTAGTAAGCTGAACATTAATACAGTTAAGGATTAAGTGCAAACAATATACATTCACAGCTTGACTAGCGAGGCTACATCACAATTTATAAAGTGCCAGATTAGTGCTAATTGTCATTCAGCTTGAAATTTTTCACCATGAGGAGGAAAACAAAAAGTAAGGACCTCCTCCTCCTTCTAGGAATGAAAACATTTTCCTTAACCAATCAGTCAAAAGGGCAAGAACTACTTTTCCTTATTCCCACTAATTAGAACACCATATCCTTTCACTGTCGATTCTGTACTGACTTTCAATCTTGGTAAAGCAGATAGCCTGAAAATGTAGAATATTTCCAGCTACTTCCATAAATTGCTCCTCTGTGCAAACGTAACCATATCTGGTCTCCCTGGAAGAGCTGAAGAATTGCGTGATTGCTAGCAGTTTCGTGGTCTGGAGCACCATCATTGGCATAGGCAGATACCAAGACCTCTTCATTCTTCATGAGGTTGACATACAGCGGCACATTCACTGCCAGCTTTAGCATATGAAAAATGAAAACGTAAGTGCCATTCACTGGACAATTAAATCTACCAAGCTGAAGATCAAAAGTTTCTCCCAAGTTGTTCAGAAGAAGATCAAACACAATAGGTTGGTCTAAAGTCCCAGGGGCGAGATTAGAGGTTCTGGCTGCAGAGAAGGCAACGCGCATCTGCTGAGGCAGGGGGTACACGTGTACTGGCAGTATGGTGGCTGCTGGGTTTGTCACTGGCACATCCACAGGGGTCATGCTACGGGAGTCTCCTTGTCCAGAGTCACCACTGTTAAAGGTTTCGTTGTCTCTTTCTGGGCTGCTCACCTGAGAAGAATCACTCCACCCTGCTGTTTTATTAGCAACAGTGAGTTTCTCATAATGAAGCAGTTAGCTTTGAACACAATATTTAACATTAGTCGGCTACTGAAACACAGATAAAAATGCATTTTATAGTAAGTTTTTTAAAAAGCAATAAAGTAGAGCTACAGTACACTTTTCTAGATTTCTCTGACAATAGGTTTGTATACTACTATTCTAAAGCCAGAAAGGACCTAGATGATTTTGTCCAGTAGCTTTACTTTTTAATATTAAGAAAATGAGACCCCCAAAAGGTTGGATAACTTAACACTAGTTACAGCTGGCAAAGTGTAAAACCCAGATGTGAATGAACACTCTATTCTTTATCTTTTGCCCAAATTTCTGAGTTATTAATTCCTCAGTGATTCCAAGTTATCTAACAGAGAAGGACTCAAGAAAACTGAGATTACATAAAAAGAAGCAACTTTTGGAACTCGACATTCAAACATTTTGTTATGGTACTAAGTTCCATAATAAATGCTTATTCTTTATTTCTAAGTTAATCTGATTTCATAAAATTTTAATGTTTTCAGTAGTATACAAAAACACTGCTCAGATAGAAGACAAAGATAATGTGAATAGTGGCTACTTTCTTAAAAGAAAAAGCTTCTTTTATCTTGTGACAAAGTTAATCCTCACTCTTGATTTTCTCAGTTACATTGAATCTTTTAATTGTACCTTCACATTTTAGAAAGTATTAAAGTATCTTGCTTTTGTTCAAGTCATGGTGTCTTAATCACTGTTTATTCCTATCTATCAATGTACTAAGGGGCACTAGAGTATCTAGGAGTGCCCATTATTCCACAACCACCATCGTGAAACATCACCCAAAACTATACCAAGTCGGTATAGTGAACATGCACCTAAGGTTAGAATTATGCTCTGGTGGCAAGCAAATTTAAAGAATACACAACACCCACATACACTTAAAAGGGAAAAATGATCTCCACAGCCTTTCCAGTAGTCCAGTATATCTCCCTTGGGTCTTCAGTACTGCATTTAAGCAAACCAAAAACCTCAAAAGATAAATGTTGAAAACAACATACTTTGGGGAGAACTTGACAGAGAATAAAGAAAGATCTAGAGGTACGTTTTGGGTAAATAAATTCCTCAGTTAATTATCCTTACCTCTCGAATTTGCCCGAGGACCACCAGATGTCCCTCCTCGCTTGTAACACTGCTGGAAATTATCCTACAATGAACACATAATATTTACTCAGCACAAAAAATGAAACATAGTTATTACTAGCAAATAAATCTGTAAGACTAAGTCCTCTGAGCCTTTGAGCTGGCCTTCTCCAACAACCAACCAAAGGGGCTCAGATGACACCAAGAAAAACAAAACAAGGGTCACAGTAACGTATATCTTCATCTGTTAGTTAACCTGACAGGTTAGATATGTTAACACTTGCAAAAACAAGAAAGTATTTAGATAACACTACATAAAAGACACAATGCTAGGTTATGAGGGAAATTCAGAAATATGGCCTGGTCCTCTGTGCTTCATCTCAATACCAAAGGACATAATAAAGCAAAAATATAGACTAATTCAGCCTCTCTATTTATAAACCAAAGGGTGATGACAACTATTAACTGTGTTAAGGGTTTTGACAGGGAAATTGGTAAGAATTATAACACATGAACATATTATTTCTTGGAATCCTTACCAAAAAACGTCCAAAAGACAACATTTCAAACTGACTCCCAAGTATGGTAAAAGCCCCCATACAAGTCATGAAAAGAATAATTTAACAGTGTCATTAATTATTAACATGTAATAAAAAGTTTCAATAGGACAAGAAAATACATAATAAAAATAATAATATTCCTACCCCAAACTCCTCATCCTTTTCCCAAGAACACTACTATCATTGATATCTTATGTTTCCTCAATAAGAAATTGAAAACAGCACCAAAAAACACTAGAATACTGGTACAGAGAATAGATGTGCTATTATTGAAGTTTGTTTTAGTCAACATATTCTCTTCACACATAGTATTGACAATCAAGTAATAACAGTTACTATCTGAATCCTTGAAACATGCCTGGCATTTTCATACAAAGCACTTATGTCTATCACTTCATTTAATCCTCAGACTCTCTCAGAGTAATCCTCAACACTTCAGATATAAGTAACTCAAACTGATGAGTCTCCATCTAAAAGATAAGGAACTATCGAGAAGGAAATGGCAACCCACTCCAGTACTCTTGCCTGGAAAATCCCACGGACAGAGAAGCCTGGTAGGCTACAGTCCATGAGGTCGCAAAGAGTCAGACACGACTGAGTGACTTTAAAAAAAAAAAAAAAAGGTAAGGAACTAGAGCTCAAAAAGTTTATATAACATGTCAAAGGTCACACAACAAGGGGAGTTGTTGAAATCCAGGGTCAAACCCAAGTCATTCAGGTAACATGGTGTGTTCTCCAAAGTGTGTTCTTCAATACTGCCTCTGTACAGACATCTATCTTACCTCATGTAAACGTAAGCGCTTCAAGTAGAGATCCTTTGTATATTAACAGAACTCAGTAAAATACCACATATATAACTGAAGGCTTGTAAAGCTTCAAAACTTAAAATGCTAATGTAGTATAAATTCATATCCAGATATGCTCAGAGACAGGAAGTTTCCAAAGACTGTTAAAGTGGAAAGTCTAACATCTTCCTATCAATCTTTTACCACATACAGTAAAGATATCTGAACTATTCAAATAAAGAATTAACCAAAAAATTAAACTTTTAATAAAAAGGACTTTCCTATACTTGATATCTAGAAAAGTTAAACTGAAGGCAATATAGTAAAGCCTATGGGCTATGGAGTTAAACTTGCATATAATTTCTACCATTTATTTGCTGAATGACCTTATACAAGGTACTTGTTTCTTAACTCCAGTTTCCCTTATAGAGTGGTGAAGTAAATGAGTTAATGCAAATTTAATCAAGTCCTTAACACGTCCTGGGCTTCCCTGGTGGCTCACACAGTAAATAATCTGCCTGCAATGGAGAAGGCCCAGGCTCGATCCCTGAGTCGGGAAGATCCCCTCGAGGAAGAAATGACTATCCACTCTTGGATAGTGGAGATCTTGCCTGGAGAATCCCATGGATGGAGGAGCCTGGCAGGCTATAGTCCATGGGGTCACAAAGAGTCATACACGACTGAACAACTAACACACTTAAGACCTCCTAAAGTTCCATGTAACAGGCAGTTGTCATGTATCCTACTTGGGTTATTAGAAAAGCTCCCAACTCAACTCTCCATAGTAATAAAAGTGCCATTACAAAACAAATTATGACTCTGCTATAGGTTAATCACTAGCTTCACATCAACTGTACTTCACATCAATTGTTCAATTATGTACAATTATTCTTACCCTTTGGGAATAAGGTGTTCCAGGATACTCTCTAGCTTGGAACTGTAGCTGGCTATAATTTCCATTGGAAATTGAAGGAGGTCCTCTATAAGTATCAAAACCTAGTAAATAAACAACTTACATTAAAATTATGGGCAAAATTACACTAAACTTTTAAATAGTCTGTTCTATACCACTTAAAAAGTTAAACTGATCTTTAAACCCATCACTCGATTTATGCCTTCTTTAAGCAAACTCTTTAATATTATTTCCACAATAAAACACACATTTATAAAAATATCACAGACTTCAAATAAGCCAACTGTAGAATTTTACTATTGCTCAGATACAGATGGGGTTGGGAAAGGATGGTGGTTAAAGCCTTGGACTAGCATACTTTTGCCAATATCATGCAGTGACTAGAATACTTGGAACCATATCTAACTTAAAAGAGTATCACCATTATACTCTCAAAGTTATCATCTGTGGTATACTCTGACAAAAAAACTAAAAAATGGGTATTGTCTTAACTATAACATGTTTTGAGCCAGCCAGGTCAATTAACAAAATAAAGAAATTATTCAAATATGAAAACCAAAATTAATTCCTGGAAAAAACAAAATGTTCAACCTTTTACTTCAGTAAGTCACAGGATCAGGTTTTCATACAAAAAGTTCCTCTGTTATAGACAAAAGATATATTAGAAATACTCTATTTTCCAGAAATAGGGAATTCTCTACTACATTATAAACAGAAATAACAAAAAGGAACAAGGTAAAGTAAAAACAGCTTGAGTCAAGTAAACATATAGACAAAATAATTCAGTATAATTAAATTTTATTCAGAGCATACCTTTATAACCACCAGGGGACCGATACGAATTGGTTAGTAATCTCCCACCACGAGTACATCCTCTAACAGATCCCCGGCTATTGACAAATGGTTGAGAGGGTCTGGGAAATACATTCGTCTGTGCTGGGTAAAAGGCAAGGCTACCATTGCTTACTTGAATAGTTCCATCGGGAAAACTTGCTGCTTAAGGAAACAGTTTTAGAGTCCAAGAGTTAAACGGTAATAAAAATTTAATATTCTTTATACTTAGAAGTCAGTGTAGAGCAAACCTTTAATACAACTTTCTCCCTTTAAAAAAAAAAAATAGGTGCCATAGATATGCATGTGTATATATAGAGATGTTTAAGTAATAAAATATTATTCAGCCCTAGAAAGAAAATTCTGACACACTCTACAATATAACATGGATAAATCTTGAAGATGTTATGGTAAATGCAATAGGTCAGTTACAAAAGAACAGATACTGTATGATTCCATTTATATAAGATAAGTACTTAGAGAAAATTCATAGAGTAGAATGCTGGCTGCCAGGGGCTGGAAGGAAAGGGAAATGGGGAATTAGTGTTAAATAGAGAAGATGAAAAATTTATAGAGATGAATGGTGGTGTTAGCCTCACAACAACTTGGATTATTTAATGCCATAAAACCTATACACTTAAAAATGTTTAAAATGATGAATTTTATGTTATGTATATTTTTACCACAAAGGAAAAAGAAAGGCTAAATATTTCACCTCATGGAGAATAAGAAAGTTAACTTTTATTAATACTTTAATTGAAAAGGCATGTGACAAACAATATCCTTTATGTACATTGCCCATCCTGTTTTCACAGCATAGGTGAGAACAGAAGGAGGTCATCTGTGGCTAGGTCCAGGGATTTACATTCACCACCTCTTGCAACTAACCAAGTACTCAGAATGCTCAATTTGTTTGCTCAGGCTTAAGTTTTAGAAAACCCAACAGGGGTCTGAAATACCAACATTAAAAATCTACAAATGCTTCTTATGATTGGGAAATGACTACAAAGTTGCCTGCTCTTTCATGTACCTATTATAATAGCATGAAAGACCAAAATGGCCTCCCATCTCTAAGCAAAGAGTGGAATAAGCATAATAAGTTAAATATATATCTTCACATTAATCAACGCTCTATTTCAAAAGAGAAGAAAAGAGAAATGGTCAGATAGCCATCTGTCTGTGATAACACAGAGTTAACAATGATTTCAAAACCTTCATAAAAGCGGCTGGATAGTGTCTTATGCACCTCCACCACTGCTGATGGTAACCAAAGCAATCAGATTTTTAAAAAGCCTACTCCAGGGTTAAATCAGCCATCCAAGTTCTACCTCTACAAACATTAAAAGTAACAGATGAACTTAACTAAAGAGAGGAAAAAGCATTAAGCATTTCTCAGCACTTGAAGAGGAGAAAAGATAATGCTTACTAGTCAGGAAAGAACTGCTCAAATGTCACTACAGACTTGCTTTCCATTTAATTAGCTCTCATCTAAGTCTTCAAAATATACACAAAGATCTTACCAGTCTCTTGAGAAAGGACAGTTTGTTCTACATGTATAGCTGGCAGTTGGCACTGGGGTGGTGTTTGTGTACTTGCTGTAGTAAAACTTTGATTGTAGCCAGGTGAATAAGGGGATTCTTTTATTTCTTGTTCTTTCCGTGGAGGCAGAGGTGCGTTAACATTAAATACCTTAAAAGACAGAGTACACCGAGTTATTTGCAAAGTTTCATAGAAAATAATGAGGGATGACATTTGGCAAAACTCTGCAACATTCAAAAACTTCTGTCTGATGGGTGAAGGACTTGAACAGACATTTCTTCAAAGACAATAAATGGCCAATAAGCACATGAAAAGATGCCCAACATCATTAGCCACTAGACAAAAAAATAAAACCACAATGAGATACCACTTCATACCCATTAGGACAACGATTACTTAAACACAAACAAAACAACAACAACAACAAAAAAACAGAAAATCTAGGTATAACTGAGGGTGGGGTAAAATTAAAATCCTCATGCAATGCTGATGGGAACGTCAAGTGGTACAGCCGACTGTAGAGAACAGTATGGTGGTTCTTCAAAGAGCTAAATGTAGAATTAACGTATGATCCGGCAATTCCATTTGCAGGCATACACCCAAAGAACTGAAAGCAGAGATTCAGAGAGAGATGTGTACACCTATGTGCACAGTATTATTCATAAGTGCTAAAAGGTGGAAACAGCCAAGTGTCCATCAGCAGATGAAGGGTAAACAGAATGTGATACATGCATACGATGGAATGTTATTTCACCATAAAAAAGAATGAAATTCTGATCCATGCTACAACAGAGATGGATGAACCTTGAAAATACTATGCTAACTGAAATAAGCCAGGTAGAAAAAGGACAAATATCATGAGTCCACTTATATGAGGTACCTAAGAATAGGCAAACTCATAGAGACAAAGTAGAATACAAGTTACCAGGAGCTAGGGAGAAGAAGGGGATAATGAAAAAGTTCTGGAAAAAAACAGTGGTGATGGCTGTACAACACTGTGGATATACTTAATGCCACTGAATTATACACTTTAAAATGGTTAAAACGGTAAATTTTATGCACATTTTACCACAGTAAAAAAAGAAATTCCTATTTGATTTCTGGCAAAAGTTAAATCAAGTACAAAAACTAACTCTCCTGATATTACATTTTCATAATGCTGCTTATTGAGAATAAAAACTTCATAGGGTAAGAGGGTACTTTTTCAGAAACCAAGGATGAATGAAAAAACCTGCAAATTCAGTACTGAATTTCTACCACGTGGCAGGACAATGATTTGACCAGACTCTGGTCACTGAGTATAATAAAGCACTTCTGTTACTCTCGAGCCCCCTTATCCTGCTCCATTTTTCCCCAATACAAATATGATATTTTATATATATATATATGAGTATTTTTCTCTCTAGCCCTCCCACCTCCATAATAAAGTATAAGCTTCTTAAGCACAAAGACCCATCCATTCTCCATTGTTACAACCCAGGCATTGTTGAACAGTGCCTGGCTTTGAACTACCTGTTTGTTGAATAAATGAGTAAATGAACAAATAACCAGTTTATACTACTGAATAGGAACCAAACAGGTAGAGAAGACAGACCAGCATGAGCAAAAGAGGTATTTGTGATAAGAATGTACAGGGCAAGTCCAGGGGACTAGTCTGGCAAATTATACCAGGCTTCAAAAGTTACCGAGTATCAGGTAAAGACATTCAATTTCATTTAATAATGGACCAATATTTGCTTTTAATTAGGAATAAGAAAAACTTAACAAAACCAATGTAGCTTGGTTTTTTGGTTTTTGTTTTTTTACTAAAAAAAAAAAAAAACAATACTGTGTAGGATGGATTGACAGGCATAGAGGGAAAGCAAGGATATTGAGCTTTTTCTAGGTGGCCAAGCAGGGAGTAATAAGATTAGTGAATTCATGTGTCTGAATTCACCAGCCCATCTCCCTGCCTTATGTCTGCTTCCCACTGCCATTCCACTGGCCTCATCTCACCACTGTCACTCAAAAGGACATGAAGTAGGACATTAAGCATCATCAGGAAGAGTATTTATTGGCTAAGACTTTGCGTTCTTTTAAAGAAAAGTTTTATATTTATTCTAGGTTTAGAGAATAAATATACAAACTTAGTTGTAATATAATCTTAAAAAGTTTTAAACTACAACTTGTAGAAAGAAAGAAAGAAAGTGAAGTCGCTCAGTTATGTCCGACTCTTTGCAACCCCATGGACAGTAGCCTGCACCAGGCTCCTCCATCCATGGGATTTTCTAGGCAAGAG
This sequence comes from Redunca redunca, assembly GCA_006410935.1. Taxonomy (NCBI): domain Eukaryota; kingdom Metazoa; phylum Chordata; class Mammalia; order Artiodactyla; family Bovidae; genus Redunca; species Redunca redunca. Next base: position 142,447 of record SJYQ01000959.1, read on the forward strand.
TACTGGAGTGGGGTGCTACTTCCTTCTCCAGGGAGTCTTCCCGACCCAGGGATTGAACCCAGGTCTCCTGCACTGTAGACAGATGCTTTACCCTCTGAGCCACCAGGGAAGTAGACTGCAAAATACCATACAAGTCTTGAACAATTCTCCAAAACACAGCATGAGATGAATGAAGATGAAATCAAATGCAAGTTTCAACAGTAATAGAACACACAAGTATGTGTCCTATATTTCAGGGTATTGATGCCGTGGAATACCAGAACTGTGATATTAGTAACTGTTAGTATTATTAAGCTATTTATAGAAAATTGTTTCCCACTTACATTTCATTTCTTTAGTATGGGTCTCCTCAGCTTTGCCTATCACTAATTTTCAGAAGGGTAAATGCCCTGACAAAATATTCATTCAAAATTATTGAGGCTTTGAATTTAACACTCTTCCCTCCACAAAGAATATTTCCATTGAACAAACTCAAATTCTATCAGTCCAAGTAAGAGTAATAGAAAAGGCAAACTTTTTCACATAGTACCCAATATTAAAGAAACAGTAGCTTTTTAAATGGAATAATGAACTGCAATCATCATTCATGTTTTATACTCACTGTCTGCATGGCTTGAAAGGGTGCTGTGTTAATGGTTACTGAACTACTACTTGCTGGAGGTGACTGGAAGCCCTGTTCAGAGCCCTTTGACATGGGAGGATTTGGAGAAGCTAGCGAAGACGGTTGCTTGCTTGGGGAAACTGCTGCCTAGGGAGGAGAAATGCAGTATCAGCCAATCACCTGCCATACAACAAGCAGTTAACTTACACTAAACCCCAGGATGGCATAAGTCAGCAAGTCCTATAGGATGACATTTGGACACAGGAATGCAAAAGAACAGCTTCTGCTTACAATTTCAAATCTCAATTGCTGAGCACACACACTAGTATTTGCTTTGCACAGCTTGCTGACTAAGTGAGAATCTTACTATTAATCAATCTAAGAGACTAGGGGTTGAACTTTTTATGAGGACCCAGTCCCTTTCAAACCCTGTAATGATATTTTCTAGTTCAGAATCTATTATTATTCCAAACTTATACAGAAGAATTAGGCTTAAGAAAAACCCTGGGTGAGTTGCTTAGTCAGTGTTAACTTTTTCTGTTTCAAAGTCTTATTAGTGGATTCCTTAGTCAGCTACCTTTAAAAAGAAAACCAAACCTGAGCTAATATAAATAACTCTTAACTAAGGGAATTAGCAACTCCTTGATACAACAGATTATAAAGCCAAATACTTAAAAGATAGGAAAAAAACAATCCCAATGAGGTAATGAAGCAGACAGGTGTGACTCACTAGGTGGCAAACACTTAAATTTAGACCAGATCAACATCATAAAAACTATTTTCTTAAATAATGAATACATATTCTTATATAATAGTTAACCAAGAAATAATAAGAAAACCTGAGTTGCTAAATTAACTTTAAAAATCTACCTATCATGCTGTATCTATCTCAAGGATTTGATCAAATATAGTAAAAACTATCAAAAGCACAAACATAATACCGTCAAAATGCTTTGACAAAATTAGCCGAAAAGAGAATGGAACTCATTCTGACTGAGTCAGTGCTAATATTAACACTATAAAGTTATTGAGTCTTCAGTTATATGTATAAAAGATTTTTCTCCTAAAGAGTCCTTCAACATAAATATAATGAGAAACTTGAACTTACCGCTAATCCTACCGCTACCTAGAAATTTTCATCTTTTTGACATTAGCATTTCGGATATAATTTATTGTATCTGAAAAGGCCTTTTCAGGCTATTTAATACACTATTAAGTCTATTTATATGGTAAAGTCACAATAAAGTTAAAGTTACCTGTATAAGTTCCAGGACTACAACATCAATAGAAAGCAAACATTAGTAAAGTATAAATGTTCAGCCATTAAGTGGATCATGCCTATAATTCACATGTTAAGCTGGTTCTGCTATTCTTTAAGTCAGAAATGAAATTAAGACAATTGGTCTCTTATTACCTCAGGAGTCTCTGAGGTCATAAACTCTGTTTCAGATCCCGAAGAAGTCTGATCAGTAGTAACCAAGCAAGCATTTGAGCTACAAGTAACTGGAGAAGAAGCAGCCTAGACACAGGAAGATATAAAACATTGTAAAAGGCACAGTTTGTTCACTTTATATTACGTGGGCCCTGACCTTCCAACACATTACTCTCACTGAATACTCAGCAGTGCCAATTGCTACGCTTAACACTTTAATACATATTAATATATGTACTCCTAACAGTAACCATGTGCAATAGGTACAGCTATTCCCATTTTATTCATAATCAGGCAGAAGCAAAGAAAGGTAAATAATTTACCCAAGATCACTCTAAAATTAAGGGGTAGAGCTGAGATTCAAATCCAAGCAGCCAGCTACACTGCCTTTCCAGGCCTAGTCACCAAAGCTACACATCTAATCCCATCCTCATTTATCAAGATTCTTGGCCCTGGAAATCTGGGGCCAGATTTTCCATCAGGCACTCAACAGCAAGCTCCCTGGGCGATGAGCCCAGGGTACATTAACGCTCCGAGCATGGGTCTGCCAGAATCATGACAACTATCTTTTACTCTAAGTGCTCTCAGTGTCTTAAAGGAGTAGGAAGAAGTATAAATAAAACATATAAATCACAATGGCACCAATATCCTAACAAAAATTAAAGCTAATATGTATAAAATAAAAATTGGGAGAAGGCATGTAGGAACTAAGTCTGACAACTGTAACCGATAAAAAAAAACTATGAAAGCAGCTAGGAAGGAATTCTATGGCATAACAGGTATTGGAATATAACAGAAATCCATAAAATTCTAGCAATCACAAGGTCCAAAGTGTCAGTGAATCCACTCCTTTTACCTAAATGCTTCAGTTCAGTTCTCAGAAGCCCAAGTAATAAATGGGTTACCCAATGCTAACGAGCAGTTAGGTTTCAGTCATCTTCTCCAAGAGTTCATCACGATATGCTGCTTCTTGGGAAGGACATGGGGACCAGGTTTAAAAAGTCTCATGGAAAAGGGCTTATGGAAAAAATGTTGAAATCCTTTAGAGCATTTTATATATTTAAATAGGTATAATTTAGATCTGACCAAACTGTTATAAAACAGGAGTGTTTTAAACCTAGGGCTTGCTTCTGGCCTCCTCTTTAAAAACAACGAGACAACCACCCAAAATAAACGCTATTGGCTGTTGTGGGAACACAGCTAAGTCAACTGCCAAAAAATTCACAGATACTAAGTTAAGGCAATTTGGCGCACCTGATAGTTAAGCTTTAAGAGACTTTGAATTTTAGTTAAGAGGTTAACAAAAAAGATAAGCATTCTTTACATTAGTATTTATTGAGAAGTTATGGCAGTTTTTGCTTCCAAGTTATTGCTCTTTAAGTAGACCAGCTAGAGTTCATTTTAAGTATTTCTGAGTAAGCATGATAATGGAGGCCAGTGGTTCCAAAAAATCAACGTGCAGATTCACCCAAGGAGCAGACTAAAATCACAGATGAATAGACAACACCCCTGGAAATGCCAAACATACAGGTCTAAGGTGGTGACTAACAATACAGTCCTCTCTAAGTACCCACAGGGACTGGTCCCAGGACTCGCTGTGCTACCAAAATTCCAAGTTTATGCAGAGATGCTTGGACTCTACAGTCGACCCTCCATCCCTGTGGTCCCACACCTTCAGATTAAACCAACCTCGGATATGTAGTACTGTATGGATTTAGCGGGAGAAGAAAACACATATAAGAGGACCTGAGCAGGTCAAACTCATATTGTTCAAGGGTCAACTCTATGTATTTTTATTAAAGTGCCCAAAGGATTCTGATGCAGCCACCCCAGAGGCATGCCTGTGAGAACAATTAGACTAGACTACTGGTTTATCAAAAAAAAAAAACTCTTAACTTGTTGACTGAAAGCCTCATACAGAATCTAATAGCTAGAACAGATAACGTAGAATTCTTTAGCTAACGCAGGTAGTGGGGTGAGGGACTAACCATGAATTAAGAAAAATTCATTTCTTTCTTTACACTCTTCACTATGCCAATATACTAAGTGACTTAGGTAGCTTAAGTAGGAAAGTAAGATTCCCAGAGTACCTCTGAATTCTTCAGGCTTGCTCTTGCCTTACTAAAATTTCCTGCTTTGTTGTAACAGATGACTTGCCCATGTTCATTAGGGAATTTTTTGAGGATCAGTTTTACTTGATCTAAAAAACTAGATATCTTTAAAACATTTTCAATAATTTATAGTTAGGAATATTAGAATCAGTGAGTCTGACCATTCATACCAACGCAAGAGTTTCTCCTGAAAAGAGTAGATGAAAGATGTCTCTGGAGAAGTTACCTGTAATGGCTCTTGAAGAAAATCACTTTGATTGGATAGATTCTGTTCTGTAGATGCTGTAGAGAGTGAAATCAACAGTAAACTACTGAGGGAAGAGAAAAGTTTATGCATACTAACTGGATGGAAACTAAAGTTTATATTTTATAAAACCAAGCAGTATCTAGAAGAACTGGGTCTCAAGTCCTTTCTATTAGAGCTTTAAAAAGTCACAAAGGATTATAGAGAAAAAGCATCCTAGTTCCATCTGTGATATTTAATAATGTTTTATGGTTAAATGGACAAAAGCAGCATTTCAAGTCTTCCAAAAGAAAAGAACTATGATTTTTAAAAACCAGCGACTATAATCTGGAAAATAAAATCTGAGCCACCATGAGCAATAATTAGCTGATATACTTTAAATTACAAGTTTCAAAATAAGTCCTTGCGGGGGTCATCTGTCTCTTCATTTTTCTTTTCTCTTTGATCATGTAAATTAAACATACTTTTCAATTACATAGTTTCAGTTTGATTTAGTCTTATTAATGTCTATCACTTTTATTAATTACTCTCTCTTCCTTCTCCTTATCCAAACCAGGAATTACTGCACCAGTCTTCTGGTTGGTGTATACTGCTTACTACGGCTGAACTATGGCTTTGATTATGTCATTCCACTCCTAAGATAAACTAGTGCAGAATAAAAAGCCTGAAGTCTGAAGTGTCAGACCAGATTCAGATTAACCAGTGTTGGTGCAGTGTTAATCAGTTCAGTCAGTTCAGTTCAGTCACTCAGTTGTGTCCGACTCTTTGCAACCCCATGGACTACAGCACACCAGGCCTCCCTGTTCATTACCATCTCCCAGAGTTTACTCAAACTCATATCCATTAAGTTGGTGATGCCATCCAACCATCTCATCCTCTTTTGTCCCCTTCTCCTCCCACCTTCAATCTTTCCCAGCATCAGGGTCTTTTATAATGAATCAGTTCTTCACACCAGGTGGCCAAAGTATTGAAGTTTCAGCTTCAACACCAGTCCTTCCAATGAATATTCAGGACTGATTTCTTTTAGGATTGGACTGGTTGGATCTCCTTGCAGCCCAAGGGACTCTCAAGAGTCTTTTCCAACACCACAGTTCAAAAGCATCAATTCTTCTGTGCTCAGCTTTCTTTATAGTCCAACTCTCACATCCATACATGACTACTAAAAACCATTGCCTTGACTAGACAGACCTTTGTGGGCAAAGTAATGTCTCTGCTTTTTAATATGCTATCTCATTTGGTCATAACTTTTCTTCCAAGGAGTAAGCGTCTTTTAATTTCATGGCTGCAATCACCATCTGCGATTGTGGAGCCCCAAAAAACAATGTCTGTCACTGTTTCCACTGTTTCCCCATCTATTTGCCATGAGGTGATGGGACCAGATGCTGTGATCCAAGTTTCCTGAAAGCTGAGCTTTAAGCCAACTTTTTCACTCAAGAGGCTCTTTAGTTCTTCTCTTTCTGCCATAATGGTGATGTCATCTGCATATCTGAGGTTATTGATATTTCTCCTGGCAATCTTGATTCCAGCTTGTGCTTCTTCCAGCCCAGTGTTTCTCATGATGTGCTCTGCATATAAGTTAAATAAGCAGGGTGACAATATACAGCCTTGATGTATTCCTTTCCTAATTTGGAATCAGTCCGTTGTTCCATGTCCAGTTTTAACTGTTGCTTCCTGACCTGCATACAGATTTCTCAAGAGGCGGGTCAGGTCGTCTGGTAGTCCCATCTCTAAGAATTTTCCACAGTTTGTGGTGATCCACACAGTCAAAGTCTTTGGCATAGTCAACAAAGCAGAAATAGATGTTTTTCTGGAACTCTCTTGCTTTTTCAATGATCCAACGGATGTTGGCAATTTGATCTCTGGTTCCTCTGCCTTTTCTAATCCAGCTTGAACATCTGGAAGTACACAGTTCACGTGCTGTTGAAACCTGTCTTGGAGAATTTTGAGCATTACTTTACTAGTGTGTGAGATGAGTGCAACCGTGCAGTAGTTTGAGCATTCTTCGGCATTGCCTTTCTTTGGGATTGGAATGAAAACTGACCTTTTCTAGTCCTGTGTTAATTAATGTTAAGTAGTGCACTAAATACCATTGATATAATTTCACTCACAGGATGCAAAAGCCTCAACACTAGATGTACAGAGTTGAAAAGAGTCAAGTCAAGAGTAAAATTATTTATAAAAAAAAAATTTGGAACAAACAGCTGTAGGTATAACAAGTCTTAAGAATGAGGACATACCTACTGGGCTACCTGGAGTAGCTGAAGGCGGCTGTGACAATGGAATTGCACTTGAAGGTTTGTCAAAATCCAGAATAGATTCCTAAAGATAAGATTTTAAATAATGAGTGGAAACAAAGATCACCGTTTGTTGGTAAACCTATTAACATTACATTATTTAAGATGTCATAAACCTCTGCTTATTAGCTATAGGAATTTATCTAATAACTATCTTAAGATGTTAATAACTTAAGTCTTTTAGGAGAAGAAATTAAAAGTAAATCTAGAGTAACTGTCAAACCTTAAGACTATCAAGTATTAAAATTCTAACAGTAATTCTAAGGCCAAGTTAGGAAAACTCCTCACTTGAAGGTTTAAACATAAACATTAATCCTAGCATAGACTGAGCCTTCATTTTTATTATAACCCATGAGAAGTTCTAATTATTTTATCTCAACCACTAAACTAACTCATGCTCTTAGATACTTTCATGACAACAAGCCATTCTCTTCTCCCATGTGCCTATCTTGGTTATCCTGGAAATATTTCCAACGTTTTGAGTACTTAACTTACACACTTGTAGTGATCATTTTAGGTCCTTTATTTATCATCAAATAATCTGAAGAAGTAAGCAATTCCCTCACTTAATAAAAAAGTAGAAGGTTGGGAGTTTGTCAGGTTATATAACTGGTAATTGGCAGAAGTAGATTTAAATGCAGGTCTAACTCCAAAGCAAGATCTTTTTACTATTAACACACAAAAATCTCTATTTGCCTACTTCCTAGATCAATAATATCACAATATTTTGAAATTCTGCATGTGTTTGTATAACACAATTTAACATATAACTATTGACTTAACTCATCTTATACAAATGAAATATGAACTCTTTGAGGGCAATGAATGTCATGATTATTTACAGACAATGGTATAGTACAGGTTCTCACAGTCTGAGCAGAAACTACTAATGAGCCACAGCAGCAATATCACTTGAGCACTTCAAGCTTCTTACATGTTTAATTCATTTCATTACTCACAACAAACAGGAACAGGAACTATTATCCTCATTTTTTTTCAAAAAAGAAACTGAGGCAGAAAGTTAAGTAACTTGCCTAAACTCTCAGAACAAGCAAGTGGCAGAGCTGAGATTTGTACTCATTCTGAACACCAGAATATATGCTCTTAACAACTTCATTCAATGCTTCAGACCAGAAGCTAGTAGCCCCATAACTAGCATTTAAGATTCACTTAATAATGACTCATACTTGCATAAAGTTACAAGTTCCTTGAATCTGGGTCATCAGATCCTGCAGTTTTTCTTTCCTCAATACTGGATCCTTTGGAAGGGTAGAGGAAGAACCTACAGGCTGATGCATAGGCTTAGGCACCTACAAGATAAACCCATAATGTGTAAGAGTGAAGTTCAAATTCAACAGCTTGATTCAGGAAACTTAGCTTATCACTGCATCTTAATGTAATCAAAACACATAGCAGTGTTCACTTATAGGTTTATCTCAGGTAAAGAATTTCCACATAAATGCCTCTTCTAAGTAATTTAAACAAAGTTTAAATGTTTCCCCCTTCAGTACAACTTTAATGGGAACTGTTGCTAACCATCATCTTTTTTAAAAGGAAGGCCAATAACAGCAGAACTTCCGTGATAAAAAGTTCTTTCATTGTGGACATCGGTTACCTTACGTCCTCCACAAGATGCCACTGCCTACAATATGGAAAACCTCAATGACCTTTTTCCAAAGAAAAAAGTTACTATCACATTAATTATATATCCCATTTTTAATATATACCTGATTTCAGAAACATTAAGGTATAAAAATGTATACATATATATCCTAGAGTTTAGGAAATACATTGTTATATTTTGTTATAAAGTAAGCATACTTTGGCAGGGCTACTGATGTTTAGAATGTGGTCCCCCTCCAGCTAAATTTCTTAAGATTGCTGAAACAGACCTCATGTCTATGGTTACTTCTTACAGGTATCATTAAACCGACCCCTACCAGCTCCTCCTCTCCACCTTCTAATTCACTAAGAAATCACACAGCTAAGCTACATCAATAGCGTCATAAAATAATAGTTAATAGACCCTAAGGAAATATATGAAAGGCTCTTTTAGGAGAAAAGTATGAACTTTGGTGATTTATTTCATGTATCTAGTCTTTTGGCTTTGAACTCTTTTTTTGCCCTTGACTGTATTTAGTCATATTAAAGACAGTGGAGATTGCAATACAGATAGAGGCAAATACTGTGTTTATACAGATACACATCCCTGCAGTCACTGAGAGACCCTGTAACTTCAATATGATGATGTCTGTGCCATAAGGTACAATAAATGAGTTCTGACATTTACAATTAAACACTCTTGATTTAAATACTATTCAACTAACAGCAGAGTATCAATATTTCCTATGGTCAAGGCTCAGCACTGTTATAACTCCTGGAATTTTTAACTGTGTTTTTTGAGCAACTTTATTGAAGTATTAAATTTGGTTTATAAATTTCCCAAAGTATTGATAGCTATCATGTTAAAATTACTGTCATATGATATCTGGTTAATGAAATAAGGCTATCAATCTTCTGCAGGGTCAGGATGAAGCTAAAATTACATTACCACTTAAAGAGGAAGAAAGGAAAATAAAAGGAGACAAGTAACTCTAAAATTCTCTTCCCAAAAGCTGGAATTGCTGCAGGCGTAATTTATAAAATGCAATGATCTGAATTCCCTAAACAAAATGTTTTCTGCCCCCTCACTTTTTAATTGAAGTACAGTTGATTTATGATATAAATATCATGTTAGTTTCAGGTGTACATCACAGTGATTCAGTTTTATATACATTTATGTGTGTGCATTATTTTTCAGAGTCTTTTCCTTTATAGGTTATTAAAAACTATTGAGTACAGTTCTCTGTGCAACATAGAAAAATATTCTTCAAGCTGTTAAAGGACCAAAGATATATGGTCCTCAATACATCTGGGTTCAATCCCTGAGTTAGGAAGATTCCCTGGAGAAGAAAACTGTAATCCACTCCAGCATTCTTGCCTTGGGAAACCCCATGGACAGAGGAGCCTGGTGGGCAAGTCCATTGGGTCGCAAGGAGTCGGACACGACTGAACAACTAACATTTTCACTTCTGGCTAAAATGGCATGGAAGTTCAGGAACACTACGAGATGGACATGGAGAACACTGGAAGGGTAGTGAGTTCACACTTCTTAGCAAACAAGGTGATAATAAGTCTTCAACAAGTTTGCACTGAAATAGTGGTAAATAACTTCTAATAAAAGACAAGACTAACTAGCACTGTATCTATGGATTATTCATTATAAGCTTTATATTACTGGCATGGGTTCAGACAAATAATCCAGCTCCCTCCCCAACCACTAATCTTCAGAAACAGGACATGAAAGATTCCTGTTTCTTCTCCTGTCCATTTGTTCCTTATTCAAAGAGGACAGGCTAATTGAATGACTATAAGTCAGCGAAAGAGAAGGAAGACAATACAGAAAAATGTAACTTGCATCAGAAAAAGGTCTCCCACCTTTTGATATGCATTTACATATCTCATTTCACATTATAGTCTTCTCTATCATTATTTTGATATCATATCATGTCATTAAAACTTGAGCCTTAAAACAGTATTTCTAATTGCAGAAATTTCACTTCAGGTTAGGCACAAAAGACAGACTAAGTCTGCTTCCAATTTTCTATGAAAAACAAACTATGCATTAAAGGGTTAAGTGAAATACTTTATATATTAACATGGGTTTTACCGATTTTTTTCTAATGAGAAATTTTCAATTATCACTATCGCAAATCTCTATTTATGCCTACAATGACAGGAACAGACTGATACAAATCAACTCACATCTTTGGGTTCTGTATTAAACTTCCTGGGAAGGAGCTGGTCATTTGGTATGAGGCTTGCTGCAGCTACTCCCCAGGACTTTGGAGAAATCTGTGATTGTGGTGTTAAAGGGTGTTTCTGACTCTCAACATTGTTTTCCCAGGATTTTGGAGTCTCTGGATGTCTTGAATCCTGTTCTTCACACGTGGGAGAGGTCCATGACTTGGTGATGTCCTGGTCACTCTGCACAGATGGTGTCCAAGACTTTGGCGTTTGCTTCTTTGGCTCCTGTTCTTTCTGTGGCTGAACTGGCCAAGGCTTCAGTGTTTCCTGCTTCTGTTCCTCTTGAATGTATCCTGCCTTGGATTTGGAAGCTTCCTGCTTCCACTGGCCAGGAGTTGGTTTGGTTTTGGAGACGTCCTGCTTCTTCTGCTCTTCCTGCAGAGTGGACCTGAGTTTTGGAACCTCTTGTTTCCTCTGTTCTAAGGAAACCGCAGGCTTTGAAACCTCCTGGTGCTTTACAGAAGACTCCCAGGACTTGAAGGTTTCCTGTTTCTTCTCCTGCCCATCTGGTTCAGTAAGCATATCCCAACATTTGGGGAGATTTGGTTTTCTAGCATAATCTGCTTCCCAAGATTGCTCTTCATCTTGTTTACTTGAATAATCTACTTCTGTCATGTAGCGTCTGTTAAGAAACTAAACCAGAGGGAAAACGTGTTCAAGTCAGTCTGTAGACCTTGGGGGCAGTACTAAACTCATGTCCACTGGTCTGAACCACTGTGCTAACAGGAAATTTCTGTCCTTAACCTACTTGAAGAGAGTCTCCTCCTTTTTGGTCCATTCCTTTCCCCTCAATTAACAGAAAGACAAACTTCAAAAGTAGTGATCTACTTTTGGCTCACCTAAGACTGGTAGGCAGTGCACATCATGGTGCCACATTTGCTTGACTCAGGCTCTTTTACCAAGGTTATTCTGCCTCTGCCGCCTTTGGGACCACCTGACTCCCTCAAATGTTAAGGCAGAGGATAGTTCAACTACAAAAAGTTATTCTCTTTATACTGAGGCCTTATGTTCCTAAATTACCAGCCTCTTATTTCCATTATGTATCAATCATATTGTGATTCTGCTTCTTCCATTATTTTCAGCCTCCATGAATTAAAATGTCACTTCAGAAAGAGAACAAATACCCTCTTCTGTTACCAACATGAGTAAATTCTGCCAAGAGCAAAATCCTACTCATCTTTAAATTCTAGTACAGTAGCCAAAAACAGCAACAGCTAACACTTGTAACTTGTATGCCAGGCCAAAGTGTAAGTAACTTAGAATTTAAGTGAACTCCTTCAAACCTCACAATAACTATGTAAGGCAGGCATTATCATTATCCCCATTTTATGCAGGAGAATAATAGACACAGCTGAGCTAGGTATCTCGCCCAAAGTCACTAAAAAGCTAATAAGTTGCAAGGCCAGGATTCAAGCTTATGCAGTCTAAATCCAGAGGCTCAGTTTCTAACCACAACACTATCCGAAAGTCTCAAAACCCAAAGTTGACTGAAAATTGCCTTTTAGTACCTTACCTCTTGTGGTTGTATCTCTGGTTGTGCCAGTTCCATAAGAGACTCTGAGAAAATAAAAGAAATATTAAATAAATACCAGGTAAACCGTAAGTTTTTAGACTGATTACACTATAATTAATTTAAGAAACAAATTTCAGAAGGGTAATAGAAAAAGGATGGTACAATTAAGTATATTTATGGAAGAAATAATTCTCACAATTGGGTGTTGGTCAAAAGCATGTGGGCTGAGGCTAGTTGGAGCTAGTTGCTCCTTATGCAAGACAGTTTTCTGAATTCAAGCTGCAGTTACAAACTGATTTCTGACTGAAAATAGGACCATCTCCCCTTACCCACAAACACCAGCTTCTTTCAAGATAGAGTTATAGCTCTGGTGTCATGGGGTATAAATGAGAAACACTTGAATCTTGCTAGTGGCTACCAGAAAGCTGCTTGGACTACCTCCTTAGAAGTAATTCTTTCCAGCCTCTACAATCATTAGTAAATGTGTTACTTAAAGTATTTCTTCTCCAAGAAAAGTAGAATTTTGAAAAACATATTTAACTGATTTTGGCATTTTTTCCTTTGATCAGTATGTTAACCTTAGATTATTTATATTCTTGGCCTACAGTAGAGTATTGAACTCTACTATAACTTACATTTAAACGGTTTTAAATGGAATGATCCTAATAGTTTAATGAAGAGATTCGTTAAAATGCCTCATTTTACCAGTATACTCTCTTGTAACAAAGTATAACCTAAAATTTCTTCCCCCCCACCCACTCTGAGGCATTTTATTTGTATGTATTACATCCGTAGAAAACGAATCCAAGGATTTTCCCTCCTGTATGTTTTCGTCTTGCTTCTTCATGGTCCATGATGCCAGCTGAGGTTGTCAGTACAATGAAACCAAACTGACGGGATGGGATCAGGTTATTCTGCCATTTTTCTAGATCTTTGAGTTGCACATCAAATCTGGGGCTGATCACTCCACACTTACTTAGCCTGCCTGTGAGGTTCACAATTTTCCCAGCCCTGTGATCATCAATGATTTCAAATTCGCCAATGTAACCATGCTTCATCATCACTGTTAGAAACCTGACGATGACTTTGGAGCACAGCCTAATAAGGACCTGGCATCTGCCTATCTTTTCGGCATTGTTGATACTCTTGATAGCATCAGCCAGGACATTCATGAGCACCATTCTGGCGGCACAGAAAGATGGCGGAAAGAGTTAAAATTTCTATTGAGATTCACTCTGCCAATCATGGTAGTAAAGCCTAGAGATGTTTCCTAAACCTAGGCTTATCCTGGGACTAGTAAAGATTTCTATGCATGCAGAAAATAAAACTAAAACAAAGCAATCATTTTACAATGATTTGACTCATTTGGTTAAGTGTTAAAAATGCAACCACTATAAAGAATTTCAGAGATCACAACAAACCTGACTCTTTAACAGATTCAGTCTTCAATAATTGTTTTTTCTTCTCCGATTTTATTAGCATTTCTTCCTCCAATGATACCTCTTTTTCCTTGGCATTTTTTGGAACTGGGATACTTTCAAAATAGCCTGAGTTCAGCAATTTAGAGAGTAGATCTTTCATGTGTTTGTCTAACAAAAAGTGACTAAGAGTTAGTTATCACATAGCTGAATAGTTCATGGAAAATTATTTGAAATAAAAATCTTAATGCAATTTTATCCTAGTTGTATGTCATTATAACATTCTACACTAGGGATACTTAAAGAACTGGTCATACTATTAAAAGGAATATGCAGTCCATCATTACCTCATACTGAATGAATATAAATTTTAAAAGTCAGAATCCCAAAGTTTTAGCAAGTCACTTAAGTTTCTCTGGACCTCCATTTCCACCATTTGGAAAATGACTAAAAATCAGAGATTCCAATTGAAGACTCTAGTATGTCATAATAAGCACATATTTATTCCCTGAGAAGGGAGAAAATAAAATTTTCCCATCCACCCCCAAGACATCACAATAAGCAATTACTCTACCTTCTTCAAGTAACTACAGCTTTGGAGAAGTAAAATAACACAATTCCTCAAACATAATCTTTAGAAAAACCTATCTCGGACAATCTCTAAAGAATGTTTAAAGTCAAAATTCCATGATTGAGATTTTACTCTTGAATTATACTGTATTTCACTCCTACCACATCACCATTTGATAATCAATAAAAATAACATTAAAGATCATAAACAGATCTAAAGTCTATTTCACTTTTGATAGCCACTAAAAACATAATTCCCAAATAAAGCAGAGTTCTCAACCTTGATTTGGGTCTACTATTCTTTTCAGAGGAATACTATGACACAGATTTCCTTTCTTTTATAATCAACTTTGAGGTAAAATTTACAAGAAACAAAATTCACATTTTAAGTGTACAGTTTTAGCAGGTATGTAATAGTCATGTTACTTCCACCATAACCACAATATAGACTATTTTAATCAATTCAAAAAGTTCCCGTATTTCCCTTTTATAAACAATCTCTTCCCCCTACTCCCTAACAACCACTGACCACTATCATTCACATTATGTCTTTTCTAGAATTTCATATAAATGAAATCATACATTATGCACTCA
>SJYQ01000959.1:157100-208779 GCA_006410935.1 Redunca redunca
TCACACAAGCTACTACAGTATCAATAATTCATTCCTTTTTTACTGCTGAAATGATTTCACTGTATGGATATATCACATTTTGTTTATTAATTATCAGCTGGTGTACATCTGGACTGGGTTCAATTTGGAACTGTTCTGAATAAGCTGGTATGAACATTCATGTAAAAGTACTTAAATGAATGTATGTTTTCAATTCTCTTGGGTACTAGAAGTGTAACTGCTTGGTGATATAGTAAGTATACACAATTTTATTAAAAAAACTGACAAACTAGTTTCCAAAATATTTGTATCACTTTGAATTCTAACCAAGCAATAAATATCTGTGATTTAAATTTGAAAGGACTTAATAAATTGAGATAGTTATTCATACTGAAATATTTTTAAAAAGAAAGTAACAAAAATGTTTACCAGCTTCCAGTGGGTTTTCAGTATCCTAAACTAGTACACAAAATTATGTACTTCATGTCCAGACATTTGTACTTGGTCATCTGGTCAAAGCCTACGTACAAAGGCAAAAGGACTCTTTCTCTCCAGATCAATTCCAGATCGGTAGACAACAATGTTTCCATAGACTATGGAGCCAAATCACTCCTATTTCCTTAAGCAGGTCTAGTAAATAAGCTTTGATATTAACAATGTGTGGATTTAAGTTTCCTAAACAGAATGGGTACTACCATGCAGAATGGAGAACTGAACCCCAAAATGGTCAAGCACTAGTCTATAGCTCTCTTCCCAAATCATAGTGAATTGCCACCTCAAAACTCACCATAGGTTCCATTTTATTGAGTATGATTAAACAAGAGCTGCTTCTCACAGAACAAAACAAAGCTATCATTCTGCCAATGAATCCAGTATTGTCAGGCATGTAAGTTCTGATGGACTGACACAGTTTTGGCCCTTGATATCATACTAAACTCCTAGACATAAAGTTTAGTATTTACTGCCTAAGTCCAGAGTAGAGAAAACTCACATGTCGTTCCTACCACTGCTTTCTCACTGCCTTCCAAAAGGTCCCAAAAGTACAAGGATGACTGCTCCATCTGGTCTTCAACACTGACAAGGAAAAGCAGCAGTAGAAAAAGTGGTTTTAGAGGCACATGGAGCAGAACAATTTATACAATATAACCCATCAACAATTAAGACATTCAATGTTCATTTTGTGTTTTTTTACTCTCTGGAAATAAAAAAAACAGAAATTTTATAAAAGATGACTAAATGCCCATTTATGGACTTCATATATAAGCATTTTTCCTTAAAACAACTAAAATAAAGATTTTACCAAATACAGCCATTAAGGAATAGACTCAAAAAGAGTTTAAAGCAATCAATATGGTATCATTCATTACCAAGTATACAACCTAGATAAAAGAACAGTGGATTGGAAATATTAAGAGCTACATCAGACTTTAAAGAGAGTGGCTCATTTTTCAAATTAGGTTTCATTTACATTTCAAATATTAAAGAAAGCTTTATTCCCTGGATCTACCAAAGTGAAGCATTAGAAGGAAGCAACCAAATAGATGATTATGGTGGAGTAGATTATCAGGTAGGAATAAGTAAATAAATAAATATATGGCTATATATAGGTAATTACAGAGTTTTGTAAGGTTTCTTCCTGAACTGATAGGGTAATTTCTAATAACAGTTGAAACTAACTCTGTTTTTGCATGGCTAACAAACACAGCATTGATGACCTGAATCTAACAAATCAAAAGCACAGAGCTCTGCTCAATAGCTGATTTACTCCATATTCCATTTAAGCAAAAATAGCAAATAGATAGCTGTAGAAGAAAAAAATTGAGATGCCTCAATTTGCTGTTTTTTTATTTTAAATTATCAAATTCATTCCTCAGTATTTATTCACAGCAAAAGAAGAACACTAAATAATTCTAACTTTGACAGCTGAATGATATGGATCAAGTTAAATTTCATTTACCTCCACTTAGGTACAGTAGTAAGGAGGCAAAGACTCTCAGTCACACAACAGTGTGACATAATTACAAAAAAATGTTTAAGAGTATACATAATTAGCATTATGATTAATACCAGAATAAGGCTAAACTATCAGACACTTTAAACATCAGTGTTACAATAAAGAAGCAGGTTAATGATATCATTCAAATTCACTTTCCTACCAGACAGTCTATCAACCTTGTGAGAGCCTGGACAGCCAATGTTTCCAATGCTGAATATATACACTGAAAAGCTAAAGTGTCATGTGTCTTGTTTTAGGAAAACATTTTTATTAACTTACCTCAGACTTTCATTTCTTTCAGGACAGGTCAGTTTTGAAAATTTAATGAGGTAGTCAAGTTCTTTTAAAGGCAAATACACTGCACCATTCAAGCCCCCTTTGAAGTCTTTCTGGACATGTTCCTGCATCAAGTTCTGTAATACATACTGAACTTGAAGTATAGTGCGAAGCTTTTTCTTCTCAGCCTCAAGTTTTAGCATGTGCTCCCTTCTCTGGGCTTTCTTCTGCGCTTTAAGTAGCTGTTAAAACAAATGTTAATTAAAGCGAGCAACTCTCCACAATCCATATTAGCAATCTATAGTCTGTGCTGTGTGTGTGCTGCTCAGTCGGTTCAGTCATGTCCAGCCCTTTGCAACCCACAGACTGTGGCCCACCAGGCTCCTCAGTCCATGGGATTTTCTCAGGAAGAAGACTAGAGTGGGTTGCCATTTCCTACTCCAGCGAATCTTCCTAACCCAGGGATTGAACCCCCATCTCTTGCATCTCCTGCATTGGCAGGTGGATTCTTTACCACTGTGCTACCTGGAAAGCCTTCCATTAGTCTACAAAAGTCTAATCCCAAAGAGTTGAGACTGGATGACAAATCTCTAACACTGACTGTGAAACTGACAAGATCACCAGGTACTAAGCTGGTCTGTGTCAGTGCAATAGAGCTGCTGCTGCTGCTGCTAAGTTACTTCAGTCGTGTCCGACTCTGTGTGACCCCACAGACAGCAGCCCACCAGGCTCCCCCGTCCCTGGGATTCTCAAGGCAAGAACACTGGAGTGGGTTACCATTTCCTTCTCCAATGCATGAAAGTAAAAAGTGAAAGGGAAGTTGCTCAGTCGTGTCCGACTCTTAGCAAGAGCTGAGGATGTCCAAATATGTGACTCCCAACTCCCGGCTGTATCCAGTACCTCTATTATCATCATGAGAAGCAAAATATCTATCATTAATGTCCATATAATCCCAAGGTTTTTTACTTTTCCATATCATGTATACCAAGCCTTTTTAGGCTAAGTATTTTAAGAAAATGCTTCAGTTTAATTTGGGGGTTGTTTTTTTTTTTAAATCTCATTTTCTAGGGGAAGTATATTTAAACTAAAGTGGCTAATTTTCAACCAACCAAAAATGACTGGCTGAAACATGAAGAACTGAAAACCAAACAGAAATAAAATGTCTTACAAATGCCAGAAAAACAGCCACAGCACATAGGGATTTTTTAAGCAAAACAGAGATATTTTCAAATGTTGTCAGTCTGGATAGAGCTGTATCTTCCAATATTTAGTTGACAAAATACATATGGAAAATTAGTAGAATGTAAGTTTTCCCTCAAATGAATATGTGTGTATGTAGAGACTAAGTAGCTTAGAGTCTACTCGAAAGCTCACAACTATAATACTTTAAAGTCTGACATAATAGCTGGGTCCCAAAAGTGACTGCTCATTTATAAAATACCAATAATAAAAAGTACCATCTATTTCCTCTGAAAACCCTAAATGGTCTTTTCTCCCCAAAACTGTTTTTCTGTCTGTAATGTTTCCATCATACTGGATATTCTCCAAGGTATGAAAATTAAGGGAACAGAAAAAAAAAAATCTTTTCAATTTTTCCTATAAATGAATTAAAGTACTTTGATTCAGCATCAATATTCAAAACTCTACAAAAAAGATGTTCATAAATCCTAATCAACTAAGATGGTGGTAAAAAAAAAAACCCTCAAGAAAAAGATTCATTATGGCATTATTAATTTCTTTCTACAGGGTATGAACGCCAACTATGACTTGTACTACTACCACGGATAAGAGACAATGGGTGAAGATAAAACGTTGAGAGTGAGAAACAGAATGGTTGGGGGTTATGTGAACAAGGGAATTTTCTCCAGGATGGCAAAGGCTCAGCAAAGCTTTTTCCAAGACCTCAATATGGACTTTTTCCAAGACCTCGATATGGACCTCAATAGTACTTAACAAACTCAGTTTCTGCTTGAGAGGGGGAAAGACAAAAGAGGTGGTAATTCTAGCTCCCCAAGACAGTGGGATTCTCTTGGACACAAACTCATGGTGGTATAAGAAAACACAAAGGTGCTGAGGACGCTTTGGGACTGTATCACATGATTACCTCACATCTCTCTTTAGCCACCTCCCAGGGTTGGATTAGGTGTTCTTATCGCTCAGGTCACACTGAACCTCCCCTATCAAAGTATCTATTGCATTAAATGTTTATCTTTCTCTTGAACTGCATCCTCCTTAGGCTTCAGCTCCATGATGACAGGGACTCTATCTCTGTTGCTCACCAGTATATCACTAGGACCCAACACAGACTCTGACATGTGACAGGACCTCAAATATTTATTGATTTAATCAAGTAAGAAATATGCTGTCTTCCAGATCTCCTAGGAAGAAAAGCTGTGACAAATCTAGACAGCGTTATTAAAAACAAGCAGAGACAGAACTTTGCCAACAAAGGTCCATATAGTCAAAGGTATGGTTTTTCCAGTAGTCACGTACAGATGTGGGAGAAGGAAATGGCAACCCACTTCAGTACTCTTGCCTGGAGAATCCCCATGGACAGAGGAGCCTGGAAGGCTACAGTCCATGAGGTCGCAAGAGTCAGACACAACTTAGTGAGTAAACCACCACCATGTACAGATGTGAGAGTTGGACCGTACAGAAGCCTGAGCATCAAAGAACTGATGCTTTCGAACTGTGGTGCTGGAGAAGAAGACTCTTGAGATTCCCTTGGACAGCAAGATCAAACCAGTCAATCCTAAAGAAAATCAACCCTGAATACTCATTGGAAGGACTGATGATGAAGCTGAAGTTCCAATATTTTGGCCATCTAATGTGAAGAGCTGACTCACTGGAAAAGACCCTGGTGCTGGGAAAGACTGAGGACAAAAGAAAGGGATGACAGAGAATGAGATGGTTGGATGGCATCGACTCAATGGACATGAGTTTGAACAAATTCTGGGAGATAGTGAAGGACAGGGGAGCCTGGCATGCTGTAGTCCATAGGGTCACGAAGAGTCAGAATGACTTAGTAGCTGAATGACAACCAGGTCATAATCAGATATCATGCAAACCACTAACAGCAGCCTATTTCTCCTTATTTATGTGGAAACTAGTAAGTCAGGTTACTTATCTTCTTTCAATTGCTGCTGCTGCTGCTAAGTCACTTCAGTCATGGCCGACTCTGTGCGACCCCATAGACAGCAGCCCACCAGGCTCCCCCATCCCTGGGATTCTCCAGGCAAGAACACTGGAGTGGGTTGCCATTTCCTTCTCCAATGCATGAAAGTGAAAAGTGAAAGTGAAGTCGTTCAGTCGTGTCTGACTCTTCAGGATCCCATCGACTGCAGCCAACCAGGCTCCTCTGTCCATGGGATTTTCCAGGCAAGAGTACTGAAGTGGGTTGCCATTGCCTTCTCCGTTCTTTCAGTTGCCGACCGGTTAAAAAGAAATGAAGTAGATTATTATCAACCAATAGCACCAAACCATAAAATTTATTTTCTTAACCATGAATGATAAATCCCCATCAAAGGACAAAGCTCATATAAAACAAAGAGATGTGGACTGAATAGGAAGGCTTCCAACTCTAATTTGAAGGGAAAGAAGAAAATGTTACACAAACTGCAAACAGGCTATCTCATAGCAGAGGTCTAACAAAAGAAAGACTTCGTTAAAAAAAAATCCCCATTAAGCTGAAAGATGAAAATAAAAATAGTGAAACTCCATAGTGCCTGGCACATGGATGATGTTTAAAACAATATTTAAATCTAAAAAGAACACTGAAACAAACACTTGGGTAGAAAATCAAAATTTGATAGGGTTAACTCTGAGAAAAGAGTTAACATACTAGAAATATACTTCAAACCTACAACCAGAAGGTAAACATAAAGATCTTTCTTTTAGCACAATGGACCAAAACTAAATAAACTCAACATATCGGGAGAGGGATAAATCAATTACATGTATCAGAAAAAAAAAATGACTTAAAAACACTGTACTGAAAATAGCCTAGAGGAATTAAAAGTTTTTAAAATAATAATATGGTCTAGAGGAACTTCCCTGGCAGCCGAGTGGTTAAGATGCCACCCTTCCAACACAGGGGACATGGGTTTCATCCCTGATTAGAGAACTAAGATGCCACATGTCACGTGGTATAGCCAAAAAAATAAATATAATAAAATAGCCTAGAAATACTTAACAGATGTAGAGCCAACAAAAGTATAAGTAATGAAAAAGTGAACATGAGTTAAAGTATCCTATGGATAACAAAGCTATTATCATCTTCAGTTCAGTCACTCAGTCGTGTCCGACTCTGTGGCCCCATGGACTGCAGCACGCCAGGCTTCCCTGTCCTTCATCAACTCCTGTAGCTTACTCAAACTCATGTCCATCAAGTCAGTGATGCCAGCCAACCATCTCATCCTCTGTAGTCCCCTTCTCCTCCTGCCTTCAATCTTTCCCAGCATCAAGGTCTTTTCCAATGAGTCAGTTCTTCACATCAGGTGACCAAACTATTGGAGTTTCCGCTTCAGCATCAGTCCTTCCAATGAATAGTCAGGACTGATTTCCTTTAGGATTGAATGGTTTGATCTCCTTGTAGTCCAAGGGACTCTCAAGAATCTCCAACACCATAGCTCAAAAGTATCAATTCTTCAGCACTTACATTTATGGTCCAACTCTCACATCCATACATGACTCTGGAAAACCCATAGCTTTGACTAGACAGACCTTTATTGGCAAAGTAATGTCTCTACTTTTTAATATGCTGTCTAGATTGGTCAGAGCATTTCTTCCAAGGAGCAAGCGTCTTTTAATTTTATGGCTACAGTCACCATCTGCAATGATTTTGGAGCCCCAAAAAATAAAGTCTCTGATCCATTATTTCCCCATCTATTTCCCAGGAAGTGATGGGCCTGGATGTCATGAATCTCTAATATCATGATATCAGAAGCCATGAAATCTAATATCATCTTCAGTTCAGTTCAGTCGCTCAGTCATGTCCAACTCTTTGTGACCCCATGAATCGCAGCACGCCAGGCCTCCCTGTCCATCACCAACTCCTGGAGTTCACTCAAACTCACGTCCATCAAGTCGGTGATGCCATCCAGCCATCTCATCCTCGGTTGTCCCCTTCTCCTCCTGCCCCCAATTCCTCCCAGCATCAGAGTCTTTTCCAATGAGTCAACTCTTCACATGAGGTGGCCAAAGTGCTGGAGTTTCAGCTTTAGCATCATTCCTTCCAAACAACACCCAGGGCTGATCTCCTTTAGAATGGACTGGTTGGATNTGCATACAGGTTTCTCAAGAGGCAGGTCAGGTGGTCTGGTATGCCCATCTCTTTCAGAATTTTCCACAGTTTAATGTGATCCACACAGTCAAAGGCTTTGGCATAGTCAATAAAGCAGAAACAAGATGTTTTTCTGGAACTCTCTTGCTTTTTCAATGATCCAGTGGATGTTGGCAATGTGATCTCTGGTTCCTCTACCTTTTCTAAAACCAGCTGGAACATCAGGAAGTTCACAGTTCACGTACTGCTGAAGCCTGGCTTGGAGAATTTGGAGCATTACTTTACTAGCGTGTGAAATGAGAGCAATTGCGCCATAGTTTGAGCATTCTTTAGTATTGCCTTTCTTTGGGATTGGAATGAAAACTGACCTTTTCCAGTCCTGTGGCCACTGCTAAGTTTTCCAAATTTGGTGGCATATTGAGTGCAGCACTTTCACAGCATCATCTTTCAGGATTTGAAATAGCTCCACTGGAATTCCATCACCTCCACTAGCTTTGTTCGTAGTGATGCTTTCTAAGGCCCACTTGACTTCACATTCCAGGATGTCTGGCTCTAGGTGAGTGATCACAATATAGTGATTATCTGGGTCATGAAGATCTTTTTTGTACAGTTCTTCTGTGTATTCTTGCCACCTCTTCTTAATATCTTCTGCTTCTGTTAGGTCCATACCATTTCTGTCCTTTATCGAGGCCATCTTTGCAAATATCATCTTAGACTTGTATTAACAGAAGTATTCAGAAACAGAAGGAAGTATCTCTATACTAGGCTATTTTAGATTTCACACTACCTTTTAAAAGTCAGACATCCAGAAGAGAGCAACTCACAATTATATAATACAAAGATTAAGATGGTAGATGTCGTCAACTTCAGAATGATATTTTGTGGTATTTTGTTTGTTTTTGATCCCAGAGGAATGGAGAAGAGAATTTTAATTCACTGTACAAGAAAGTATCCAAAAAGTAGAAAGGCCTATGAGACATGCTCCCTACCCCAGAATGAATTCACCAAAATATTTCCTCAGTTGTTAGAACAGGATCTCTAAAGGTCCATCTTTCTAAAACTAAGACTCTAAAACAATGAAAAATACCTATTAATGAAAGCCTAAGACTTCATATTAATTACTGGTTAAATTATAGGAGAAAAAATCTTGAACTGCCAATATAGAGTAATTCACACTATCAGTGAGACCACAATTAACTCTATTTAAATTATGAATCATAAAATTTCCTAGTAATAACTATCATGCTCTCAAGAAGGATCTACTAATTCTATGTTTCATCATATGTCAAATAATGCTAAACACACAAGCCAGTATTACGTAAATTTTCAAGCCCACATTGTAAAATGCTTTATAAATGAATCTGTCAAAAAGTTTTCCTTCCACTTCTCAGTGATTTCTATAGTTTCATAGTGAAATAATATACATTTGATAGTAAGTACTGTATTCACAATGTCTCATATTCAGATAACATTTGTATTGAGTTCTTCAGTAGCTATCCTCCACCCCACCTCCCAGAATAAAAAATCAGCAGAAATTAGATGAACAATAACCAAGCACCATTATCAGACACTAACACTGTCTTCAAGATCAGTAATTAAGCTGGTTTTAAGAAAAGCAAAAAAAAAAAGTATATACTTACATCTTGGCTCAGTCCAGAAAAGGTTTTCTGAAGCTCCTTGGCAAATTCTAAGTTATGTAGCACTTCTTCATATTTCTCAACTGCTTCCTATCAAACCAAATAAGAAAACATCAATTTTGTGAACTTCCAAGTACAGTATGTCAAAATAAGTGCTCCTTGACAACAGTAGAAGGAACTAGCCATTTACTACACATGGGCCTCCCAGGTGGCACAGTAGTAAAGAATCTGCCTGCCAATGCAGGAGACACAGAGATGCAGGTTTAATCCCTGGATCAGGAAGATTCCCTGAAGAAGGAAATGGCAACCCACTCCAGTATTCTTGACTGGAAAGTTCCATGGACAGAGGAGCCAGGCAGGCTTCAGCCCATGAGGCTGCAAAGAGTCAGACACGACTAAATACACATTTACTATACATACTCAAAAAAGTAAGGAGAAAGTATTTAGTAGAAGTTACATAAAGTTAAATTCAAAAATTCAACTTTTATGCTAGAAATCTGAGCCATAATAATGAAGTAGTCTATCCATAAGTCTAAGGTCAGAGAGGCCTGAGAGTTTCAAGAACACTGAACCTACAGGATTCCTCTGTCAATATTCATTCACTACACAAATACATTACACAAGTAGCACAGTGAGAGTCACAGATGAAGCAACCTCAAGAAATGTACACTATGGTAGGAAAAACTTGTAAATAATTACCTGTAACAACAAATTAAGCATTATAACAGAAATATTGCAAATTTGGAGGGTATGCCATGTGGCTTGCCAAATCTCAGTTCCCTGACCAGGGACTGAACCTGGGTCCCTGGCAGTGAAAGCAGAGTCACAAACACTGGACCACTAGGGAATTCCCTGTAAATTTAAAGAGGCAAATTTTTCTTTGCAATTTCACAGATGAAGAAAGTAAATAATTAGAGAAGGGGCAGGCTTCTATGGACTTTACTTCAAATCTACATGGAAGAACAAAGGGCCAATACGAAACAGAACAAGATGAGGAACTCATCTAATCAGATAAAGACATAATACAAAGCCTCTACAGTTAAAATAGTGTAATATTCCACTTCTGAATATCTACCCAAAAGAAATGAAAGCATATACCCACCTAAAGACTTGTAGACAAATTTACACAGCACATTATTTATTACAGCCCCAAATAAAAACAATCCAAATATCCAGCAACTTTGGACAGATACAAAGCAATCTATCAGAATCATTATTTTATAAGATGAGAACTGAACAGAGGAAGGACAGGGTGAAAGAAAAAACATCTTCTTTAACGTTTCCTAATTTCTAAACTATGTGAATTACTTCCAATTTTAAAAAACTAAACTTAAGGGCTTTTTAATTAAGTACTATAGTACTGACAACAGGTCTCTGAGGGCTCAGATTATAGATTTTTTTCCTTCTGATTATCTGCATTTTCTAAATTTCTGCCTGAAGTATATGTTCCTTTTACGAGATGTTATTTCTCAAAAGTACCACTAACTATATAGTCACATCTAAAAACCTAATATTCAATCATTTTATATTTAGTAAATCTGTATGTAATATTTAAATACCTACCATATGCAATAAACCATTCTAGTAATAGGAAAACAGCAGTAAGCAGACAAAATCTCTACTTTAACAGAACTTACACTGCAAGGGAAGAAGAGATAAAACTTTAGTTTGTCAGAGAAGCACTTTTATTAAAAAAAATTAAAGCAAGGAAAGGAGCAAAGGAGTGTTATCAGGACAGGCCTTACTGAGATGACCTTCAAAGAAAAAGCTGAAGGAGGTTGGGAACGGGGCCATTTAGACATCTGGGGGAAAAGCACCCCGGGCAGTAAGAAGAGCACAGCAAAACCCTGAAGTAGCAGTGTGGCTGCAATATGTGAGGACCAGAAGAAGGCCTATGTTGCTGGAATGAAGGCAGGAAGAGAGAAGTGTTGGAAATGCAATGAAAATGTAAAAGGAAGTAGGCAGCATAATTTGTTTGTAGGGCGTTACAGGCCATTCTGAGGTTCACTGGTGGCTCAGATGGTAAAGAATCTGCCTGCAATACAGAAGACCCAAGTTCAGTCCCTGGGTTGGGAAGATCCCCTGGAGAAGGGAATGGCTACCCACTCCAGTATTCTTGCCTGGAGAATCTCATGGACAGAGGAGCCTGGCAGGCTACAGTCCATGCAGTCCCACAAAGTTGGACATGAATGAGCGACTAACACTTTACTATGTATCACAGGACATTCTTCACCATGATCGGAACCAACGGGGGGGACTTCTGAGCGGAGGACTGATATCTGACTTGTTTTTGAACAGGACTACAGAAGCTACTGGGGTTTCCCAGGTGACTCCGTGGTAAAAAAAAAACCTGCCTGCCAATGCAGCATATATGGGTTTGATCCCTGGGTCAGGAAGATCCCCTGGAGAAGGAAATGGCAACCTGCTCCAGTTTTTTTGCCTGAAGAACCCCAGGGACAGAGGAGCCTGGCTGGCTAGAAACCATGGGGTCGCAGAGAGTCAGACATGACTGAGTGAACACGGAGGCACACACACCGAGGCTACTATGTTAAGAACAGACTTGGAGGGAGAGCAGAAACAGAAAAACCTGTAAGGAAGCTGTTACAGTAATGCAGATGAAAGGTGATGTGGTGTGGAACAGGAAGGCAGAGGCAGAATTTATGAGAAATGGTCTGTTTCTGAATTTATTTTGAAGGAGGAATTGACCACACACTCGCTGATGGGCTAGATACAAGGTGTGAGGAGAAAAATGAGAAATTCTCCAAGGTTTTGAGTGATACCATCCTTCTAGTAAATCAGGCTGTTAACTGATACAGTGAAGGTTAAAGGAGAGCAGGTTTTGCAGAGCAAAATGAAGTAAAAGGCAACTAGACATAGGAATCTAGAGTTCAGAGAACTGCTCTATTGACAATATAAATTTAGAGTCTGTCAGGTATCACTCAAGCAATCAAAGTTAATACTATAGAAGCAATATATAGTAGCTTGTGTATCTCAGACTAGTGAGATTAAAGTTCACCTGGCTGGAGCTCAACATTTCTGAAGAGAGCTACCATGAGAATTACCAGCCTCCCCATTCCCATCCCCTGTTTCCCCAAAGACAAAAACACATAACAGAACACTTTCTCCAAGGGTGTTTAGACAGAGGTTTCATCACTGTAAAAGTTAGTGAACACAACATGACAACTTAAAAACAAAACCATGTTGAAATGCTGAATGTCCAGCTAAGTCCTTTCACCAGCCATCTGAGCACATCATTCTCAGAACTCGACAATTCAAATCTGTGTCTCAGCAAAACAGTAATTCACTACATCACAAAAATTCTAGGTCAGTGAAGAAGAGCCAACATGGCAAGGAAAAAGTCCTCGAATACCAGTACCTGCGATTCACAACCAAAAACTTTAAATATCATAAAAGACAACAGATCCACATGCTAGATCAAATAACTTTTAGATTAATTTTGTGCTCTTAGCCAGGAAGTGTGATCAGATCAAAAAGGCAAACATCAATAAAGCATTTTAAAATTTTTCCATACTGTAAAAACTACCCTTCATCCTATTAGATAAAACTCGCAATTACTAGGTATACCATGGGCAACGTAAAGAGTATTTTTAACTGTCATAAACAGTAAATATTTAAAGGCCCGATATCTATCAGATAAACATGACTCCTAAGAAGGAACACACCAATACAGGATAGAAAAGCAAGGAGATACCATCAAAGGAATTAAGGAGAAGCAACTAGAGAAAACTAAGGCAAGCTGTAGTAGTTACCCTTTTACATTTTAGAGCAGAGAGATGTCAGGTTTAGAATATGTGAGTAAATAGTAGAAAGCCAGGCGATTCCCTGCTCTTCTCCTTCAGTCCACTCTAGAGAAAGTTTAATTATATCCATACATTATCGCTTTGTGATTATCTACATCTTCACTCTTATTTGACAACACACATCCCCATCCATATACTATCTACTAGTACAAAAGTAAAGTCAAAAATATAAGACCTGATAGGTGAAGACAAAGTCTTTGGAAAAACCGAGTCGACTCTCACTCTTCCTTTTTAGCCTATCAAATCTTTCAGTTCAGTTCAGTCCAGTCGCTCAGTCATGTCCGACTCTTTGCAACCCCATGAACCGCAGCACGCCAGGCCTCCCTGTCCATCACCAACTCCCGGAGTCCACCCAAGCCCACGTCCATTGCGTGGGTGATGCCATCCAACCATCTTATCCTCTGTCATCCCATTCTCCTCCTGTTCTTTGGTCTCCCCCAAATTCATCTAGAGTCTTACTAAGAAAATAAGTCTGACCAAAGGATCAGAAACCACTTACCAACTGGTCTGGATTAAGATGCTCTCCATTTTTCAGGCGGTCTTTGTAATCTTCCAGTTTGAGCTACAAAAGAGAAAACTTGTATCTACCATAATCTGATACAAAATTCTGAAACAAACTAAATACCAGACTGTTTCTCATGAAAACAAAGTTCTTGCAGTAAACTACCAATCTATAAGAATAACATTTTAGTACAAGATAACAGGCAACTGTAGATGAATTCCAGTCAGGGAAAAAAAAAAAATATTACAATCAACACTAGTCTGGAATTACAAAAGTTAAGTGGTAATAAACTCTTTTTCTCTTAATGGCCTCTGTAACTAGATTACATGACACATCAGGATTTAACAAATAAATCATATGCCCCTAACCCAATGGTGCTCAATCAGGGGCAATTTTGTCCCCCAGGGACACATGACAATGTCTGGAGGTATCTCTGGCTATCACCACTCAGGGGATAGGGAGGAAGTGGGTGCCACTGGCATCCTGAGGGTAGAGGCCAGGCCACTATAGAAAGCTACAGGGCATCCTACAGTGCAAAGGACAGCCCCCCACAACAAAGAACTATCCAGCACAAAATAGCAACAGTGTTTGTGAGGCTGAGAAGTCCTGCTTAAACGGTTACCTGTTGAATTATGTGAGCATTTGTCCAATGAAACTTCCTAATGGAAGTACAGAAATGTAATATTTTTTTTTCTAGAATTATAGTAGCCTCAAATTGAAGCCAGTTTTCATTTTTAAAAATCTGATATTTAAGTAAATAAATGACAAATAAATTGCATTTATTGTCCAAATAATGACATGACCCTTTATGGTATTCTAAAAGCAATTTTAGGCACCTTCTATGTTTGCTTTATAGCTTTAAAATACTTTCTCGGAAGCTTGAAACAAATGTATGAGTACTGACCAGATTGGTATTCAAAATTAAAGAGGTACTAGAGTTCAGCTGAAGAGTATAATTATACATATATTACACATATATATGTAGTTCTTCCACCTGGGTAAGACATTTATGAGTCTATCAAAAGATCCCGCTTAGAACAGATCCTGCTTTGCCTCTAACTTCCCACAGTGGCAGGGGATTTGTGCTGACCCAGGCACACTCACCTTATCATGCTCATGATCAACTGTATGCATTCAAAAGACAACTGGTGAGAACTAAGGCTACAGAGAAGCTACCAATAACTGGCCCTTCTGCACTATCTTCCCAGAGTGTGTGGGGGTGGGGGCGGTGGGGAATGGGAACGGAAAGGAACAGGGTCAACCAAACTCTTGAAAATCTCTTCACCCTCCTCCATCAAAAACAACTTTCCTAGATTTAACTAGGTCTTGGCATAGAAATATTCACAAGTTCCTCGGTCCAGATAGTAACTCACCTACTATCACAAGCAAAAGAGAATCATGACACAACAAAGCTATGTGCAGTACCATTTCACAGGCTACATGACTCAGGAAATGAGGAAGGATCTGGATCTTTACATCAGCATTTACTGTCACATTAGGCTGGTTACAACCTGCGTATCTTTACCAGGCTCTCTACAATGCTTTCACCAACCAATCTGAAACAATCACCTAGCAACACAAAAATTAGTGCTAAAACATCTTCTGGCTCTGCCACCGTAAAAGCTTCCAATGACTGCAGCAGTTATACTGCAATATCAAATGCTGCAGAAAGTCACAAGGAAAACAAGCTTAAAAAAAAAAAGGAACACTATCCATTTATGAAAAGAAATATTAATACTACATGGAAGGAATTAATCTGACCTAAAGTAGCTACCTCTTCAAATATTTCAATAGTAGCATGCATAATAATTTTACTATGAAGAATATTTTTATTCAGTTATTCTGGCAAATCAAATAGTTTAAAACAGTCAGTATTTAGCCCACTTGTACATTTTCAGCCAGCTAAATCTAAAGGTTACTTAAATCTTCAGGAAAGAAATCTTAAGGAAGAATACCTATGAGCCCTGATAGGAAAGTAAAAATGCAAGTTCCTTAACTCTAATTTAACATGGTGTATATACAGGGCTGGGTAGTGAAAAAAAGTTACCTTCTTTTTCTCGATGTTTCTGATTTTGTGTTTAAGGCATATGAGTCCATTATCAATATATGTCTCATATGCTTGGGAAGGAGAGGCAGCAGAGCTGAGAGCAGACTGCAAGGGGCTCATCGCCCGCTGGCTTTCCCCATGCTGACTGTGGCTCACTTGGGGCTTGGCTGACTTCATTGTCCTCTGTTTTCCCTCCTCTGAATGGCCTGAAGGTGACTGGTAACCAAAAGGAGATGAAGAGAGTTGCACCATTGAAACAGATGAGGCTGAAGGAGGGAAGGGGAAAAAAAAAGTTAGGAATAAAACTAAATTACGACTAGAGGCTTTAAATTCCCTGAAAAGTCTAGACCCACGCCCCCCAAAATTCTCTTCCACAGAAGTGAGCTCAAAACTTAATGTTGTTTTAAACACTGTACTTTCATTTCACTACCTTGAAGGCAGTTCGTGCCAAGCACTGGCGCCTATGGGGGATGTTTCCAGAAATTCAATTTCCCACATAGGGAGAAAGAACTGCTAATCAAACAGTGGCTTCAGAGCTGAGGGCGACCCACATTCTGAATAATTTCTATGGTCAAGTGATGACACACACAAAAAATAAGCCTTCCCCATCCGGACAAGGCAGCCAGCCATTCGAAACTCTTCATATTATCTCTCACCACCAGCCCCAACCCCAATCACTAACAACCACATTTAAAAGAAAATCCCAAACACACAGAATTCTTTCAGAGCTCTCCTTCACTAAGTGCAGAGAAACTTCTTGAACAAGAATGCTAACTTCCCCTTGATTGTTCTGGGGCCTACAAGGCAAGCTCGTCACTACTGGACACTGGAGCGAAGTACTCTCAAGCTGCGACCTCTTCGAGTTGGTGTTCAGTTTTGTTTAAACTAACCCATAACCACTCAAAAATCAACCGGTTTAAGGGCGCATCCTGGCGAGCCTTACACCGCCCGACCGTGGCCCTTGCTCCCCCTCCACCCCCGCGCATCGGCGCTAATCTCCCCACTCCCCTTGAGGAGCATCCCCAGAGCAAGGACAAAACAGGCCCCAGGCCCCCGCAAGGCCCGCGCCAGAGGCGCTTCTACGAAGCGGGCCCTCGGCCCCCCGAGGGCAGCGACCCCNACTAGGCGGACTTTAGTCGGCAAAGTAATGTCTCTGCTTTTGAATACACTATCTAGGTTGGTCATAACTTTCCTTCCAAGGAGTAAGCGTCTTTTAATTTCATGGCTGCAGTCACCATCTGCAGTGATTTTGGAGCCCCAAAAAATAAAGTCTGACACTGTTTCCACTGTTTCCCCATCTATTGCCATGAAGTGATGGAACCGGATGCCATGATCTTCGTTTTCTGAATGTTGAGCTTTAAGCCAACTTTTTCACTCTCCTCTTTCACTTTCATCATGGATCCTAAATATTCCACTAAATGTAATAATTCTGAATAAATCTATACTGTTTTATTTGCAAACATGATTCAGAAAATGAATCAAGAATGCAAAAGCAACGATAATTAAATTTCAAGACTGTTAAGGTACAGATAATGTTGTGGTGATATTTTCTGAAAAAAAAAGGAAAAAGTGATTCAGAAAAAAACCTTTTCTGCTAGAAAAGATCTTTAAAGCCAGTGACTCAGGTTTATTTTGAAAGTACATGCCCCCTCAATTTTTATTTGTTAGTGATTTTCTTTGTTTTCCCCTCCCCATTCCCTATTTTCTACACCTTTATTTTGCCTTGCATACAGTGAGGAGTATTTTTGGAAAGCCACCTCCAAGATCAGCAATGAATTACTATTTCAAATATGATTTTTAAAGTTGTTTCAAATCAGTGAGGAAAGAACACATCCATTCAACAAATACATATGGTTATGTTAGCTAAAGCAAGTATTTATTGTCCAATATATCTTGGGTTGTGTTAGGGATATATTGGTGAGTGAGAGATATAGCCACTGACCTCATGGATCTGCGTGGGAATTCAATAAAAGCTGCAGGAATAAGTAGCAAAAACAATCAACTCAAAATAGATTAACAAAAATACTAAAGACTTATAATGGATCGTTTGATTTCTGTAAAAATTGGTCAACTTTACATCCTTTGAAAATGTGAAGATTCTAAATATGCATCGTCTGGTAAACACACGGTTCCTGCAGGAATGGTTATGCTGTGCATGCATGCTCAGTCACTCAGTCGTGTCCAGCTCTTTGCAACCCCGTGGACTGTAGCCCATGGGGCTCTTTTGTCCATGGGATTCTCCAGGCAAGATTACTGGAGTGGGTTGCCATTTCCTCCTCCAGGCGATCTTCCCACCCCAGGGATCAAACCTGCATCTTCTATGTCTCCTACATTGGCCAGCAGATTTATCACTGAGCCATCTGAGGTTATGCTGTAGTTTCTTAGAATTTATGTAGCTTCGTGTTGTTGAAGCTGGAAAGGTTAATTCACTAAAGGATGTTGAAGCTCCTAGCATATGAGTGGAGATTGAAGAAATTATCCTAGATTTTTTGTTATGGGTGATAGAAATCTGCCTCTCTGTGATTCTATAAGGCTTTCTAAAGTGTTGCCACAAAGAGAACTAGAGAATAAATAAATAGCTAAGAAAGATTCTCATGGAACAGATAGCACAATAAAGTTGTTTTAAAGTATTGTACTTTCACATATCAATATATCATCCAAGGAATTTATTGAACAAGACTTCCTAAAATAGTCGTATCTTTTGACAGAGTAACCCCTTACTTTAGAAATCTCCCCTATGGAAATAATCAGACATGCAGACAATAATTTATCTATCAAAATGCTAATCACAGCTTTTTTTAAGTGATGAAAAACTGTGAACAAAAACCAAGGCATTCACTAGTTCAGTTCACTCGCTCAGTTGTGTCCAACTCCCTGCGACCCCATGAACCGCACCATGCCAAGCCTCCCTGTCCATCACCATCTCCTGGAGTCCACCCAAACCAATGTCCACTGAGTCGGTGATGCCATCGAACCATCTCATCCTCCGTCATCCCCTTCTCCTCCTGCCCTCAATCTTTGGGCATCAGGGTCCTTTCCAATGAGTCACCTCTTCACAACAGGTGGCCAAAGTATTGGAGTTTCAGCCTCAACATCAGTCCTTCCAATGAACAACCAGGACTGATCTTTGGTATGAACTGGTTGGATCTCCTTGCAGTCCAAGGGACTCTCAAGAGTCTTCTCCAACAACACAATTCAAAAGCATCAATTCTTCGGCATTCAGCTTTCTTCACAGTCCAACTCTCGCATCCATACATGACCACTGGAAAAACCATAGCCTTGACTGGACAGACCTTTGTTGGAAAAGTAGTGTCTCTGCTTTTTAATATGCTGTCTTGCTTGGTCATAACTTTCCTTCAAAGGAGTAAACATCTTTTAATTTAATTGCTGCAATCACCATCTGCAGTGATTTTGGAGCCCAGAAAAATAAAGTCAGCCACTGTTTCCACTCTTTCCCCAT
The DNA here is from genome assembly GCA_006410935.1 of Redunca redunca. Classification (NCBI taxonomy): domain Eukaryota; kingdom Metazoa; phylum Chordata; class Mammalia; order Artiodactyla; family Bovidae; genus Redunca; species Redunca redunca. The sequence continues at coordinate 176,100 of SJYQ01000959.1, forward strand.
CTATTTCCCATGAAGTGATGGGACCGGATGCCGTGATCTTAGTTTTCTGAATGTTGAGCTTTAAGTCAACTTTTTCACTCTCCTCTTTCACTTTCATCAAGAGGCTTTTTAGTTCTTCTTCACTTTCTGCCATAAGGGTGGTGTCATCTGCATATCTGAGGTGATTGATATTTCTCCCGGCAATCTTGATTCCAGCTTGTGCTTCTTCCAGCCCAGCATTTCTCATGCTGTACTCTGCATATAAGTTAAATAAGCAGGGTGACAGTATACAGCCTTGACATACTCCTGTTCCTATTTGAAACCAGTCTGTTGTTCCATGTCCAGTTCTAACTATTGCTTCCTGACCTGCATACAGGTTTCTCAAGAGGCAGGTCAGGTGGTCTGGTATTCCCATCTTTTCAGAATTTTCCACAGTTTATTGTGATCCACACAGTCAAAGGCTTTGGCATAGTCAATAAAGCAGAATAGATGTTTTTCTGGAACTCTCTTGGTTTTTCAGTGATCCAGTGGATGTTGGCAATGTGATCTCTGGTTCCTCTACCTTTTCTAATACCAGCTGGAACATCAGGAAGTTCATGGTTCACGTATTGCTGAAGCCTGACTTGGAGAATTTGGAGCATTACTTTACTAGCATGTGAGATGAGTGCAATTGTGCCATAGTTTGAGCATTCTTTGGCATTGCCTTTCTTTGGAATTAGAATGAAAACTGACCTTTTCCAGTCTTGTGACCACTGCTGAGTTTTCCATATTTGGTGGTATATTGAGTGCAGCACTTTCACAGCATCCTCTTTCAGGATTTGAAATAGCTCAACGAGAATTCCATCACCTCCACTAGCTTTGTTCATAGTGATGCTTCCTAAGGCCCACTTGATTTCACATTCCAGGATGTCTGACTGTAGGTGAGTGATCACAATATCGTGATTATCTGGGTCATGAAGATCTTTTTTGTACAGTTTTTCTGTGTATTCTTGTCACTTCTTCTTAATATATTCTGCTTCTGTTAGGTCCCTGCCATTTCTGTCCTTTATTGAGCCCATCTTTGCATGAAATCTTCCCTTGGTATCTCTAATTTTCTTGAAGAGATCTCTAGTCTTTCCCATTTTATCAGCTAAGTTCAGTCACTCAGTCGTATCTGACTCTTTGCAACCCCATGTACTGCAGAATGCCAGGCTTTCCTGTCCATCACCAACTTCCATTCTATTGTTTTCCTGTATTTCTTTGCATTGATTACTGAGGAAGGCTTTCTTATGTCTCCTTGCTATTCTTTGGAACTCTGCATTCAAATGGGTATATCTTTCCTTTTCTCCTTTGCTTTTCACTTCCCGTCTTTTCACAGCTATTTGTAAGGCCTCTTCAGACAGCCATTTTGCTTTTTTACATTTCTTTTTCTTCGGGATGGTCTTGATTCCTGTTTCCTGTACAATGTCATGAACCTCCATCCGTAGTTCATCAGGCACTCTGTCTATAAGATCTAGTCCCTTAAATCTATTTCTCACTTCCACTGTATAGTCATAAGGGATTTGATTTAGGTCATACCTGAATGGTCTAGTGGTTTTCTCCACTTTCTTTAACTTCAGTCTGAATTTGGCAATAAGGAGTTCACGATCCAAGCCACAGTCAGCCCCTGGTCTTGTTTTTGCTGACTGTATAGAGCTTCTCCATCTTGGCTGCAAAGAATATCATCAATCTGATTTTGGTGTCAACCATCTGGTGATGTCCATGCGTGGAGCCTTCTCTTGTGTTGTTGGAAAAGGGTGTTTGCTATGACCAGTATGTTCTCTTGGCAGAACTCTATAAGCCTTTGCCCTGCTTCATTCTGTACTCCAAGGCCAAATTTTCCTGTTACTCCAGGTATCTCTTGACTTCCTACTTTTGCATTCCAGTCCTCTATAATGAAAAGGACATCTTATTGGGGTGTTAGTTCTAGAAGGTCTTGTAGGTCTTTATAGAAGACCTACAGCTACTTCAGAGTTACTGGTCGGGGCATAGACTTGAATTACTGTAATATTGGATGGTTTGCCTTAGAAACAAACAGAGATCATTCTGTCAAACTAAGGAAATAGCTAAGTATAGAAACTCTGACCCATGAATTATAATTCAAGCAGTACGAATACTCAATGGCATGATATTATACAAAGTAAACAAAAGCAGGGTGATAATATGATATAAGACATCCAGCCTTCTCAGGTGGTGCAGTGATAAAGGATCCACCTGCCAATGCAGGAGATGCAAGAGACTCTGGTTTGATCCCTGGGTGGGGAAGATCCACTGGAGAAGGAAATGGCAACCCACTCCAGTATTCTTGCTTGGGAAATTCCATGGACAGAGGAGCCTGGCAGTCTACAGTCCATGGAGTTGAGCAACTGAGCACATACACAAGACATTATTGAATACAGTTGTGATTTTGTAAAACATTTAATTTTAAATATGCATGGGAGAGGCTAGATGATATTTTCGTCTTTATTTTTATAGCATATGTTTATTTTAGAGAGCAAAGTAGACCAAAAAAGTTTCCCCAAAACATGAAAACTATGACTATTAATTTTCTTCTTACATCCATCTAGACTTTATTTCCAAGCCAATATCTATATACCCTTTTTACAAAAATGGAAATGTACTAAACATATTTGGCAGTTCTATCACTTTCACTTAAAACATGTTACACATCTTTTTATTAAAACAAATGTTCCACTTCCTTGGTGGTCCAGTGGTTAAGAATCTGCCTTACAACACAAGGGACACTGGTTTGATTGCTGGTCCAGGAAGATCCCACATGCCGTGGAGCAACGGAGCCCATGCACCACAGCTACTAAAGGTGCTCTCTAGAGCTCAGGAGCCACAACCACTGAAGCCCACACACCGAGACCCCATGCTCTGCAACAGGAGAAGCCACCACGATGGGCAGCCCAAGCGCCACAGCAAGAAAGCAGTCCCCGCTGCCCACAACCAGAGAAAGCCCCGTGAAACAGCAAAGACCCACCGCAGCCAAATGAAATAATAATATGATTACTAAAAACAATAACATAATCATTAATGAAAAAATAAATCTTAAATTTTAATTTTGAGTTAGGTTTGGGTACTATAATTTTGTATGTCAATTATCTTCTTTTTACTTTCCTGTGTACAAATAAGAAGTCAGAAAAACAATAAATGACACAAAGTATCATTTAGATAATTTAACAGAATGGGAACCAGAAAAACAATATACAATAGTAAATATTTGCATAAATGGTAATTTGTATAATTCTTCCCCCCATAAAATGGCAAGAATCCTAAATGAAACATGAAAAAATTACCCTAAAATGAAGCCTAAAATAGTATAAATTATTTTGTCACTTGAAAAACTACTTTTTATCCATGATCATATTACCTCAGAATTTTTCACATAAATTTACTCATTTTTAATAAGAAATACATCTTAAAAGAGTTGCATTTTTTATACAAGACATGGAGAGCACATGGAGAGCAAAAAAAAGAAAAAATTAAATTGGACTTCATCAAAACTAAAAACTTTTGTGCTTTAAAGGGCACCATCAAAAAAATTAAAAAGTTCTCAGAACTAGAGAAAAAATTCTCAAATCACGTACTTGATAAGGTACTTATATCATCAATGTATGTTTTACTGTATACATCAATGTTATACATTTTTATATGAGAATATACAAAGATATATACAACTAAATATTTTTTAATCTAAAAATGGGTAAAGAATCTGATTTGGCGTTTCTGCCATAAAAACATCAAAATAGCCAATAAGTATGTGAAAAGCTACCCAACATTATTAGTCATCAAGGTAATGCAAATCAAAATACAGTAAGATATCACTTCACACCAAGTAAAATGATTATAGCCAAAATAACAGATAATAAGAAATGTTAATGAAGATGTGGAGAAATTGGTTGGAATTCCTTGTGCACTGCTGGTGGAAATCTAAAATGGTGTACCCTCTTCAGAAAATAGTTTGGCAGTTCCTCAAACAGTTAAACATACAATTTCCATATGAGCCAACAATTCCAAGAATATGCTTTCCAAGTATATACTCATATGTATATACTCAGGAGAAATAAAAAGATGTTTGAACACATGTTTTCACAACAGCATTATTCACATAACCACAAAGTAGAAACAACCCAATGTTCATCAACTGATGAGTAGATAAATCAGATGTGGCATGCCCGTACAAAGGAATATTATTGAAGCATAAAAAGGAATGAAGTGCTGATACATGCAAAAGCATGGATGAGTCTTGAAAACATTATGCTACAAGAAAAGAATCAGGTCTAAAAGATATAAAATTTGCTGTTCCTCACCTCAGCAAATGCCACGCCACAGCCTTGAACTAGGTCTGGAAAAACACAACAGAGAAAGGATGCAACCTTCAGCTGCTTTGGAGCAGAACTGCAGGCACTTGCAGGGGGAACACAGAGGTTTGCTGTGACCACAGAGGCCTCACTTGCTTCAACAGTCATCTCCTTTGAAGCAGGGCATGCACTCAAGGGCAAGTGTCTGATAGAATGCACCCCTCAGGGCTTATAGTCCAACAATTGGGAGAAGACCCCCATCCCCACCAGGGCAGTGACAGCAGCAGAGCAGGGGAAGTTCTGCCCACACATCCAGCACAGGCTCTGGACACCACAGTACAAATCATATCCCCCGTCAAGGGATAGCAACTGGCACACTCAGAAAAAAGACATGGCTGGTATGCAGAAAAAAGGGGTACTTTCACCAAAAATGTTGCAGTCACAGAAGTCTAGACAGGGATGCTATCACATTAAAACATTGCTTCAAGACCGCAGTAGAGAAATTCATGTAAAATGAAAAAACAAAGGAAATACTTCCAATCAAAGGAATGAGAGAAATCCCCTGAAAGAATAATGAAACAGACCTCACTACTGTACTAGACCCAGAGTTCAAAAAGGAGATAATAGAAATGATGAAGGGATTAAGAAAGATTATTGAAAGAAAAGCAGATCATAGTGAAAAGGAAATAGAAACTATGAACTAATCAGAATTAGACAATTCAATTGCTGAGATAAAAACCAACCAAGAAACAAAGAAGAGCAGACTAAATAACACAATAGCAGGCTAAATAATAATAACAAAGGAAAAATGAATAAGTGAGCTGGAAGACAGAGAGTAGACAGAAAGACAAGTGAAAAACAAAAGAAAGAAACATAACACATGTTGCTGTTCTTCAGTCACACAGTCGTGTCTGACTCTGCAACTCCATGAACTGCAGCACACCAGACTTCCCTGTCCTTCACCTCACAGAGCTTGCTGAAATTCATGTCCATTGAGTCAGTGATGCCATCCAACCATCTCGTCCTCTGTCATCCCCATCTCCTCCTGCCTTCAGCCTTTCCCAGCTACAGGGTCTTTTCAGTGAGTCAGCTCTTCGCATCAGGTGGCCAAAGTATTGAAGCTTCAGCTTAGGCATCAGTCCTTCCAATGAATAGTCAGGACTGATTTCCTTTAGGACTGACTGAGTTGATCTCCTTGCTGTCCAAGGGACTCACAGGAGTCTTCTCCAGCACCACAATTTGAAAGCATCAATTCTTTGGCACTCAGTCTTCCTTATGGTCCAACTCTCACATCTATATATTACTACTGGAAAAATCATAGCTTTGACTATACAGACATTTGTCGACAAAGTAATATCTCTGCTTTTTAATACACTGTCTAGGGTTGTCATAGCTTTTCTTTCAAGGAGCAAGCGTCTTTTCATTTCACAGCTGGAGTCACCATCTGCAGTGATTTTGGAGCCCAAGAAAATAAGTCTGTCACTGCACTGCTTCTGTTTCCCCATTTATTTTGCCCCATGAAGTGATGGGCCTGAATGCCATGATCTTAGTGTTTTGAATGTTGCATCCTCAGTCACTCAATCGTGTCTGACTCTTTGTGACCCCCTAGACAATAGCCCACCAGGCTCCTCTGTCCATGGAATTTTCCAGACAAGAATACTGAAATGGGTTGCCATTTCCTCTTTCAATGGATCTTCCTGACCCACGGATTGAACCCACATTTGCTCTGTCTCCTGCATTGGCAGACAGATTCTTTACCACTGTGCCACCTGGGACGCACAATTGAATGTTGAGTTTAAGCCAATTTTTTCACGTTCCTCTTTCACCTTCATCAAGAGGCTCTTTAGCTCCTCTTCATTTTCTGTCTTAAGAATGGCATCATCTGCATATCTAAGGTTATTGATATTTCTCCTAGGAATCTTGATTCCAGCTTGTGCTTCATCCAGCCCAGCATTTTGCATGATGTACTCTGCATATAAGTTAAATAAGTACAGTGACAATATACAGCCTGACATACTGCTTTCCAAATTTTGAACCAATCTGTTGTTCCATGTCTGGTTCTAACTATTGCTTCTTGATCTGCATACAGGTTTCTCAGAAGACAGGTAAGGTGGTCTGATATTCCCATCTCTTTTAGAATTTTCCACAGTTTGTTGTGATCCACACAGTCAAAGACTTTAGTGTAGTCAATGAAGCAGATGTTTCTCTGGAATTCAGTAGCTTTTTCTATGATCCAGCAGATGTTGGCAATTTGATCTCTGGTTCCTCTACCTTTTCTAAATCCAGCTTTAAGATCTGGAATTTCTCAGTTCACATACTGTTGAAGCCTAGCTTGAAGGATTTTGAGCATTATCTTATAGCATGTGAGATGAGTGCAATTGTGCAGTAGTTTGAACATTCTTTGGCATTGCCCTTCTTTGGAATAGGAATGAAAACTGATCTTTTCCAGTCCTGTAGCTACTGCTGAGTTTTCCAAATTTGCTGACTCATTAAGTGTAGCACTTTAACAGCATCATCATTTAGGATTTGAAATAGATGAGCTAGAATTCCATCACCTCCACTAGCTTAGTTCATAGAGATGCTTTGCACCCCAGTATGTCTGGCTCAAGGGGAGTGATCATATCATCATGGTTATCTGGTGATATCTTCTGCTTCTGTTATGTCCATACTGTTTCTCTCCTTTAGTGTGCCCATCTCTACATGAAATATTCCCTTGGTATCTCTAATTTTCTTGAAGAGATCTCTAGTCTTTCCCATTCTATTGTTTTCCTTTTTTTTTTTTTTTTTGCATTGTTCAACTAGGAAAGCTTTCTTATCTTTTTTTGCTCTTCTTTGGAACTCTTCATTCAAATGAAGATATCTTTCCTTTTATCTTTTGCCTTTCTCTGCTCTTCTTTTCTCAACTATTTGTAAGGCCTCCTCAGACAACCATTTTACTGTTTTGCATTTCTTTTTCTTGGGAATGATCTTGATCACTGCCTCCTGTGCAATATCGTGAATCTCCATCCAGAGTTCACCAGGCACTCTGTCTGTCAGATCTAATCCCTTGAATCTATTTGTCACTTCCACTGTATAATCATAAGGGATATGATTTAGGTCATACCTGAATGGTCTAGTGGCTTTCCCTACTTTCTTCAATTTAAGTGTGAATTTGGCAATAAGGACTTCACAATCTGAGCCACAGTCAGCTCCCAGTCTTGTTTTTGCTGACTGTATAGAGCTTCTCTGTCTTTGGCTGCAAAGAATATAATCAGTCTGATTTCACTATTGACCATCAGGTGATGTCCATATGTAGAGTCTTCTCTTGTATTGTTGAAAGAGAGTGTTTGCTATGATCAGTATGTTCTTTTGGCAAAACTCTATAAGCCTTTGCCCTGTTTCATTTTGTAACTCCAAGGCCAAATTTCCCTGTTATTCCAGGCATCTCTTGACTTTCTATTTTTGCATTCCAGTCCTGTATGATGAAAAGGACATCTTTTTTGGGTATTAGTTCTAGAAGATCTTGTAGGTCTTTATAGAACCATTTAACTTCAGCTTCTTCAGCATTATTGGTTGTGGCATAGACTTGGATTATTGTGGTATTGAATGGTTTGCCTTGGAAACAGAGATCATTCTGTCATTTTAGACATTGCACCCAAGTATTGCATTTTGGACTCTTTTGTTGACTATGAAGGCTACGCCATTTCTTCCAAGGGATTCTTGCCCACAGTAGTAGATAACATGGTCATCTGAGTTAAATTTTCCCATTCCAGTCCATTATAGTTCACTTATTCCTAAATTATCAATGTTCACTTTTGCCATCTCCTGTTTGACCACTTCCAATTTACCTTGATTCGTGGACCTAACATTCCAGGTTCTTATGCAATACTGTTCTTTATAGCATCAGACCATACTTCCATCACCAGTCACATCAACAACTGGGTGTTGTTTTTGCTTTGGTTCTGTCACTTCATTGTTTCTGGAGTTATTTCTCTGCTCTTCTCCAGTAGCATATTGGGCACCTACTGACCTGGAAGTTCATCTTTCAGTGTCGTATCCCCTGGTCACTCACAAGTCTGGGTCAGTCTCTTGTGTGATACTGCTTCTTTCTCCTGGTGCCCACAAGGTTTTGTTTGTGCCTTCCAAGAGTCTGTTTTGCCAGTCCTGTGTAAGTTCTGTAATCAAATCCCCCTGGCCACCAAAGTCAATTCCCTGAGGGTTCTCAGTCTCTTTGTCATATACCTAGGTTGGGAAATCTTGTTGTGGGTCCTAGAATTTTCTTAGAAAGTTCTAGTGCAAGCATTTCTTTGGTATAATTGTTCTGCAGTTTGTGGGTCATCTGCTAGGTGGCTCTGTAGTGGAATTAATGGTGACCTCCTCCAAGAAGGCTATGCCACCTGCTGTGTGACCCAGATCTGCTGCACCCAGAGTCCCTTCCCCTGTGGAAGGCCACTGCTGACCTGTATCTCTGCAGGAGAAACTCAAACACTCAAAGGATGCTCTGGGTCAGTCTGTGTGGTCTCTGGGTCCTGGTGCACACAAAGTTTTATTTGAGCCCTCTAAGCATCTCTGATGGGTGTGGGGTTTTATTATAAATGCAATTTTGCCCCTCCTACCATCTTTCTGGGGCTTCTCCTTTGCCCTTGGATGTGGGGTGTCCTTTTATGGTGGGATCCAACATTCTCTTGTCAATGGTTGTTCAGCAGCAAGTTGTACTTTTGGAGTTCTTGCAGGCGATGAGCACACGTCCTTCTACTCCACCGTCTTGTGCAGCCCCTTAAAAGGATCATAACCATAGTCAAGTTGGACTCATTCCAGGGTCACAAAGCCAGTTCAACATAAGCAAATCAATCAATGTGATATACCACAGTGATGAAAAGAAATATTAGAACCACACAAGTGTCTCAGTAGATGCAAAAATATAATTCAACATCCATTGATAATAAAAATAACTCTTCACCAAAGAGGATATAGAGAGAACATAGTAAAAGCCTTTTATAAAAAACCCACAGCCAACATACTACTCAATGGTGAAAAGCTGAAGTCTTCTCATTATATTAAGGAACGTGGCAAGGATACCCATTCTCACCACTTCTATTCTACATAGTATTGGAGGCCCTAGCCACAAAAATCAAACAAGAAAAGAAATAAGTGGTATCCAATGGAAAGGGAATAGGTAAAACTGTCCTAATTTGCAGATGACAAAACACTCTATGTAGAGAACCCTACAGTCTTCATACAAAAACTATCAGAACTAATAAACGCATCCAGAAAGGTAGCAGGATACAAGGTTACTATGTAAAAATCTGTTGCATTTCTTTGCACTAACAATGAAATATCAGAAAAGATAAGCAAACAAACAAAAAACACTATTTAAAATCACACACAAAAATACTTAGGAATAAACTTATCCAAGGAGGTAATACATCGCAAATTATAAAGCACTGATAAAGGAAAGTGAAGATGATTCAAAGAAATGGAAAGATATACCATGGTCTTCAATTGGAAGAATGAATACCATTATGTGGTTATACTACACAGAGCAGTGTACAGATCTGATGCAATCCCTATGAAAATACTCATGACATTTTCCACAGAACTAGAATAAACAATCCTAAAATTTATATGGAACCACAAAAGACCCAAAACTGTCAAACAATCCTCAGGGAAAAGAGCAAAGCAGGAGGAATAACTCTCCCAGACTTCAAACTATACTGAAAAGCCACTGTAATTAAAACAGTGTGGTTTTGGCACAAAAATAGACATATAGACCAATGAAAGAGAATAGAGAGTCCTGAGAACATTAAACTTACACACCTACAGCCAATTAATCTAAAACAAAGGGGACGAGAATATACTATGAAAAATTCTCTAGCAAATGATATTGGGAAAGCTGGACAGCTGTATGTAAATCAATGATATAAGAACACTCTCTCACACCATACACAACTCAAAATGATTTAAAGACCTAAATGTAAGACTTGACACCGTAAAACTCTTAGAAAAGAGAACAGTCAAAACTTTCTCAGACATAAATTGTAGCAATATTTTCTTCGATCTGTCTCCCAGGCAAAAGAAATAAAGGCAAAAATATACAAATGGAATCTAATCAAACTTAAAAGATTTTTCTACAAATAACAGATGCTGAAGGAGGTGTGGAGAAAAGGGAACCCTCCTACCTATTGGTGGGAATGTAAATTGATTTGGCCACTATATATATATGTGTGTGTGTGTGTGTGTATACACATAGTCCCTTGGGCACTTCACAGGTGCCCTAGTGGCAAAGAACTCACCTGCCAATGCAAGAGATGTAAGAGATCCTGGTTTGATCCCTGGGTCAGGAAGATCCTCTGGAGAAGGGCATGGCAACCCATTCCAGTATTCTTACCTGGAGAATCCCATGGACAGAGGAGCCTGATGGGCTACAGTCCATAACATCACAGAGTCGGACATGACTGAAGAGACTTAGTACACATGCATACATAGTCCCTTGGACAGCAAGGAGATCAAACCAGTCAATCCTAAAGGAAATCAACCCTGAATATTCATTGGAAGGACTGATGCTGAAGCTGAAGCTCCAATACTTTGGCCACGATTAATGCAAAGAGCCAACTGATTGGAAAAGACCCTGATGCTGGGAAAGATTGAAGGCAAAAGGAGAAGAGGGTGGCAGAGAATGAGTTGTTTAAATAGCATCACTAACTCAATGGACATGAATCTGAGCAAACTCCAGGAGATAGTGAAGGACAGGGAAGCCTAGCATGCTAGAGTCCTTGGGGTTGCAAAGAGTCAGACACCACTTAATGACTAAGCAACAACAACAAAGCCACTGCGGAAAATAGTACGGAAGTTCCTTAAAAACTAAAAACAGAGTTTCTATATGAAACTCAGCAATCCCACTCCCAGACAAAACTCTTAAATGGAAAAGATACATGCACCTGTATGTTCACAGCAGCAGCATTTACAATAGCTGAGACATGGAAACAACTGAAATGTCATGGACTGATAAATGGATAAAGAAAATGTGAGTATATTTATATATGAGCAACTAACACAACACACACATGTATATATATATATATAATGGAATATTAAAGTAGCAAATGGCAACCCACTCCAGTATTCTTGCCTGGAAATTTCCATGGACAGAGGAGCCTGGCAGGCTACAGTCCATGGGGTCACATATGACTAAGTGTGTGCGCATCCACCCAAACACACACACACACGGAATATTACTCAGATATAAAAAAGAATTGGAGAAGGAAATGGCAACCCACTCCAGTGTTCTTGCCTGGAGAATCCCAGGCCGGGGGAGCCTGGTGGGCTGCCGTCTATGGGGTCGCATAGAGTCGGACATAACTGAAGCAACTTAGCAGCAGCAGCATAAAAAAGAATGAAATAATACCTTTTGCAGCAATATGAATNAGTGTTCTTGCCTGGAGAATCCCAGGCCAGGGGAGCCTGGTGGGCTGCCGTCTATGGGGTCGCATAGAGTCGGACATAACTGAAGCAACTTAGCAGCAGCAGCATAAAAAAGAATGAAATAATACCTTTTGCAGCAATATGAATGAACCTAGAGATTATCATGCTAAGTGAAGTAAGCCAGAAAGAGAAAAACAAATACCATATGGTATCACTTATATATGGAATCTAAAATATGACCAAATTAACACATCTACTAAACAGAAATAGACTCTCAGATGTAGAGAACAAACTTGTGGTTGCCAAGGTGGAGGGGAGATGGGGGAGGAATGGATTGGAAGTCTGGGATTAGTATATTCAAATTATTATTTATGATATGGAAAACAATCAGGTCCTACAGTATAGCACAGGGAACCATATTCAATATCCTATGACAAAACATAATGGAAAAGAATCTGAAAAAAGAATATGGAAAGAATGTTTATATATATATATATATATATATAACTGAATCACTTTGCTATACAGCAGAAATCAATAGAACATTGTAAATTAACTATACTTAAGAAAAAATTTAATATAAATAAAACTTTTGCATAGCATAAGAAACCATCAACTCAACAAAAAGACAACCTAAGGACAAGGAGAAAATATTTGCAGAAGATGCAACCAAAAATGTTAATACCCAAAATATACAGACAACTCATACAAAACAATATCAAAACACAAACAATCCAATTAAAAAATGGGCAGAAGACTTAAATAGAAGTTTCTCCAAATAAAACATACAGATGGTCAATAGGCATATGAAAAGATGCTCAACATCTCCAAAGATTAAAGAAATGCAAATCAAAACCACAATGAATGATTACCTCATGCTAGTCAGATGGCTATCATCAAAAAGTCAACAAATAACAAATGCTTGAAAGTATGTAGAGAAAAGGAAACCCCCCTATGCTCTTGATGGGAATGTAAATTGGTACAACCACTATGGAAAACATTATGGAGGTTCCTTTAAAAATGAAAAATAGAGCTACCATATGATCCAGCAATCCAACTCCTGGGCATATATCCAGAAAAGTTGAAAACCCTAATTTAGAGTGATACATATACCCCAGAATTCATAGCATTATCATTTACAGTATCCATGACATGGAGTACATCATGCGAAATGCTGGGCTAGATGAATCATAAGCTGGAATCAAGATTACTGGAAAAAATATCAATAGCTTCAGGTATGCAAATGATACCACTCTAAGAGCAGAAAGTGAAGAGGAACTAAGGCGTCACTTGATGAGGGCAAAAGAGGAGAATGAAAAGGCTGGTTTAAAACTTAACATCCAAAAAACTAAGATCATGGCATCTGGTCCCACCACTTAATGGCAAATAGAAAGGGGAAAAGTGGAAGCAGTGAAAATTTTTATTTTCCTGGTGTCGGGACCAGTCCAACAACGAACCAACCTGAGGGAGCAGTGCCGCAGAAGAATAAAGAAAAAGAAGACTCAGAAATAAAGTGGGAATCAGGGGGCTGATGCCATTCGCAGGCAAAAGCCCAGATCCTAATCCTTGCAATACTTTGGCCACCTGATGCAAAGAGCTGACTCATTGGAAAAGACCCTGATGCTGGGAAAGATTGAGGGCAGGAGGAGAAGGGGACAACAGAGGATGAGATGGTTGGATGGCGTCACCAATTCAATGGACATGGGTTTGGGTGGACTCCGGGAGTTGGTGATGGACAGGGAGGCCTGGCATGCTGTGGTTCATGGGGTGGCAAAGAGTCGGACATGACTGAGCAACTGAACTGAACTGAACTAGTCCTTGCATGCCTTTTATTGTTAACTTCTACTTCCTTGTTCGTGCTCTAGAGATATCTGTTCTTTACAATCTCAGATCAGCGGTAAAGATATACAATGCACAGTCCTCAGTGGCAAACCTTCAGGCCTTTCATGACTTTGTTTAGCCCTTCAGCTAGTGACGTCCTTTCTCAGCAACTCCCTCAAGGCTCTGGTTACCGGAACAGTCACTAATGGTTTTCCATCAGTTGCATCAGTACTTTAACATCTTGTTTTCAAGATGTCTTTCCAAGATGTACTTTTTACTGCTCCCAGCCCTTTGCCTGGGGGTGATGAGAAAGTCATTCTTATTTTTCAAAGAAGCCCTGTTAATTATAGTACAGGCCTGTGCATAGCATATTCCCTACACCTGGACTCCAAAATCATTGTGGACAGTGACCGCAGCCATGAAATTAAAAGATGCTTGCTCCTTGGAAGGAAACTATGAAAACCTAGACAGCATATTAAAAAGCAGAAACATCACTTTGCCATCAAAGGTCCATATGTGTATAACCAAAGCTATGGTTTTTCCAGTAGTCATGTAGGGATGTGAGTGTTGGACCATAAAGAAGGCTGAGCACCAAAGAACTGATGCTTTCAGACTATGGTGCTGGAGAACTCTTTTTTTTAATATTTATTTATTTTTAATTGATTGATAATTGGTTTACAATATTGGTTTGATTTCTGTCATACATCAACATGAATTAACCATAGGTGTACATATGTCCCCTCCCTCTTGAATCTCCCTCCCACCTCCCACCCATTCCCACCGCTCTAAGTCATTACAGAGCCCCAGTCTGAGTTCCCTGAGTCATACAGCAAATTCCCATTGGCTATCTATTTACATGTGTTGGTGCATATGCATCCATGTTACTCTCTCTGTTTATCTCACCCTCTCGCTCTTCTCCCCAACCCTTGTCTATAAGTCTCTTCTCTATGTCTGCATCTCCATTGCTGCTCTGTGAACAGATTCATAGTATCACCCTTCTAGATTCCATATATATGTGTTAATATATTTGTTTTTCTCTTTCTGACTTACTTCACTCGGTATAATAGGCTCTAGGTTCATCTACCTCATTAGAACTGACTAAAATATGTTCTTTTTTATGGCAGAATAGTATTCCATTGTATATATGTACAACAGCTTCTTTATCCATTCATCTGTCGATGGACATCTAGGTTGCTTCCATGTCTTGGCTTTTGTAAATGGTGCTGCAGTGAACACTGGACTACACAGGTCTTTTTCAGTTTTGATTTCTTCAGGGTATGAGCCTAGAACTGGTATTTTTAGATCATATGGTGGTTTTATTCCTAGTTTTTTAAGGAATCTCCATACTGACTTTCATGGCTGATACTATCTTCTTGGCTGTATCAATTTACATTCCCACCAGCAGTATAGGAGGGTTCCCTTTTTGGAGAAGACTCAAGAGTCCCTTGGACAGCAAGGAGATCAAACCAGTCAATTCTGAAGGAAATCAACCCTGACTA
Source organism: Redunca redunca (assembly GCA_006410935.1). Lineage (NCBI taxonomy): Eukaryota > Metazoa > Chordata > Mammalia > Artiodactyla > Bovidae > Redunca > Redunca redunca. Next base: position 191,122 of record SJYQ01000959.1, read on the forward strand.
TTCATTGGAAAGACTGATGCTGAAGCTGAAGCTCCAATACTTTGGCAACCTGTTGCGAAAAGCTGACTCATTGGAAAAGACCCTGATGCTGGGAAAGATTGAGAGCAAGAGAAGAAGGGGACAACAAAGGATGAGGCGGTTGGATGCATAACTGACTCAATGGAGATGAGTCTGAGCAAATTCTGGGAGATAATGAAGGACAGGGGAGCCTGGTGTGTCCATGGGGTCACAGAGTCAGACATGACTTAGCAACTGAACAACAACAGCAAATACACGGGAACAATCCAAGTGCCCATCAACAAACGATTGGCCCATTAACAGATAACTGACTTAAGATGACTGGCTTAAGAAATATTGCTCAGCCATAAAAAAAGAATGAAATGTTGCCATGGACCTCGAGAATATTACAGCGAGTGAAGTAAGAAAAAGAAAGACAAATATCATATGCTGTCACTTATATGCTTATCCACTCTATGTGGAATCTTTAAAAAATAATACAAATGAACTAATTTGCAAAACAGAAACGGACTCACGGGCATAGGAAACAAACTTGGGGTTACCAAAGGGGAAGAGAGTAGGGGAGGGATAAATTAGAAGTATGGAATTAATAGATACAAACTACTACACATAAAATAGAGAAGCAAAAAGGATTAACTATATAACACAGGGGGTTATATTCAATATCTTGTAATAATCTATAATGGAAAATAATCTGAAAAGTATGTAGATATATATATAACTGAAAAAAGAAAGAATGACATGTGAGAACAGAGATTGAAACCACAGAGCTACAAACTAAAGAACAGCAAGGATTGCTGACAACCACCAGAAACTAGGAGGAGACAAAGGATTTTTCCTCAGAGCTTTTGGAGGGACCATGGCTTTGCTGAGAGGCTTTCCCAGGTAGCTCAGCAGTCAAGAATCCAATTGCAATGCAGGAGACGCAGGTTCGATCCCTGGGTTGGGAAGATCTCCTGGAGGAGGAAATGGCAGCCTTCTCCAGTATTCTTGCCTGGAAGATTCCATGCACAGAGGAGCCTGGAGGGCTTTAAGTCCATGGGTCATAGAGTTGGACATGACTGAGCAGGCACTCACTCACTGGCCTTGCCGACACCTTTGATTTTGGACTTGTAGTCTCCAGAATCATGACAGAATAAATGTTGTCCTAAGCCACCGAGTTTGTGGTATAGTAATTTGTTATGGCAGTGCCGGGAAACTAATACATAGGGCATGTGAGTTATATCCTAATAAAGGTGTTCTATTTTGTTTTGTGCTTTAAGGGTTCTAGATTTAATTTGTCATAAGTAGAAATTTATATACTCTAGTGGCAGAAACCACTGGAAATTTAGAAGACAAAGAACTTCCCTGCTGCTGCTGCTGCTGCTAAGTCACTTCAGTTGTGTCCGACTCTGTGCGACCCCAGAGACAGCAGCCCACCAGGTTTCCCTGTCCCTAGGACTCTCCAGGCAAGAACACTGGAGTGGGTTGCCATTTCCTTCTCCAATGCATGAAAGTGAAAAGTGAAAGTGAAGTCACTGAGTCGTGTCCAACTCTCAGTGACCCCATGGACTGCAGCCTACCAGGCTCCTCCGTCCATGGGATTTCCCAGGCAAGAGTACTGGAGAAGAACTCCCCTAACCATGTAGATTTCTCTGGAGGATATGAACTTACATTTTATTGCATATGAAACTGTTTTGGCGGCCGGCAGTGTAATTCAGTCATTCCTAGGTCTTTTATTCTTCCTTATCTGAGGAACTTTCTCCTGCCTGCATCTAATTCTGTTACTGGGCCACAAACAAAGCAATCTTGTTTTCTCCATTTTCTTACTTCATTTGTTTCCTCAATTTATCATAGATCCTCAGGTTTCCTTGGAACAGACTGGACTAGAAGGCAATCTAAGATAGTCTACATTCTCATACACATGAAAATTTCCCCCAAGTAATGTTTATTACTTATTACTGAAAGTCCAATACTTTGGCCACCTGATGCAAAGTGTTGACTCATTTGAAAAGACCCTGATGCTGGGAAAGATCAAAGGCAGGAGGAGAAGGGGATGACAGAGGATGAGATGGTTGGATGGGCATCACCAACTCAATGGACATGAGTTTGAGCAAGCTCCAGGAGTTGATGATGGACAGGGAAACTTGGCATGCTACAGTTGATGGGGTCGTAAAGAGCTGGACACAACTGAGTGACTGAACTAAACTGAATGTTTATTATCCAAAATGAACACTGTTTCATTTATACCCTTGGGATTTCAATCCACGGAGGTTACTAAGTGATAACATGGAGAGGTCAATGCATTGGAAAAAAAAAATTGTGTTACCTTTTCCAAGAGGCCCAACATGTGGGAAGCACCACATTTTGGTAAGGAGGCAGAAACCGGAGACTTAACTGAGATTTCTGTGGGAAAGGCAAGGTAGAGCAGAGCACACAGTTTAAGATTGTCTATTTTGATTAATTTAAGCGGGCTTTTGGTTACAGGGGTGATCTCTGCCATGGCAAGATTTAGGGCAGGGGAAATGTTGGCTTGGTACATGAGTCAAATAAGAAAGTAAATTCCAGACAAGCCGACTTTCAGGAGAGAGGTAAACACTCTGACTGTAGTTAATGAATAGAGGATAGAAATATAGAATCTCAGAAAACCCGGAACAGATATCCAACTACTTTTTACTTCAGACTGAGTCCTCTGTCTACTCAAGTACATTGCCTAAGGGAGGTTAATGGCAAAATAATATTCACTTGTTGTCTGGAGCCTTACCCTGGGAACTAAACTTTTGTTCCTACTTTATCCAGTCATAAACTGTCCTAAAACCTGGATGCCTCCTGACTGCCAGTCTGTCCTAACATGTCTGCTCATTATGTCACTTTACCATCAATGAAAGATCAAAAAAAAAAAAAAATTTAGTATCTCCCTACTGTCCTCAAAATAAAATATTCTGAACTTATGGTTGCCAGGAAGGAAGAATAGTGGGAGGGATAGGTAAGGGGTTTGGAATTCACTCATCAGAAAGGACCCTTATGGTGGGGAAGATTAAAGGCAAAAGGAAAAGAGGGCAACAGAAGATGAGATGAGACGATTGGATGGCATCGCCAATTCAAAGGACATGAACTTGGGCAAACTTGAGAATCAGTGAAGGACAGGGAAACCTGACATGCGGCAGTCCATGGGGTGGGAAAGAGTCAGACAGTACTTGGCAACTGAACAACATCTGCCATCAAGATAAAATGTTCTGAACTTATGGTTACCAGGGAGGAAATGTAGGAGGGAAGAATATTAGGGAGTTTGGGGTTGACAGGTACACACTGCTGTATTTAAAATGCTGCTGCTGCTGCTAAGTCGCTTCAGTCGTGGCCAACTCTGTGCGACCCCATAGATGGCAGCCCACCAGGCTCCCCCATCCCTGGGATTCTCCAGGCAAGAGCACTGGAATGGGTTGCCATTTCCTTCTCCAATGCATGAAAGTGAAAAGTGAAAGTGAAGTCCCTCAGTCATGTCCGACTCTTAGTGACCCCATGGACTGCAGCCTACCATGGAATCCATCCATGAGATCTTCCAGGCAAGAGTACTAGAGTGGGGTGCCTTATATAACCAATAAGGACCTAGTGCAGTACAGGGAACTCTGCTTAATATTATGTAACAATCTCATTGGGAAAAGAATTTGAAACAGAATAGATTCATGTGTATGTATAACTGAACTTTGCTGTGCTACTGAAACTAACACAACACTGTTAATTAACTCTTGTTCTCTGTTTAGTCACTCAGTCGTGTTGGACTGTTTGTGATCCTATGGACTGCAGCATCCCAGGCTTCCCTGTCCTTCACTATTTCCCAGAGGTTGTTCGAACTCATCTCCATTGAGTCGGTGATACCACCCAACCATCTAATCCTCTGTTGCCCCCTTCTTCTCCTGCCCTCAATCTTTCCCAGAGAGTTTTTATTCACTAGACAAAACTGAGGACTTCAAGCCTGGGACACAGCATCTCCGATCACTCTGAGATACTGCTCCAAAGAAGTAAGGAGAAGCCAGGATCCCATGGCTCAGCAGTAAAGAATATCCCTGCAGCGCAAGAGACACAGGAGATGCAGGTTCAATCTCTGGGTCAGGAAGATCCCCTGGAGGAGAAAACAGCAAGCCACTCCAGTATTCTTGCCTGAAAAATTCCATGGACAGAGGAGTCTGGTGGTCTACAATCCATAGGATCGTGAAAAGTCAGACACAACTGAACACACATACACAGGATACATGAGTTTTTGTAAGAAAGACCAGGTAGTTGGAACATCAAAAATTATTGTTAATTAAAGAAAACCAGATCTCTCAAGTTAAGGACTTTAATGCTTTCCTCTATGTCTCTTGTCTCTATTTCTGTTTTGCAAATAAGATATCTATACCATTTCCAGGTTCCACATATTTGTGTTAATATATGATATTTGTTTTTCTCTTTCTGATTTACTTCACTTTGTATGATAGTCTCTAGGTCCATTCATGTCTCTACAAAGACATAGAGATGGCCAAAAAAACCGTGAAAAATGCTCAGCATCACTAATTATTAGATAAATGCAAATCCAATCTATAATGAGGTATCACCTCACACCTGTCAGAATGGCCATCTTTAAAAAATATACGAATAATAAATACTGGAGAGGTTGTGGAGAAAGGGAACCCTCTTGCATTGTTGGTGTGAGTGTAAATTGGTACAACCACTATGAAGAACAGTATGGAGGTTCCTTAAAAGATTACAAATAAGACTACCATATGGCCTAGCAATCCCATTTCTGGGCATATATCTGGAGAAAACCATAATTCCAAAAGATACACGCACCCCCAATGTTCATTGCATCACTGTTTACGATAACCAAGACATGGAAGAAACCTAAATGTCCATCATCAGAGGAATAGATAAAGAAGATGTGGTACATATATACAATGAAATATTACTCAGCCATAAAAAGGAATTAAACTGGGTCATTTGTAGAGATGTGGACATCCTATTTCTATCCTAAGTTCCCTCAAGGCTTGGAGTGGCTATAATGTGATGGCTTGATGGCTACAAACTTTGTTACTAATATGGCAGGCTATATTTTTCAGTCACCCCCCAACCCTGCACACATAAGGGGCAGTTTTCACCCATGACTTTTCAGGTCCTTCTTCCCTTGGGTAAGACAGTCCTGAGACTGGTATGTTGCATTATCTCTCAGAGTTTTTCCATGTGATAATTAGTTTAATAGTGTACCTTTCATTACTTTCCTCTCTTTTTCTATGTCACTTCTCTACTTCCCTTTCCAGTGTTCCCTCCCAGCTGCCCAACTAAAAGTATTTTCTTTGGATTCTTTTTGTCTGGAATTAAAATCAGGCAAAATTGGGTTGAGAAAGTTCTACATCCCCCTCCAAATAATGGAGCTGCTTCTTGTTATTTGGTCTGAATGTCCCTATATCTGTTTCAGACTCATTGCAATGTTGATATTTTTTCAGTCTCTTGGAAACTACTTTGAAACCATGCATCTTTAATTAAAGCTTTAAAGGAGATGACTGATCCTAAAACTGAAGCTCCAATACTTTGACCACATGATGCAAAGAGCCAACTCATTGGGAAAGACCCTGATGCTGGGAAAGACTGAAGGCAGGAGGAGAAGAGGACGACAGAGGATGAGATGGTTGGATGGCATCATCAATTCAATGGACATGAGTTTGAGCAAATCCCAGGAGATAAGGACAGGGAAGGCTGGCATGCTGCAATCCACAGGGTCACAGAATCGGACACTACTGAGCTACTGAACAACAAAAACAAATTGCAGTACTGGAGTAGGGATATTCCACCCTCTGAGACCATTGCTTTTGCTATTCTTATCTACCACTTGCAATATTAACGTTACCAATTTCAAAAATACCTTCTAGAGATGCAGGAAGACCACCTCTTCTTCATAGCAAACTGTACTTTGCTGGTTCGTTTGTCAAAAGCAATATTTGAAGGTGAAAGATAGAGGATAGGAAATGGGAGTTATAGAGAAAGCATGTACTGTGTGCCTCATGACATCTACAGTGGCATAGCAGAACTAAGAATTGTGCAGGCACAGGCCTAATTCCAGCTCTTTCAATGACAGTGCTTGGGCAAACTTACTTATCTGTGAACAGTCATATAATAAATTATCAGCCAGCACTGTTAACTCTGCCTCCAATGTATATCTCAATCTACCCACTTCTTTCTATATGTTCTATCACCTAAGCCAGACCACTAATTTCCTATCTAGAGTTTAGCAACAGCTTCCTCTGGCTTTCTTGTTTCTCTGCTGGCCCCATTACAATTTATCCAAGATACCAAAGCAGAGGAATATGTTAGATTTTAAATCTGATGCAATCCCCTGTTCAAAGCTCCTAATGATTTTCTACCCCACTTAGAAAAAATATCCATACTTATGATGACCCTCTTGATATTAACCTCCCCCCGCCAAAACTCTCTTACTTTATTGTGGCTGGCAGAGTCTCAGGTGCCCCCCATGACCCCTTCCTCTGGTATTCACACCTTGTGTAATCTTCTCCCATTGAATAGATGGGGCCTGGACATGGTTTTACTAAATAGAATGCAGCAAAGGTGATGGAGTGCTGCTACACCAATAACATTTCATAAGATTGTAACTCATCTTACAAAGAGACTCTCTCTCCCTTGCTAGCTTTGAGGAAGGAAGCAGCCATGTAGGAAAACTCACGTGACAAGGAACTGAAGGCAGCCTCCAGCTGACAGCCAGCAAGAAATGAAGGCCCTTTGTCCAACAGCCTAAAAGGAACTGAGTTCTGTCAACAACTTCATGAGCTTGGAAGTCAAGCCTCAGATGAGCCTCAGATGAGAACCCAGCCCTCACCTTGCTCAGAAGACCCAGCAAAGCTGTGCCTGGATTTCTGATTCACAGAAACTGTCATTTTAAGCTGATAAATATGCAGTAGTATTGTTAATGCAACAATAGGTAATTCTTGTCTTCCACCACACTCCTCCTCATCCTCTATAATCTACCTACACTGAGCCTTTTTGCTGCTGTCCCCATATGTCAAGGTTATTCCCTCCTACGGGCCCTTACACTTGCCATGCTATCTGTCTAGGGGGTTCCTAACCCAACTCTTCACTTAGTCGACTTTATCTTGCCATTCAGGCCTGAACTGTAGTGTTCATTCTTATCTACCTAACTAAGTAGCAACCCTGAAATTAGCACATTCTGCACTTTCAGTTTTCTGCAGAAAGCTTTTTACTACCAGCAAAAATTCATTTAGTTTCCTTACCTTGTTGTTGTGTTAGTAGCTCAGTCATGTCTGACTCTTTGCGACCCTGTGGACTGTAGCCCACCAGACTCCTCAGTCCATTGGATTCTCCAGGTAGGAATACTGGAGCTATTCAAGACCAAGGATCTTGTCTATCTTGTATACCTGGAACCTAAAAACAGTGCCCAGCAATATTCCATAAACACTTGTTATCACTGAATGAGCACTGGGCAATATTTAAGCTTCATCCAGTGATGAAATGATCTCAAGTCCATAAAAGGACATATGCAAAGTTGTTCATGTAACTGTGTTTGTGGCACAGTGAGTGGGGGATAATTTGGATGTCCATCACAGGGAGGATTGATTAGTAAAATATGGTAGATGCACACATGGAGCACTGTGCAGCAATTAGAGGCAACAGATCAGATATACACCTTGAAATACGGCTGCACTGAAAGCATAGCACCCAAGACTTGGATGTATAAGATGCACATTTTTATAAATAACAATACACATTTTCGTAAGAACAATACAAAAAGATAGAACCAAGTTAAAGTTAATTAGATTAGAATTCTTTCATATAGGAGGGGAAGGAGATACAAGTGGGAATGAGGGTAAGAGGGCATAAATGAAATAAGAGAAAGACCTTGCTCAGACTACTGATGGAGTCTAGATAAAGTACTAGAATTGGGCTGTATGATTAATTCAGTCTTCTGCACCTGCTAAGGCCAAACAAAATCGTGTGGTTCAGAGATCATAGGAGACATCAGAAAGTATCACTAATCATGAGTGTTGGATTAAATACTAGAAGGTGACCAACACTAGAAGGTCCCCTCCTTGGTCCCTCCTCCCTCCTGACCAACACTAGAAGACTCTCACCATTCCCTCATTCTCCTTATGGAATTAAGCATCTAAGTGCTTCCAAATTTTCTCTCAAATAGTCTCCACCTCTCTTAGGTTTCCTTTACAGTTAGACTCAGGTTCAATTGTCATGACACAGTCTCTTCACAAGTCTGTGCCCTTTTCTTAGAAAGTATCTAATATCTGATTACCTCTCTTTGTGTGATGTACAGCTATTAGTGATCAATGCTGTAGTCTTTAACATCAAGCAAGGTCTCTTTAGTCTTTGACGATCTCAGGCTAATTTTCTAGTATATTCCTAAGGAAGAGTTCATGAAAACAATATTCTCTGAGTTTTTAAATGTTCATAATGGTTTGCCTATAGCCGTTAGGGTTGAAAGTCAGCTCGGCAGGATATAAATCTTTGGCACACATTTTCTTTGCTTAACACACGGTGAATTTCCAAACTTCTGTGTTCCAGCTTATAACTTTTCTCCACCTGGAATGTCCTTCTCACTTGTCATCTGTCAAACTCTATTCAGCCAACTGGGCTTTCTACTACTAGAAAAGCATTCCTATCTCCTCCTGACAGAGTTAAGTTCTGTTTTCAATAGTGCAACTTTAGGAACTTCCCTGATGGTCCAGGGGCTAAGACTCAGTACTTGCAATGCAGGGGCCCAGGTTCGATCCCTGTTCACGGAGCTAGATTCCACATGCCACAACTAAGAGTTTGCATGCCACGACTAAGGATTCCACATGCCACAAGAAAGACCCAGCACAGCCAAATAAATAAATATTTTTTAAAAAACTATTGAAACAATACATTTCTCTCTTAGACCACTCAACATAGTATATGTAACTACAACTGACTAAGTACTTCCTGTGTGCTGGGCACAGTTGCAGTGGACTAATCCCATGTAGTGCACTGTATACACACTTGTACATGTGTGTGCTTGCTCTGGAATTTAAAACTGCCTAATATTTGTGTTTGCCTAGAAAACTAGGAAAGCAAAAGAAATGTATGTTTTACTCTTTCTCTGGTGGCCTCATTTAATTTTCAATCACTATACCATCCCTGAACTTGCATCCAGTTGCCTCTATCCCAGTACATGCTAACACCTCAGGTACTTCAGAGTTCGTTTACCTGAAGACACCTCTCTTAAAGCTTTCTAAGCTGCTTCAGTCTGGGCTGCAGGTGCTCAGGTGCTGATATCAGAGGTTTATCTTCACGGTCACCTGAGAATTCCCTTTGCCTCTTTTCTTTTTATGGATTTCCTATTTTTCTGGATCTTATCCATTTACATCCGTTAGTTTCCTATAACTCAACTACTAGAGATTAAAACTCACTCTATCCTCACATGTGCTTGATAGAGTGCCTACTTGACTGTGTGGATCACAACAAACTGTGGAAAATTCTGAAAGAAATGGGAATACCAGACCACCTGACCTGCCTCTTGAGAAATCTGTACGCAGGTCAGGAAGCAACAGTTAGAGCTGGACATGGAACAACAGACTGGTTCCAAATAGGAAAAGGAGTACGTCAAGGCTGTGTATTGTCACCCTGCTTATTTAACTTATATGCAGAGTACATCATGAGAAATGCTGGGCTGGAAGCCGGGAGAAATATCAATCACCTCAGATATGCAGATGACACCACCCTTATGGCAGAAAGTGAAGAGGAACTAAAAAGCCTCTTGATGAAAGTGAAAGAGGAGAGTGAAAAAGTTGGCTTAAAGCTCAACATCCAGAAAACGAAGATCATGGCATCTGGTCCCATCACTTCATGGCAAATAGATGGGGAAACAGTGGAAACAGTGTCAGACTTTATTTTTGGGGGGGCTCCAAAATCACTGCAGATGGTTGACTGCAGCCATGAAATTAAAAGACGCTTACTCCTTGGAAGAAAAGTTATGACCAACCTAGATAGTATATTCAAAAGCAGAGACATTACTTTGCTGACTAAGGTCCGTCTAGTCAAGGCCATGGTTTTTCCTGTGGTCATGTATGGATGTGAGAGTTGGACTGTGAAGAAGGCTGAGTGCCGAAGAATTGATGCTTTTGAACTGTGGTGTTGGAGAAGACTCTTGAGAGTCCCTTGGACTGCAAGGAGATCCAACCAGTCCATTCTAAAGGACATCAGTCCTGGGTGTTAATTGGAAGGACTGATGCTAAAGCTGAAACTCCAATACTTTGGCCACCTGGTACGACGAGTTGACTCATTGGAAAAGACTCTGATGCTGGGAGGGATTGGGGGCAGGAGGAGAAGGGGACGACAGAGGATGAGATGGTTGGATGGCATCACCGAATCGATGTACATGAGTTTGAGTAAACTCCAGGCGTTGGTGATGGACAGGGAGGCCTGGCGTGCTGAGACTCATGGGGTTGCAAAGAATCAGACATGACTGAGCGACTGAACTGAACTGAACTTTTAGAAAAGTTTTTAATTGGAGGATAATTGGTTTACAATATTGTTTTGTTTTTGCCATACTACATTAATCAGCCATAGGTATACAAATGTCCCCTCCCCCTTGAACCTCCTTCCCAACTCCCACCCCTCTAGGTTGTCACAGAGCCCCTGACTTGAACTCCTTGAGCTGCTATGGAGAACAGTATGGAAATTCCTTTTAAAATTAGGAATAGAACTACCATATTACCCAACAATCCCACTGATGGGCATATATTCTGAGAAAACCATAATTGGAAGAGACACATGTACCCCAATATTCATGGTAATACTATTTACAACAGCTAGGTCATGGAAGCAACCTAGATGTCCATCAACAGATGAATGGATAAAGAAGTTGTGGTACATATACACAATGGAATACTACTCAGCCATAAAAAGAATAAATTTGAATCAGTCCTAATGAGGTGGATGAACCAAGAGCCTGTTATACAGAGTGAAGTAAGTCGGAAAGAGAAGAACAATTATATCAACGCATATATATAGAATCGAGAAAGATGGGCCCAATGAGTCTATTTGCAGGGCAGCAATGGAATGCCTAGTTTTCAATTCCAGGCTGATGATTTTTTCTCTCCAAATATTGAAGACAGTGTTCTACTGTCTTCCAGTTTTCGGTGCTGCTGTTGAGTAGCCAGTGCCATGATGATTTTGAATCCTTTACAGGTGATACTGTTTTAAACCTGAAAGCTTTTCTGATCCTCTTTTTATCCCAGGGTCCTGAAACTTCTAAGTGAAGTGGCTTAGTGTCCTCAGTGGACCCCACCAATCAGACACTCAATTCTGAGAAATTTTTAAAAATTATTTCTCCAATAACTGCCTCCTCTCTACTTTGCTTTTTCTCTCTCCCCAGAATGTTTATCATTCAGATGTTCTGTCTCTTGGGCTGATTTTCTAATTTTCTTCTATTTGCTTTCCTAATTTTCATCACTTTGTCTTTTTGTTCTATTTTCAGAGATATTTCCTCACCTTTAATTTATGATCTTACTTTTTAAAAAGGTTTTCAGTCCACCATTTTATATTTCTTAAAATGCAATTATGAAACAAATAAATACCAGCACCAAGTATAGTGCCATACATGGCACTAGGTGCTGAGTACAAAGTTCTTGAAAAGTGAATGTATTTCAGCCCCCAACCTGGCTCTTGGAGTTAAAACATCAATATAGCTACAGTAGCATTTTCCCCATTTTTCTTGCTTCCTCCCACTCTGGGATTGGTTGGCCTGAGCACTCTCCTGTTTGCCCAGCGAAACTTTGGAAATCAAGGACTTTGTGCTCACGACCAAGTGAAAGAATGCCAGATCTGTCGAGATGAAGAGAAACATGGATAATCCAGAGTTTAAAGTCTGATATAGCAGATACTTCTAAACCTTAATTATCACAGACCAAGAGAAGGCAGAGAAACTAGAAAGCTGTCCCTTCCCCAGGTTTGGCAATGAAGAAGATGAAATGAACCAGGCATACTAATCTGAACTATATTTAAATGTTTTTTATAAAAAAAAAAAAGCAACTGGCAATAGGCTTCATGAATTTCTCATTGCCCTCCTTTTCTTAGAAATAATTACTACTATTTAGTTTTATTAAAAGAGATTTTTTTATGTGGACTATTTTCAAAACATCTTTATAGAATTTGTTATAATATTGCTTCTGTTTTACGTTTTTTGGCTGCAAAACATGTGAGATCTTAGCTCCCTGATCAGGGAATTGAACCTCCCTGATCAGGGAATTGAACCCTCACCCCCTGCATTGGAAGGCGAAGTCTTAACCACTGGTCCTCCAGGCAAATACCTACTATTTAGTTTTAAAAGTACTTTTGAATTAATAACTTGATTTTCCATGTTGTTTATATAGACTAATTTTTTCTAAGCTAACATATTTACAAGTATCAACTATTCAGATAAGCCTATTTGTATGGTAAAACTGAAAAACAAACTGATAACTGTTCTGTTATAATACGGCAAAATAGCAAGTGATAAAAATAATATGATTTGTAGGTCTCAGTTTTTTTGTTTGTTTGTTTGTTGTTTTTTTTTTGATTCTTCTGTTTTCTCAGTTTCCTCAAAATTCTTTTCTGTTTGCTTTTATCTCTAGACTTTTTCATGCAGAAGACTTTCCTCAAACATTTGGCAATTCTTACTGATTCATTTATGGTTAAGTGTGAGGCTCTAAAACCCAAGAAGAAGACCTGAGTGGGGAAATAGAAAGTACTGATTTGTCGACTTCATTGCAGAATGACAGGCAGGAGCCAAACCATCTGCTAAGGCACACAGCCTCCCAAATGTGTTAGCATTTCTAGGTCTTTTCCCCTGGAATGGTCACTTTCCCCAGGGGAAACTCTCCCACTAGTTTCTTACCTTGGTGAGTATCAATTCTGGGAGCCAAGTTGGTAAAGAGGCTTTACTTCACAAGATACTGATTTCAATTTAATCCCCTTGCTTTTCACAGAGCTCCCTGCTCTTCCTCTATCCCTGAACTTGGAGTTCCTAATTCAATGCCATTCCATTTTCTGTTGGGGCAAGTTATTTGGCTGCCTGGGGTGTAAAAATGGATACAACAGCCTAACTGTTTCCTTTACAGAATTTCAGGTTTTCTGTCTTCCGCCCCACCCCTCACCCCTGCCTTCAGAGATAACTGGCGCCACACCTCCGAGATGTTCCAGGCTCCTAAGGCAAGGTTGTACATCTTGGCTTCTCTCCTGCAGGCAGTATGGTTCAGATTTCCCTGGTCTGCCAGTTCAGCTAGTCTTGCCCATCTGCCTTTTGGCCTCCAAAACTGGACGGACCTCTTTCAACTGCTCTTCTACATCCTGCTGTTTTCTTCCCTCATGGTCTCCTCTTTCGCACAGGTTTATGTCTTTTTAAATCCCTTAAGGACCATCTGGTTGGAGATTTAGGAAGGAACAGAGGTAAATGCAAAGTATCCAATCCTCTGGGCTGAGCAAGAATACTGTTCTTCGAACCTCTCTGTTAGGCTGCTTCTGTGTACATGTGTGTGTTCTCAGCCGCTCATCATGTCTGACTCTTTGCAACCCCATGTGCTATAGCCCATCAGGTTCCTCTGTCCTTGGGATTTCCCAGGCAAGGATACTGAAGTGGGTTACCATGCCCTCCTCCAGGGGATCTTCCTGACCCTGGGATCAAACCCATGTCTCTTGTGTCTCCTACACTGGCAGGTGGATTCTTTACACCACCTGGAAGTCCCTCCTGTAGGTATAGCCTGCATAACTATCTTCTATATAGGTTATAATTTTTCTTGAAGGCAGTGACCTGAAAATAAAAGGATTTCCCACATTCCTAGGAAAAGATTAAATGTTCTGTAGCTATGGCAATAAGCAACCACCCGAACCAGTTCTAAACTGCATTAATGAATCAATGGCAACTTGCCTAAATGAACACACTTTTGAAAGTTAGCCAGAAACAGCCCTGTGCTTTTGAAAGCCAGCCAGTCCACACCATTATCTAAGCAAGCGGGTTTTCACAGCTAGCATCAACCCACTCCTGCCCCTGAAAGTCCACCAATCCCTCAACCCCACTTCCTAAACCCTGTATAAAATCAGCTCCTTGCTTTGCTGGAAGAGACTGTGCTTCAGTAAGTATTACATTTGGGTTTTTGTTTAGATATTGAATGGTAGTCTTTTCCTTTGGCATATCTCAGCAACTATCACCATGCCAGGCACATGGGAGGTACCCTGAGTACAGATAAGAGAATGTGCCAAGGGCAACTGTGTCTGAAATAAAAAGACCTGAGCTATTTGCAGGGCCTCCCCAGTGGCTCAATGGTAAAGAATCTGCCTGCAATGTGGGAGACCTGGGTTTGATCCCTGGGTTGGGAAGATCCCTGGGTTGGGAAGATCCCCTGGAGAAGGAAATGGCAACACGCTCCGTTATTCTGGCCTGGAAAATTCCATGGACAGAAAGGCCTGGTGGGCTGCAGTCCATCAGGCTGCAGAGAGTCAGACATGACTGAGCCACTGAGGACCCATGTATGAGCTGTTTGCTCTAGCGAGCCCTGCAGGAAGGCTAAAGCATGTACAAAATCCATTCAACATTCATTCATCAAGGCAAATTTAAGGGTACCTGAGATGTAAGGGATGTAAGTATCTGGATCCAGAAACAAGTGTTTCCTGCAACCTTTGCTTCAGTGAAGTTTACTGTGTCTAGCCTGAACAATGGGTACAACCAGCTAATAAATGGAGTTTCTTTGTTTTGCATTGTTTTACTATTCTATATTTTCAAATGTTTCTTCTTCCTAGGGAGAGTCTTCCCTCAACAGAGCTCACCTTTATAGTATCAAAATTTACTTTAACAGATATACAAAAATACTCTATAGAGAACTTATTCTTGTAGGGCTGTAGGTTCACCACTGGGAGGACGTGTGAATTTCGGAACTGAACCCTTCTTGTTGTTGTTCAGCTGCTCAGTCATGTCCGACTCTTTGCGACCCCATGGATTGCAGCAAGTCAGACTTCCCTGTCCTTCACTGTCTCCTGGAATTTGCTCAGACTCATGTCCATTGAGTTGATGATGCCATCCAATTGTCCCCTGCTCTGTCGTCCTCCTCCTGCCCTGTCTTTCCCCGCATCAGGGTCTTTTCCAATGAGTTGGCTCTTCACATTTGGTGGCCAAAGTATTGGAGCTTCAACTTCAGCATCCGTCCTTCTAATGAATATTCAGGGTTGATTTCCTTTAGGATTGGCTGGTTTGATCTCCTTGCTGTCCAAGGAACTCTCAAGAGTCTTCTCCAGCACCACAGTTCAAAAGCATCAGTTCTTTGGTGCTAAGCCTTCTTTATGGTCCAACTCTCACATCCATACATGATTACTGGAAAAACCACAGCTTTGACTATATGGACCTTCGTCATCAAAGTGATGTCTCTGCTTTTTAATATGCTGTCTAGGTTTGTCAGAGCTTCTTTTCCAAAGAGCAAGCATCTTTTAATTTCAAGGCTGCAGTCACTATCTGCAGTGATTTTGGAGCCCAAGAAAATAAAGTCTGTCACTGTTTCCATTTTTCCCCCATCTATTTGCCATGAAGTGATGGAACCAAATGCCACGATCCTAGTTTTTTGACTGTTGAGTTTTAAGCCAGCTTTTTCACTCTCCTCTTTCATCATCATCAAGAGGCTTTTTAGTTCCTCTTTTCTTTCTGCCATTAGAGTGGTATCATCTGCATATCTGAGGTTATTAATATTTCTCCTGTCAATCTTGATTCCATTTCACAAGATGTATTCTGGGCTTCCCTGGTCACTCAGATGTTAAAGAATCTGCCTGCAATGCTGGAGACCTGGGTCAATCCCTGGGTCGGGAAGATCCCCTGGAGAAGGGAATGGCAACCACTCCAGTATTCTTGCCTGGAGAATTCCATGGACAGAGGAACCTGGTGGGCTACAGTCCATGAGGTCAGAAAGAAGCAGACACAACTGAACAACTGAACTTTCCACACTTTCGCTCTGCATATAAGTTAAATAAGCAAAGTGGCAGCCTTGGAACTCTTCTAGCAGTCAGAATTCACTGGCCTCTGAGATCCCTGACAAGATGCAGCAGAAGTTTCTTCCAGGAGCAAGCTTAGAGGAACAGAAAGGAAACAATGACCAGCACAAGAATCACAGACCCTGACAGCCCTGTGCCTTTGCTCCAGGCTCCTGGCTCACTCCCCGTGGTTCTGGCCCAGGGATGGCCCTTCTCCAGGGATGGAGCTTGGCACCTGGTTGTTTACTCTTCTTCTAATTAACAGGTTTTGGAAGTCTTGGTAGTACTAGAAATTGCTGATCTGACCACCAGCGAAGGAAGTGTTCACAATCATTGGGAGGACCTCTGCCCCCTCCTGCGGTCCCTGAAGCCTCAGACTATAGGTGCTTCCTGAGAAGGTGAACGTGTTTCTCAGAAGGTGCTTCTGACACCTTAGATATGAGTGAAGAAAGTTTGGAGGAGGAAGTGTAGGTTAATTTGTGGAAAATGGGATCCCCTCTTCCTCTTCGACAGACTTTCAGACATGGAAGGAAAGGTCCCATGGGGTTAGTCACCATCTATAAGGGAATGATTCCCAAAGCTTCCTCAGCTTAAATCTCTCACCTGACTCCAGATTCATAAATCCAAATGCCTGATAAATAGCTGGCACAGAGGCCCCCAAACCCAATAGGTCTGACCTTGACTTCTGCCCACACTCAACACTGCGCTTCTCAGTGACTTATTTTCTTTCTCAGGCAGAGATAGGAAGCCTGCCAGTAATCCTTAACTTTTGACTAGCTGTCCCCACCCCTAATACACACACACACACACACACACAGGGTAAATCTCCAAAACCTGTCTCTTTAATATCATTCAATTCCATTAATTGTTCTTTCACTTCTCTACTCACTCATTAGTTTACATCATCATCACCTCTCATCTAGCTTATGGCAACTCTCAAACTAGCCTTCTTACCTTCATTCTCGCCCCATCCTTCATTTAAAATCTTTGAATGGCTCCCTACTGCTGTTTTCGTAAGGCCCAGAATTAATGAGAAATCTCACAGGACCCTGCAGAGAGGGCCCTATGCATTTTTACTGCTCCTTATTCTCCCAATAGAATATTGTCCTCCAGTTCAGTTCAGTTCAGTCGCTCAGTCATGTCCAACTCTTTGCGACCCCATGAATCACAGCACGCCAGGCCTCCCTGTCCATCACCAGCTCCCGGAGTTCACCCATACTCAGGCCCATCGAGTCCGTGATGCCATCCAGCCATCTCATCCTCGGTCGTCCCCTTCTCCTCCTGCCCCCAATCCCTCCCAGCATCAGAGTCTTTTCCAATGAGTCAACACTTCGCATGAGGTGGCTAAAGTACTGGAGCTTCAGCTTTAGCATCATTCCTTCCAAAGAAAGCCCAGGGCTGATCTCCTTCAGAATGGATTGGTTGGATCTCCTTGCAGTCCAAGGGACTCTCAAGAGTCTTCTCCAACACCACAGTCCAAAAGCATCAATTCTTCAGTGCTCAGCCTTCTTCACAGTTCAACTCTCACATCCATACATGACTATGGAAAAACCATAGCCTTGACTAGATGGACCTTAGTCGGCAAAGTAACGTCTCTGCTTTTGAATATACTATCTAGGTTGGTCATAACTTTTCTCCCAA
>SJYQ01000959.1:209388-229163 GCA_006410935.1 Redunca redunca
CACTTTCACTTTCATCAAGAGGCTTTTTAGTTCCTCTTCACTTTCTGCCATAAAGGTGGTGTCATCTGCATATCTCAGGTGACTGATATTTCTCCCGGCAATCTTGATTCCATCTTGTGTTTCTTCCAGTCCAGCGTTTCTCATGATGTACTCTGCATAGAAGTTAAATAAGCAGGGTGACAATACACAGCCTTGACGTACTCCTTTTCCTATTTGAAACCAGTCTGTTGTTCCATGTCCAGTTTTAACTCTTGCTTCCTGACCTGCATACAGATTTCTCAAGAGGCAGGTCAGGTGGTCTGGTATTCCCATTTCTTTCAGAATTTTCCACAGTTTATTGTGATCCACACAGTCAAAGGCTTTGGCATAGTCAATAAAGCAGAAATAGATGTTTTTCTGGAACTCTCTTGCTTTTTCCATGATCCTCCAGGCATGCTAAATGATTCCCTGCACTGGCCAAGCTCTCCCTCATTTGGGGGAATTTTTACACATTGGACCTCTGACTTGAAGATTTTCCCCTCCTCTCTTTTTTTCTGGCTCACTCACAATCAGGCTTAAGTCTCAACTGAGGCATTCCTTACTCCTCAGCGTCTTCTTGGCTCTTTGGTAGAAATGTAAATTAGTGCAGCCACCATGGAAAACATTAGAAAGGTTACTCAAAAAAATTAAAAATTGAATTTCCATATGATCTTGCAATCCTACTCCTGGGCCAATATCTAGACAAAATTATAATTCAAAAAGATATACACACCACAATGTTCTAGCAGCACTATTTACAATAACAAAGACTGAAAGAACTTAACTGCCCATCAACTGATGAACTGATAAAGAAGATGTGGTATAAAAGGAAATCAACCCTCAATATTCATTGCAGGGGTTGTTGCTAAAGCTGTAGTTCCAATACTTTGGCCACCTGATGCAAAGAGCCAACTCACTGGAAAAGATTGATTCCGGGAAAGATTGAAGACAAAAGGAGGAAGGGCAACAGAGGAAAAGATGGTTAGATAGCATCACTGACTCAAACATGAATATGAGCAAAATCTGGGAGGTATAAGAAGACAGAAGGGCCTCATGTGCTACAGTTCATGAGGTCACAAAGAGTCGGACACAACTTAGCAACTGAGAAACAGCTATATATATATATACATGAATATTACTCAGACATAAAAAAGAATGAAATAGTGCTATCTGCAGCAACATGGATGGACCTAGAGATTATCATACTAGTGAAGTAAGTCAGAAAGAGAAAGACAGAAGCATATGATATCACTTTCATGTGGAATCTAAAATATGACTCAAGTGAGCTTATCTAGGAGACAGAAACAGCCTTGAAGACATAGAGAAATGACTTGTGGTTGCCAAAAGGGAGAGGTGTAGGGGACAGAAGGATTGGGAGTTTGGGACTGGCAGATGCAAACTATTACATGTGGGACAGATAAACAACATCCTACTGTATAGCACAGAGATAATAATATTTATTATCCTGTGATAAACTATAATAGAAAATAATGTGAAAAAATTATACACATATATTTTTGTGGTGGTGGTGGTTGTGGTTCAGTCACTAAGTCGTGTTAGACTCTTTGCAACCCGATGGACTGTAGCCCACCAGGCTCCTCTGTCCATGGGATTTCCTAGGCAAGAATACTGGAGTGGGTTGCCATTTCCTCCTTCAGGGGATCTTCCTGACCCAGGGATTAAACCTGCATCTCCTGCATTGGCAGGTGGATTTTTTACCACCGACTTACCAGGAAAGCCTCTATAATATGTATGTGTATGTGTATGTATATAA
Source organism: Redunca redunca (assembly GCA_006410935.1). Lineage (NCBI taxonomy): Eukaryota > Metazoa > Chordata > Mammalia > Artiodactyla > Bovidae > Redunca > Redunca redunca. The sequence goes on from SJYQ01000959.1 coordinate 211,181, forward strand.
TATAAATATATGTGTATATATAAATCACTTTGCTGTGCAATAGAAATTAGCACAGCTAAATCAACTATAAATCAACTGTAAATCAACTATACTTTAGTAAAGTAAAATTTTTTTTGAAAGGAAAAAAAAAGAAAGATCCCAAAACACCCTGCTTTGACGCTGATTTATCTCAACACACTGCACAAAAATTACCCCTTTTCCGTTTGTCTATCCCACCAAACTGAACTCCTGGAAGATAACAATGACATCTGGTTCAACATTTTATCCCCAGGAATGGCTCATCAACTTATATGCAGAGTACATGAGGAGAAATGCTGAACTGGATGAAACAAAAGCTGGAATCAAGATTGCCAGGAGAAATATCAATAACCTCAGATATGCAGATAACACCACACTTATGGCAGAAAGCAAAGAAAAACTAAAGAGCCTCTTGATGAAAGTGAAACAGGACAGTGAAAAAGTTGGCTTAAAACTCACCATTCAGGAAACTTAGATCATGGCATCTGGTCCCATCAGTTCAGTTCAGATCAGTTCAGTCGCTCAGTCGTGTCTGACTCTTTGCGACCCCATGAATCGCAGCACACCAGGCCTCCCTGTCTATCACCAACTCCCAGAGTTCACTCAGACTCACATCCATCGAGTCAGTGATGCCATCCAGCCATCTCATCCTCGGTCATCCCCTTCTCCTCCTGCCCCCAATCCCTCCCAGCATCAAACTCTTTTCCAATGAGTCAACTCTTTGCATGAGGTGTCCAGAGTACTGGAGTTTCAGCTTTAGCATCATTCCTTCCAAAGAAAGCCCAGGGCTATCTTCAGAATGGACTGGCTGGATCTCCTTGCAGTCCAAGGGACTCTCAAGAGTCTTCTCCAACACCACAGTTCAAAAGCATCAATTCTTCAGTGCTCAGCCTTCTTCACAGTTCAACCCTCACATCCATACATGACCACTGGAAAAACCATAGCCTTGACTAGACAGACCTTAGTCGGCAAAGTAATGTCTCTGCTTTTGAATATGCTGTCTAGGTTGGTCATAACTTTCCTTCCAAGGAGTAAGTGTCTTTTAATTTCATGGCTGGAGTCACCATCTGCAGTGATTTNAAAATAAAGTCTGACACTATTTCCACTGTTTCCCCATCTATTTCCCATGAAGTGATGGGACCAGATGCCACGATCTTCGTTTTCTGAATGTTGAGCTTTAAGCCAACTTTTTCACTCTCCTCTTTCACTTTCATCAAGAGGCCTTTTAGTTCCTCTTCACTTTCTGCCATAAGGGTGGTGTCATCTGCATATCTGGTGGCAAATAGATGGGGAAACAGTGGAAACAGTGGCTAATTTTATTTTCTTGGGCTCCAAAATCACTGCAGATTGTGACTTCAGCCATGAAATTAAAAGACACTTGCCTCTTGAAGAAAAGCTATGACCAACGTGCTGCTGCTGCTGCTGCTGCTGCTAAGTAGCTTCAGTCATGTCCAACTCTTTGCGACCCCATAGACGGCAGCCCACCAGGCTCCCCCTAAGCAGCATATTAAAAAGCAAAGACATTACTTTGCCCACAAAGGTCCATCTAATCAAGGCTATGGTTTTTCCAGTAGTCATGTATGGATGTGAGAGTTGGACTATAAAGAAAGCTGAGCGCCGAAGAATTGATGCTTTTGAACTGTGATGCTGGAGAAGACTCTTGCGAGTCTCTTGGACTGCAAGGAGATGCAACCAGTTCATCCTAAAGAAAATCAATCCTGAATATTCATTGAAAGGACCGATGCTGTAGCTGAAACTCCAATACTTCAGCCACCTGATGTGAAGAACTGACTCACTGGAAAAGACCCTGATACTGGGAAGGATTGAAGGTGGGAGGAGAAGGGGAGGACAGAGGATGAGATGGTTGGATGGCATCACCGACTCGATGGACATGAGTGTGAGTAGGCTCCAGGATTTGGTGATGGTCAGGGAAGCCTGGCATGCCTCAGTCCATGGGGTCGCAAAGTGTCGTACATGACTGAGCAAATGAACTGAACTGAATAGCTCAGTGTCAGTATGTACAAAGTACATTCAATGTGTACTTGCCTAATTAATTGTATTCAGTAAAACCATGAATTTTACTAATGAGGAATCTGAGGTCAAAGCCTTGAGTGGTCATTCAGCAAGTTGATAGAGTTAGAAATAAAGCCCAATACTTTAGCCCCATCAGCAAACACTCCTGCACACACACACAAACATTAACAACCTGACTTCAGCTGCATGTGTGCCTAACAACTGCTTAGAAACTACCTCTTAGAAAGCAATGTGTTTGGCTCAGATTCTTATGTTTATCTACTAGATGAAGCCTGATAATTGTGTTAATTGAATTCTCAAAAAATTGGTTTTGGGCAAATATGATCTGTCAGCCTTTAAGAAAGACTATGTTTAAAATCTTGCTTATAATTATAAAATCATCTATTTCTCATATTTCCAGCCTGATTTTGATTTTTATATATTGAAGATCTGAGGCTGGCTCCACATAATATCATAACTATCACATCTTCTTGGATAAATGTTCTTTTTATCATTAAAAAAATTTTTTCTCTCTTGCTGCTGCTGCTACTAAGTCACTTCAGTCGTGTCCAACTCTATGCAACCCCATAGAGGGCAGCCCACAAGACTCCCCTGTCCCTGGGATTCTCCAGGCAAGAACACTGGAGTGGGTTGCCATTTCCTTCTCCAATGCATGAAAGTGAAAAGTGAAAGTGAAGTTGCTCAGTCATGTCTGACTCTTCACGACCCCATGGACTGCAGCATACCAGGCTCCTCCGCTCATGGGATTTTCCAGGCAAGAGTACAGGAGTGGGTTGCCATTGCCGGCTCCTTTTTCTCTCTTGAAAAATACTAATTTATAATTTGCCTGATATATATTTTTAGATACATTTTTTTCTCTCTTTTGTGCATCATTTGAAAATAGTTTAATTTTTTTCATCTTAAGCCTATTTTTAATTTTTTATAATGGACAATAAGAAAAAAAATTTAGAACACCAAGATTTTAGGGGACCAAGAGACAGAAGCTAGTCAAAGGGTATCTCTGTTTTTCCTCTTATTCTCTACCTATTTTGAACAATGCTAGAGATTTCTCAAAATGTTTTATATAGAATTGCCATATGACACAGCAATTCTACTTTTAGATAAATAACCAAGAGAAAAGAAAATATGTGTCCAAACAGAAACTCATATGCAAATGTTAATGGCAATATTATTCGTAATAGCCAAAATGTGGAAATAACCCAGATATTCATCAATGAATACAGGCATAAACAAATTATGGTATATACATATAGTGAAATATAATTTAGTCACAAAAATAAGGATGTACTAATAAGTGAAAGAGGAGAGTGAAAAAGCTGGCTTAAAACTCAACATTCAGAAAACGAAGATCATGGCATCTGGTCCCATCACTTCATGGCAAATAGATGGGGAAAGAGTGGAAACAGTGTCAGACTTTATTTTGGGGGGCTCCAAAATCACTGCAGATGGTGACTGAAGCCATGAAATTAAAAGACACTTGCTCCTTGAAAGAAAAGCTATGACCAACCTAGACAGCATATTCAAAAGCAGAGACATTACTTTGCTGACAAAGGTCCGCCCAGTCAAAGCTATGGTTTTTCCAGTAGTCATGTATGGATGTGAGAGTTGGACTGTGAAGAAAGCTGAGCGCCGTAGAATTGATGCTTTTGAACTGTGGCGCTGGAGAAGACTCTTGAGAGCCCCTTGGACTGCAAGGAGATCTAACCAGTTCATCCTAAAGGAAATCAGTCCTGAATATTCATTGGAAGGACTGATGCTAAAGCTGAAACTTCAGTACTTTGGCCACCGGATGTAAAGAACTGACTCATTTGAAAAGTCCCTGATACTGTGAAAGACTGAATGCAGGAGGAGAAGGGAACAACAAAGGATGAGATGGCATCACCGACTCAATGGACATGAGTCTGAGTAAACTCCGGGAGCTGGCGATGGACAGGGAGGTCCGGCGTGCTGCAGTCCATGGGGTCACAGAGTCAGACACGACTGAGCAGCTGAACTGAACTGAGCTGAATACTTTCCACAATTTGGATGAACCTTGAAAACATTATGCTAAGAAAGAAACTAGACACAGAGGTCACATATTGAATGATTCTTTTAATATGATATATCCAGAATAGGCAATCCACAAAGATATAAAAAGTATATTAGTGGTTATCAGGGGATTAGAGGAGGACACAGTGATTACTTAACAGTATGGGTGTTTTGGAGGGGTGAAAAAAAAGTATTGAAACTAGAGAGAAGTGGTAGTTACACAACATGGTAAATACACTAAATGCCACTGACTTGTACCCTTTATAATGGTTAATTCTGTAATAGGTGAAATATACCTCAACAACAAAAAAATAAGTATATAAAACAATGCTAGACATTACCTCTGCTTGAGAGATGAATTACTTTTTGCAAACTTACAAGCAAGACTCAATGGACATGGGTTTGGGTAGACTCCAGGAGTTGGTGATGGACAGGGAGGCCTGGCGTGCTGCAGTTCATGGGGTTGCAAAGAGTCGGACTGAACTGAACTAAAGCAGTTCTGACCTCATTTGTTTATCTTGGCCATGAAACAGAGGCTTGTCTGCAGTTTACAGCCAAATTGTAGTGTGAAGGAGAATCTGCTTCAAAGAGGCAATATTGTTTCTTTATAACCTCTCTTGAGGTGAAAGTGATATGAGCTGTGGTAACATTCAGTTGTAATTATAGCATTTGAATTACATGGAGGAACAGGTCTGATGAGTTCCTCTTGAACAGGTTTCTCTTCAACAGCTGCATTAAAAAACAAAAAGAATAATTTCTGGATAAAGAAATTTCTGTTAGAAATTTGGTAAAACTTCATCTGTTCTTATCACATTTTGCAACATATATTATTTATTTTTTGAAAGAAGTGACCAAACACATCTTATTGTATATTATCTTAAGGCTGATTTTTCCAGACTCAGTGATCTTCATATTTTTTCCTGAGTAACTTTAGACCCACAGATCTCATCTCTGCCCCAAGCATTTCTCCTGCCCAAAGAAACACTGCCTAGACCTCTGAAGAGTGGAAGCTGGAGATATTTGCAAGGATTTCCTGAAATGTTAGTTAGCTTTTGCTGTATCCCAAACCACTCCAAATCTCAGTGGCTTAAAATAACACTGAGTTATTCAGCTCACAGTTCTGGTGGGTCAGCAATTTGGGCTCAGCCGGCAGCCATTCCATGGTCTTGTTCATGAATTTGTAGTCAGCTACTGGGTGTGCAGTCAGCTGGCTGGTCTGCTGGAGTCTTACTGGTCCGAAGCAGCCTCACTTGCATGTCTCATAGGTGTCTGGATCTTGGCTGGGGCCACTTGGTTCTTCTCCATGTGATCGCTCATCTCTCACCAGGCTAACTCGGGCTTGTTTGCATGGTAGCAATGTTCAGAATTTACCCAGCGTCACTTTCATCACACTCTTTTGCTCAAAGAAAGTTATGAAGCTGGCCCAGATTCAAGGGGATTGGGGAAGAAATAGATACCACCCCTTGGTGGGAGGCGAATGGTGACCATTTTTGCAGTCTACTATAACTGAAGTCACTCTTCCTGCCATAGGAACCCACTGCCCCCCATACTAGTTTCCCCTGGACCCCCTCCTGGCTTTGACAGCCTCCAGGCATGAGGCCCACTTAGTCACTGATCCTTTGTGATCATACATGCCCTTGCATTAGTCATGTCTGGGTCCCTCTCCTGTTTTATTCCATATGTATTCAGTGTCAGAAAACCCTCACAGTTTCTGATCCTCTGAGAATTGTTGAGATCGCTGTGTACACCTAGAGCTAGTGCAACCATATGACTTATCCTCTCAATTAGGACTTCTGAGGATGAAATGGGGCACCATGGATAATTGTTCTAGTTCAGCAAGCATAACCTGAGATATCCCTATTTAAAGCCCTAGTGGCTAGAAGCATGAGCTTTTTTACCCACCTTGCTTGGGCCTGAATACCAGCTCTGGCAATTGTTCTCCAGTTACTTATGCTCTTAATAACAATTTCTTCATCTGTTAAATGAAGTTTATAATACTACTTACTTAACAGGGTTTTTTATGGGGTTTAAATGAGTTAACATAAATGAAGCAATTAGCCATTACTATTACATTATTTCTAAGCTCTGCAAAACATAAGAGGATTGTCTCTTTCATTTAATGTTATACGCACATATGCTAAACTTATTTCAGAAATCTTTTTATCTATCAGTTTAGGAAACATTGAATCAAGGAATTTTTAAAAGAATTGACCTAAAAATGATTTTATTAATAAATATTCCGATCATTTCCAGCTTTTTCCTATTTAAATGATAAAACAAGAAACTTCATTGTGGATAAATATTTTTATGATAAATTGTTTTCTTATATTAGTTCTGGAGGCAAAATGTTATCTATGTTTTGGCTTCACTGAGTCTTTGTTGCTGCCTGCAGGCTCTCTCTAGATGCGGTGAGCAGGGGCTACTTTCTAGGTGCGGTGCACAGGCTTCTCATGGGGACTTCTCTCGTTGCAGACCACGGCCTCTATGGCACGCAGGCTTTAGCAGTTGTGGTACACAGGCTTAGTTGCTCCGCAGCATGTGGAATCTTGATTCCTGGATCAGGGATTGAATCCATGTCCCCTGCATTGGCAGGTGGATTCTTAACCACTGAACCACCAGGGAAATTCCTAAAATATTTTATTAAAGAGTATGAATAGTTTAAGGGCCTTGGCATATGGTGCCATTCTGTTTTCCCAAAGGATTATGTCACATTTTTATGGACAATATCAGGATATATTAGCTTTAATACAACCCCACTAACATGAGTATTATCAGTGAAAAATAAAATTTCCCAATGTGTTGTACCCTTTTTTAAAACATAGATGTAACAAACTTGTTTTCTGATTTCCCAGCCCCCACACATCAAAAGCAAAAAATTAGGAGAAAGGTGAAAAATACTGAGAAAGATACTTGGACATGTTTTCTGATAGCTTGAGAGTGAGAGGAAAGACAAAAATTTAGAATACAAGAAAAAAATCCTAGACATCTGAGATTATGCAAATGTGTCTTCAGTCTTCAATAATCCATGATATCATTGATTGTTGTAGGATAGACAATTAATGTTCATTATAATAACACTAGATGATCAAGAAAAATCCAGAATATACTGAACAAAATTCATTTTAGAGTAATTTTCATTAAAAGTAAAAAAGAAAATTTTTATGCTGAAAGAGGATATCTATTGCATGGTTTTATTTATTTTTAGGCCTTGAGTTACTGTGAAGAGTCATAAGGCTTTGCTGAAGGTGAAGTGAGAAATAGGGAGGATGTGAGCTCCATATTCAGGAGTCAAAACAGAAGATAAAAGGCCCTGGGCCCAGACAGAAGGCTTTTTTTTTTTTTTTTTTTTAAATTTTAGGACTTCTGCCACTTCCCTATGTTGGTTATTGTTTGTAATCCTCTTTCCATTTTCCCTGGAAACAAAAGGGCCTCTCTCTACATATCATCTTGCCAAGCAGCAAGGAAGTGGAATGAGGAAACATATTTCACTCCATACTTCTTCAGACACTCTCAGAGTAAAGAGAAGGAGAGAGTAACTGGCTACCTACTAGGGAGAGAAAGTCCATCCTAGTTCCTTAGCTCTGCAGCAAAGAAAGAAAGAACTTCAGCATCTATCTCAGTCTGGAGAAAAGGCCAAGATCCTCTGAATTTGTCACCTTGTGGACTCGTTAAAACACAAATTGTTGGGCTTCCCTTGTGGTCCAGTGGTTAAGAATCCACCTTGCAATGAAAGGGCAATTTCCATCCCTGGTCCAGGAAGATCCCAGGTGCCTTGGGGCGACTAAGCCTGTGCGCCACAACTACTGAGCCCAGGCTCTAGAACCTGTGAGCCCAAACTACTGAGCCCTTGCACCCTAGAGCCTGTGCTCTGCAGTAACACACCCCACTGCAGTGAGAAGCTTGTGCATCGCACCTGGAGAGCAGCCCCAGCTCACCATTGCCAGAGAAAAGCCGTTATGAAGAAACTGACTGACAACTCGGCATCAGTCAGGCTTTCCTGCCCTGCTCTCTCACAGCCTCATACCTTATGTTCTATTAACATAGATACTGCTGACCTTGGTAGCGCTGTGCCTGCGTGCCCGCTTGGCCATGGGCCACTTTTGCCTGTCTTAGTGTATCAGTAGTCTTTGAAGACTCCTGGCTGCTGCTGCCTGGAGAGAATAAACATAAGCCCCCACCCGGGTGACACAGTTACAAATGTGGGCTGATTCGCTAACAGCCAGACTTGACAGAAATAAAACTGATAAGCAACCTAATACTGTATTCTTAGAGCTATGGAAACAATTGAGCCCGGAGCAGCAGTTTACCAAGTGTAAAAAGAAGTGTCCATGAAGTACGGGTTGTTCAACTAGAGGACTTAATGCCAACTGAGGATGTCTCTGTTGATGCCCTGTTCCATTTTAACTAGGACTCAGGCCAAGATACCCATCCAGAGAGCCCAAGCAGGGACCAGAGGCCCCATGTGGAACTTGCAATTCACTGGTCACCGATCAATGTACAAAGAATAATGGCCCTGGTTGACATGGGCTAAATGCAGTCTGGTACATGGCAAACCAGAACAGTTTCCTGGCCACAGTGCATATAGGGATGGCTACGATGACCAAAGCACCGAAGTAAAGGCTCTGTCCTTACCACTGGAAATTGGAAGGCTTTCTATGCAATGTACACTGGGTACGTGTCCCCAATTCTGGAATATATTTTGAGGATAGATGTCTTAAAAGGTCTTGTGTTGCGGACCTCTGTGGGGGCATTCCATCTCCGAGTGCGTGTTGTGAAGGCAGTTGTGAGGGGATATGCAAAGCATCCCAGCAGGTGTTGCCGACACCCCAGAAGGCAGTGACTATGAGACAATATCGTGTACCAGGTGGCCACTAGAAAACAGACACCACCATCGCTGAGCTGGCAAAAGTGGACACTGTACATCCCGCACAGAGCCCATTCAACTCCCTGTGTGGCCTGTCTGGAAGCCTGATAGCTCTTGGTGGATGACTGTGGACTGCAGGGAACTGAATAACGTGGTGCCACCTATGCATTCTGCCGTGCCTTCAATCCATGACTTGATAGACCAGTTAACTACAGCACTGGGCACTTCACTAAGTGGTGGACTTAGCTAATGCTTTTTTCTCCATAGCTATAACTGCTGCTGCCTGGAGAGAATAAACATGTCTGCAGTCCCCATGGCTCTTCAAGTCTTCTTCCAGCTTCCCTGGTCGTGCCTTATCTACCTGGGTTCAGTGAACAGTGTGAGCTTGGCAAGACAGCCATCCAGCACCGAAGACCCAGCAAAGCCAAAATTAAAAATAAATAAATTCTCTTGGAAAAAACCACTGATTGTTAACTCCAGAGTCTATGATTTATAATAAATCTGAATGGGGTTAAGAATTTGTATTCCTAACAAGTTCCCAGGTGATGCTAGTGATATAGGTCCAGGGACCAGACTTTGACAATCTCTACAGGAACAGTTCCCAGTTCCAATAAATCATTAGAATCACCTGGGAGGTTAAAAATAAAAATAAAAGCAGATTCCCAGGAGGCTGGTGCCAGAACCTACCAATGAGACTCAAGGTTTGGCACCATGTATGTTCGTTTATTTGATAAAGCTCCCCATTAGATCCTGGTGTGCAGCACGTGTGGCGTTCCACAACCCCAGGGTACCTAGAAGTATGCTAGGCTCTCAGTCAGGGTTTTTTAAAGCCTTGCCAAATGGAGGAGGAAATGGCAACCCACTCTGGTATTCTTGCTGGAGAATTCCATGGACAGAGGAGCCTGACCTGCTACAGTCCACAGGGTCACAATGAGTCAGCCACGACTGAAGCGAATGAGCATGCATGCCTGCCTGATAGACTGATTTTGACCCAGAGGGCACTTCCAGCAGTTAAACAGAAATCCTCTGGTATGCTAATTTCATTTGAGTCACGATGACGGTATCTTTGGAGAATATCTGTACTGGCTTCCTGTGTGTTAGTTGCTCAGACATGTTCCACTCTGCGACCCAGTGGACTGTAGCCCGCCCTTGGACAGAGAAGACAGGCTCCTCTGTCTGTGGATTCTCTAGGCACGAATACAGGAGTGGGTTGCCATTCCCTTCTCCAAAATAGAATAAGCTATTCTCTAACCGGGAATTGGCTTCTTAGGCACATAAAATTGAGCACTTTTGTAAAGGAAGTTCTCACAATTCTAATAGACAAATAAAAGTGCTCTGACACAGCCCTGTAAATCATCAGAATATTTCCATGGCAACAACATGACAACTTTTTAAATGCCCAAATGGAGCTATTGTGAGACTCTTTCAGATAGATTCCTTAGAAATAGTTGTCTTTTCTCAGAATATCCTAGCACTAAATTGGTAGCCCATACACTATTCACAATTCAATAGGTTAGATTTTCCCAAGCAAAATTGCTTTCTTTCCTGATATTTTCTATAGTATGCTGTTTACAACATACTTTTCTTGGTAATCATCTAAATACTCAGCAGAAGCTGAAAATAGAACAGTTACTGTTCCCATTGTTTTAAAGTCATTTATAAATAAGAAGCAGGGTTGCCATTTCAATGATCTTCTCAAATCATAAACTAGGGAATGGTTAATGTGGACCTAACCAATGCGGATTAGATCTACCCAATCTAATGTGGATTATGCAATTTCATCTTTTCTTTTTTAACCCACTTTTTTTAGTTCTACTGAAGTATATTTGATTTATGATGTTGTGTTAATTTCTCTGTAGAGCAAAAAGATTCAGTTATATGTATATATTATCTTTTCATATTCTTTTCCATTATGGTTTTATCACAGAATATTGAATATAGTTCCCTTTGCTATACAATAAGACCTTGTTATTTTCATCTTTTCTTCATGTGTATGAGGGCCTATATTGGTTCTGGGTCAGATTTCTTGCTAATGACTTCTAAATTTTGTGCAACCAACTTAGCTGAAGATTGGCTTGTTATAGATTGGCACAAGTGTAGAAAAAAGTGGGTTGGGAGCTTAACAGAATTGTGGTTCATTGAGAGAGGTTGGTTACTGTATAATCTGTAGACGGAGTACTGAACTCATTTCTGAAATTAGATAAAAGCGAGCTATTAATGACCCAGATGGAAAAACATGCCCCATATTCATTAATAATATGCAAAACAGAATTTTATCATTCTACATGTTATGACAAAGAACACAAAAGCAATGTGAAGATTAACTTAATTGGAAATATTGTAAAATTATTTTCATCATCATGTTAAATTAAGGAATTGCTCAAATTAATAGAGAAAGCCAGAATAGTTAGCCTGGTTAGAATTTGTGCATATGCTTTACAAATTGCTTATTTTCTAGTACTGTCACAACACTTAATATTGGTACATTTAATAGGAAGACCGTTTAAGTTTAAGTTGAAATACGTGACAGTTAAGTAGATGATTCAGGGATGACTACAGGTTGTACATAAACTGCTCAAAATAATATATCTTTTGTATCTGGAGAGCTAAAAAAAATACATTCCCCAGGATCTAGTATTTTCCCCAGAACATAGTTGGCAGTGAGTATTTGTGGAAGGAAGGAAGGAAGGGGAGGGGAGAAAGGAAGGGAAAAAAACAGAAGAAAAGCTTTAAATCTATTTTTCTTTAACTCCTTGGCACTAGAGGAGTCTGGGTACTGTACAGAAACAAACTGGGAATCAGTTGTGATTCTTTTTCTCAAACTAGTCAATTTCATCTTCTAAATATCTTTTGCCAGACCAATCCTCTTCCAAGAAGTCCAGATGCCACCTGTCACTTGAATACTGACATTGGTGTGCTGTATGTATGTATGTGTGTGTGTATACATGTATATGTATACACACACACATACATACACAAGGTGGAATATTATTCAGCAATAACAAAGACGGAAATCCTGCCATTTGGGACAATATGGATGGACCTTGAGGATATTATGTTAAGTGAAATAAGTCAGAGTAAAATAAATCTCATTTATATGTGAAATCTAAAAAAAAAAAAAAAAAACAGGTTTCTTTTGCCAGAGTTGAGGAGTAGGGGCAGGGGGCATCAAATGGGCAAAAGTGATCAAAAGTTACAAAATTCCATAAAGTCTTGGGGATGTAATATACAGCATGATGACTATAGTTAATAATACTGTATTGTATATTTGGAAGTTACTGACGGAGATCTTCAAAATTCTCATGGCAAGAAAAAGCTTGCAACTATGTATGTATGTGTTAGTCGCTCGGTTGTGTCCAGCTGTTTGTGGCTCCATGGACTATAGCCTGCCAGGCTCCTCTGTCTGTGGAATTTTCCAGGAAAGAATAATGGACTGGGTTGCCATTTCTTTCTCCAGGGGCAACTATGTATGGTGATGGATATTAACTAGACTTACTGTGGTGATCATTCCACAATAAAAAAAAAAAAAGAAAGAAAAGTGAAGTCACTCAGTCGTGTCCAACTCTTTGCAACCCTATGGACACCAGGCTCCTCCGTCCATGGGATTTTCTAGGCAAGAGTACTGGAGTGGGTTGCCATTTCCTTCTCCAGGGAACTTCCCGACATGTTAATTATATCTCAACTTCTTAAAAAGTGGCATGAAAGAAAAGAATACACATACTAAACCCAGACAGCCTAGGTTCAAATTTCTGTATCCTACTGACCTTAACTTATCTGACCCTGGAAAAGTTACTTGACTGTTTGGCACTTACTTGCCTGTGAAATGAATACAGTAGTACCATATTGATGAAAGTGAAAGAGGAGAGTGAAAAAGTTGGCTTAAAGCTCAACATTCAGAAAACGAAGATCACGGCATCTGGTCCCATCACTTCATGGGAAATAGATGGGGAAACAGTGGAAACAGTGTCAGACTTTTTTTTTTGGGCTCCAAAATCACTGCAGATGGTGACTGCAGTCATGAAATTAAAAGACGCTTACTCCTTGGAAGAAAAGTTATGACCAACCTAGATAGCATATTCAAAAGCAGAGACATTACTTTGCCGACTAAGGTCCATCTAGTCAAGGCTATCGTTTTCCCAGTGGTCATGTATGGGTGTGAGAGTTGGACTGTGAAGAAGGCTGAGCACTGAAGAATTGATGCTTTTGAACTGTGGTGTTGGAGAAGACTCTTGAGAGTCCCTTGGACTGCAAGGAGATCCAACCAGTCCATTCTGAAGGAGATCAACCCTAGGTGTTGTTTGGAAGGAATGATGCTAAAGCTGAAACTCCAGTACTTTGGCCACCTCATGCGAAGAGTTGGCTCATTAGAAAAGACTCTGATGCTGGGAGGGATTGGGGGCAGGAGGAGAAGGGGACGACAGAGGATGAGATGGCTGGATGGCATCGCTGACTTGATGGACATGAATCTGAGTGAACTCCGGGAGTTGGTGATGGACAGGGAGGCCTGGCGTGCTGCGTGCGATTCATGGGGTCGCAAAGAGTTGGACACGACTGAGCGACTGAACTGAACTGAACTGAATACCATAGTTATCTTAAGGTCTCTTATGAGGACTAAATGCATTAAGATGTGTAAAGCATTTAGAAGAGTACCTAAATGCCTGTGGTAGGCAGCTTCTGACATTGCTCCCAACAGTCTCCAACTCTTGGTATTCAACCCGTGTGTTAATTTCTTCCCATTGAGTGGGTTGGACCCAATGACTTGCTTCTGGAACCAAACAGAATATGACCACAATGATGAACTATCACTTCTGTGATAAAGTTACAAAAAATTGACTTCTGTCTTGCTAGCACTCCCTCTTCTGAAACTCCCACTGATGAAGTCAGATCTCATCTTGTGAGATGCTCTGTGGAGAGGCCCAGGCAGCAAGGAACTGAAGGAGGCCTCTAGCTAGGAGTTTGTGAGGAAATAAAGTTTCAGTCCAACAACTTGCAAGAAAATGAACTCAGGGCCAAGGAAGAAGATCCTTCCCAAATGAGTCCTGTAACTCTGTGTGGCTCCCAGAGCCAGAAAATCCAGCTAAGCCACTCCAGATTCCTGGCCCACAGATACTGCAAGAAAATAGTGTTTTAGGCCCTATGTTTGGGGGTAATTTGTTATGCCACAATAGATAACTAATGCAATACTCAAGCACTCGATAAATGTAAGCTAATAATAGACACAAAACTTTAGACTACAGCGTGAAAGCTGTAGTTACGTGAAAAAGTTGGATGGAAAGGAATGCACTTTGGAGGCTCAATCAAAGAATTTACTGGATAATTGGATGAAGAAATCAGAGGCACTGAGGATGGCTCATAGGTGTTTAGCTTGAGCTGCCAGAAAGACAGGGCAAGAAAATGTAAAAAGGTCGAGTCAGGATTTCCCTCCAGCTTGGGCTTGTAAGCCTGAGATGCCAGCAGCGCCAGCTGAATTGCTCTTGGATCTGGTTGACAAAGGCCTCTGGTAAAGAGAAGCATTTGAAAACAACAATAACAACTAACAATAACAAAAACAAGAATTGGAGCCTAATATTTAAAACAAAAAGTGGATTTCTGACCTTTACTCACTTAAGTGTTATGAGTCCTGGGTGGAGAATCGGGGTGGGGACTGGGACCCTGTCCTGGCTTACTGCCTGTCTTTCTGTTTTTTACAGCCAATGGGCTCTCAGCTGCCTCCGACTGGCTTACCGCAGTTAGGCTTGCCACCTGGCCTCCATTACTTCAGCTCCTCATTGTCCCCATTACAATCAGTGAGCCCATTCTGTAACAGCATCTCCTAACAGCAGCCTAGAGCTTCTCCCTAAGGACCTGCTTATTTCTAAGGTAAACGGAGTGTCCTCTGGGTTCCCACGGAAAGGAGTGGCTGGTGAGGTTTTAGGCCTATGTGGTGTATTCAGTCTAGCTCGCCCACATCTCTGGACATTTTGATTTGTCTTTCACTATTTTCCATAGCAGTGCTTCCAGTTCTAATACCTTACTTCAACGCATACTTTTTCCCCCACCAAGTGTCTGAGGCAAACTTGCAATGTATTAGCGCCATCTCCTGGCATCCTTGCCAAGGTGTAAGTCCTGTACCCTGAGAGAACACGCACACAAAACAAACTCCCTTTTCCAATATTATATTCTGTGCCCCTGATTCAGTACCCTCAGAATCCAGCCCCACACATACAACTCCCAATTTCTAAGCGTACATGCTGACCAGCTCCCGTAGTCACTTCACTTCAGGGGACAGTCCCTTTCTCCCTTAGCAGGCCCAACACTTCTCTGGCTGAGTTACGATTAACTTGACCCTAGTTATGGGTCTGATGGCCACAAGAGGAGGTAGAGATATATCCTGAGCAGGGCATGAGATTATCTTTTTTAATTAATTTATTTTTTAATTGAAGGATAATTGCTTTACAGAATTTTGTTGTTTTCTGTCAAACTTCAGCATAAATCAGCCATAGGTATACATATATCCCCTCCCTTTTGAAACTCCCTCCCATCTCCCTCCCCATCCCACCCCTCTAGAGCCCCTGTTTACACCTTGCATTATCTGCAAATAAATAAGAGGCACTAGCCTTAAGTAGGGAGGAGTGAATCATTTCTGCAGGTCCAGAGGGTCCAGAGGAATCATGGAGTATTTAGTGCACAACCCAGATGTCCCCACCCAAAGCCTCAGGCTCTCACTCCTTCCAAATCAGGGCCCTAACCTAGAAACAGCAGACCAGCTCAAGCTGAGAATTTAACATTCTCTGGAATTCTGCTACTCTTAAAATGTAGACGTCTTCAGTTTACTCCTCCCAGGCTGCAGGAGATGGGAATCCATTTATATACAGATAGGAAGCACTCTGGCTTCACATTGCACCACGTACTGGTGAGTAATCATCCTCAGTCTTTCATCGCCTCTCTCTAAAATATCCATGGCCATCTACTTCCAAACAAGTCAGCTAATTTTCAAAATTCTTATATTTACTTAATTTCCCCCGAAACTTTCAAACCCCTGCCAGTGGATTGCTTCCCATCAGTATCCATTTCCGTTTACCACTTGTAAAATTTTAGCAATAGCACTGGAACTGCCTGCCTGCCTGGGGCTATTAATATTCCTCTCACTAACAGCAATGGGGTCTTTGTCTCAGCCAGCCAGGGCCAGCAACAAAATCTCACTTTAGGAGCACATCCAGAACCAACTGTCGTTGGTTGGGTTTTCCAGGAAACAGACTGAGAAACTGAGGTTTTTGAGCAGAGGTGAATGGAGAACCCTGGCAGAAGTAGCACCTGTGAGTGGTGAGGGTAGAAATACCGGGCGGAGAAGAAAAGTCGAACTGCAGTGTGGCTGCAGCTGAGGTCACAGAAGATCCCATTGGGGGTTCTGAAGCTGGGATGGCCCTTCTGTGATATCCCAAATTGAGGCAAAGTGAACAAGTCTTTGTCCCCCTCATGAACCAGTCATTAGATGTGCACTGTCCCTGGGAACAGAGCATAACCTTGGGCAAAGTGTCTTTCTTTGGTTGGGAAAAGGTTCTAGCTGAGAGGCATTCGCCAAAACTCTCCCAGCAACTGGAGAAATAAGAAGTAACCCTGCCCTGAAGGAGAGTCTGGGAATCTGAGCGCACGCATGGCATCCACAGTACTTTGTGACCTTGAGCAGAGCACTTCTCTTGTTGAGACTGTTTTCTGATCTGCAGAACAGAGGAATGATACCTACCTTACAGGATACCCAAAAGAGCAAATGAAAAAACAAGTATTAATACAAGCAATTTCAAACTGTTAACAAGGTTATTTGGAGAAGGCAACGGCAACCCACTCCAGCACTCTTGCCTGGAAAATTCCATGAGCGGAGGAGCCTGGTAGGCTGCAGTCCATGGGGTCGCAAAAAATCAGTCGGAGACAACTGAGCGACTTCACTTTCACTTTTCACTTTTCACTTTCATGCAGTGGAGAAGGAAATGGCAACCCACTCCAGTGTTCTTGCCTGGAGAATCCCAGGGACAGGAGAGCCTGGTGGGCTGCCATCTCTGGGGTTGCACAGAGTAAGACACGACTGAAGTGACTTAGCAGCAGCAGCAACAACGAGGTTATTTTTAGTCTGAATTCTCCAACAATCTCATCACCATCTTTCTGCTGTGTCCCACACTCACTTTTTACCTCAGGGCAGTCAGTATTACACTTTTCTACCAAGATTTTTATCTTTGAAAGTAAATTTTATTGTTTATCCGAAAAGTTGCAATTATGGTATTGAGACACGGATAATTAATTATGTGTGTCTTTAGATTATTTTCCATCATAAATTTCTAAAATAGGCCCTGTAATAATAAAAATCTATTACTTTACAATCTGGGATTCACTAGAGAATAAAATTTTAAAATACTCAAAAAATTTTACCAGTTCAAGAGAAATTCCAAAATGAATTATGCTATTTAAAACAATTATCACTAGGGGGAGCTAGCTACAAATAAATACTTTTCAGTTCTGTTCAGTTCAGTAGCTCAGTTGTGTCCGACTCTTTGCAACCCCATGAATAGCAGCACTCCAGGCCTCCCTGTCCATCACCAACTCCCAGAGTTCACTCAGACTCACGCCCATTGAGTCCGTGATGCCATCCAGCCATCTCATCCTTTGTCGTCCCCTTCTCCTCCTGCCCCCAATCCCTCCCAGCATCAGAGTCTTTTCCAATGAGTCAACTCTTCGCATGAGGTGGCCAAAGTACTGGAGTTTCGGCTTTAGCATCATTCCTTCCAAAGAAAGCCAAGGGCTGATCTCCTTCAGAATGGACTGGCTGGATCTCCTTGCAGTCCAAGGGACTCTCAAGAGTCTTCTCCAACACCACAGTTCAAAAGCATCAATTCTTCAATGCTCAGCCTTCTTCACAGTCCAACTCTCACATCCATACATGACCACTGGGAAAACCATAGCCTTGACTAGACGGACCTTAGTCGGCAAAGTAATGTCTCTGCTTTTGAATATGTTATCTAGGTTGGTCATAACTTTTCTTCCAAGGAGTAAGCGTCTTTTAATTTCATG
>SJYQ01000959.1:229802-241869 GCA_006410935.1 Redunca redunca
ACTCTCACATCCATACATGACCACTGGGAAAACCATAGCCTTGACTAGACGGACCTTAGTCGGCAAAGTAATGTCTCTGCTTTTGAATATGTTATCTAGGTTGGTCATAACTTTTCTTCCAAGGAGTAAGCGTCTTTTAATTTCATGACTGCAGTCACCATCTGCAGTGATTTTGGAGCCCAAAAAATAAAGTCTGACACTGTTTCCACTGTTTCCCCATCTATTTCCCATGACGTGATGGGACTGGAGTTTACACAGCTTCAATTTCTGAGTTTAAATAATATTTCAGATGTGTGCTTAACTGGAGAAGGGAATGTCACACCACTGCAGTATTCTTGTCTCCAGAACCCCATAAACAGTATGAAAAGGCAAATAGATATGATCAAGAGGAGAAGAGGACAGCAGAGGATGAGATGATTAGATAGCATCACTGCCTCAACTGACATAAGTTTGAGCAAACCCCAGAAGGCATTGAAGGACAGGGAAGCCTGGCGTGCTGGTCGTCACGGGATCACAGAGTCAGACGCAACCTGGCCACTGAACAAGCACATTTAATTGTTAAGGGTTTCCTAGGTGGTATTAGCGGTAAAGAACACCCCTGCCAACACAGGAGCCATAAGAGATGTGAGTTCGATCCCTGGGTGGGGAAGATCCCTGGGCGGAGGGTATGGCAACCCACTCCAGTATTCTTGCCTGGAGAATTCCATGGACTGAGAAGCCTGGTGGGCTACAGTCCATAGGGTCTCAAAGAGTCAGTCAGACATGGCTTAGCACACACGCATACTTTGTTGTGTACCTAAATCTTTCTGGTCAATATGGGTATGTTTTTAAAGCTCAGATAATTTCAACTGAAAATAGATTAGACCTTAAAACTCTAACGTGAAGGGACTTCCCTTCCCCTAGTGGTCCGGTGGCTAAGACTCCATGCTCCCAGTGAAGGGTGCCTGGGTTCCATCCCTGGACAGGGAACTAGATCCCTTATGCCGCAACTAAAGGTCCCGCATGATCCCCAAGCCACAGCTGAAGAGTCCACAGGCCCTGGTGCAGCCACGCAGGAGAGGAAGCAGAGCACGTCATTAGTGCTCTAGGCTGCGCCTCCATCTCAGGGGCCCAGAGTCCATACAGACGGTGGGAGGCACGCACAGGTCACCGCGGTCACTGGCCACAGTGAATCCCTGGCAGCAATGAATGACGCTCACCCCCAGGCACCACCGCTGCGGAGACTGGAGGGCTCAACAACTGGGGTCACGCCTCTTTCCTCTCAGACAACGCCGATCACCTGGCCGCCTCCTTCTCATAGATTCTATGGCCTTCCCCTGTACCTTTCTCCTGCCGTCAGATATGCTGCTTACTTTGTGCTCTCGGTAAATTAAACAGCTGTTTCAGTTACATTTCTGCTTTGAATCATGGATCCAAGATATTAGCTGTAGCACAAATTAACTGATGCAAAAAAAATATCCATTTACCTGAGGCTTTCACTTTACATATTTCATTCAGCCATAATGGCTTAGAACTTTTATTCTCAAAATCAGTTGGTTTAATGTGAGTTAAGAGGAAGAAGTATCAAGTAAGTGAAATGAATGTCTCAAAATCAATGATTTCTATTAGTTTTCCTAAAATTCTTCTATGGCATAATTTTGAAAGATTATTTTCAGGGAGGAAGAGAACAAAAAAGAGTTGCTCCCCTTTTGAAAATGTAAATGAAGAGAGAAAGAGAACTGTGGTTTGTTTACCCAGGGCTTCATTTTTTAAGCAAAACAATGTTGAGTCAAAGAAGAAAACAAATATAACATCAAACTATTTTCAAAATAATAGGAAACTGAAGAAAATATTCGGTTATCAAAGCTGAATGTCTCAAGAAGCTTTCCAAGGTCAGTTTTTTTTCAAGCTCAGGTTGTTTTGGAGTTGAATTATTTCAAACTTTCCAGAGTTTGACAAAGATACACAAAAATATGAAAATGAATTTATTGGCCAAACTTAGTTTGCACAGCGGAACTCATTCGCTTTCCTTTGTGTGAATCCATCTGCCTTCTTTATTTGCTGACTCCTGGAAGTCTATAACTCTCAGCAGACTGATAAAACTCCTGATTGGACTTTTTATTTCTTTGGTTCTTAAAAAGTTAAAATATCTTTTCTGCCCAGCTCCACGGACTTCTGACCTTGATGAAATTTTGCCTTCTTTCATATTGTTCTGTGAAATGTCACCCAACTTTTAAATAGTTTTGAATGGTATCTGATTGCATTCTGGAAAGTTCTGTGGCTTTCCAGAGGTCATGCTACTAAGGTCATTCTACTAACTAGTTCTTCCAGTTATTAAAGCATTATAGACCACATTAATTAAAACAGAGTGATAGTGACACAGGAAGAGCTTTTCAGTGAAATAGAGAACACAGAAACAGGCACAAGATCTTTAAAAAACTTAATTTATCATAATCATTGATTGATAGAAAAGAGGAAAACTGTTCTATTTATTTCATAAATTGTTTTAAAATTAGCTATTTAGTGATACCAAAAAAACACTATAAATTCCAAATGAACTGAAGACCCAAATATAAAAGAAAATCAAAAACTATAACATATGGGAGGCTATTGCACATGGTGGGGGCAGGAGTGATGTGGGGCAGGGGTCCCCAACCTCTGGGATCTAATTCTTAATGATCTGAGATGGAGCTGATGTAATAATAGTAGAAATAAGGTGCACAATAAGTGTAATATGCTTGAATTATCCTGAAACCATTCCCTCCTTCTGGTCTGTGTAAAAATTGTCTTCCATGAAACTGGTCCCTGGTGCCAAAAAAGTTGGAAATTGCAGATTTTAAAAAACTGACATAAATGTTTGTCTTCTTTTTGAATAGAATAGGACTTTCTAGGCTTAAACCCTAAAGAAAATATCATAGTCCAATGACTGTATAAAAATTTAGAACATCTACATATCATTAAAAATAAAACCATAAAAAGAATAACCAGTTGAAAATGTGATGAGCATAAACTGGTTACTATCCTTTATAGAGTTCATACAAACTGTAAGAAAAACACTAAGACCTCAATAGGAAATTGATCAAATTATATATAAAGAGGTTTCCAAGGAGAGGAAATACAAATAGAAAAGAAACAAGAAGGACTTCCCTAGTGGTCCAGTGGCTAAGAATCCACCTCGCAATGCAGGGTATACAGGTTCACTCCCTGGTCAGGGAACTAAGATCCCACATGCCAAGCCACTAGGCCCACATGCCTCAGCTACCGAGCCCTCCCGCCACAAGACGGGGTCCAGGTGATGCAACAAAAGTTCCCACATGATTCAGCGAAGACCCCGCATGCGTCAACTAAGTGAGCTATGAACTTTGGGTGGTTATGAAGTATCAACATAGGTGTATCAATTGTAAAAACTGTACCACTCTGATGAGATTTGTTGATAATGGTCTAAGTTATGTGTGTGTGGGAGCAGAGGATATATGAGTAATCTCTGTACCTTTTTCTCATTTTGCTGTGAACCTAAAAATGCTCAAAAAAATTTGACTTAAAAAGAAGACTGTGAGAAAAAATATTAACCTCACTAGAGAGTAAATGAAAGCAAAATTTTTCAGTGGAAAAATACCTGCTTTTTCAATGAAATTAAAAAAGATTGATTATTCAATGATTACAAAGTTGAATATTCAGTGGTGATGAAGATACCATTATGTAATTATTCTCACATACTTCTGATGGGAGTTGATGAATATACCATTTCTGGAAAGCCATTTAACACTATCAAACATGTTTAAATATTCTACTTTTTAATCCAGTTTGTCTATATGTTACTAATCTACTGCTACATAACAGAGTACCCCCAAATTTAATAGCTATAGGACAATAACTTTTCTTTATTGAAATGTATTTGATATATACTATGCAATGCCAAAGAATGCTCAAACTACCACACAATTGCACTCATCTCACATGCTAGTAAAGTAATGCTCAAAATTCTCCAAGCCAGGCTTCAGCAATACGTGAACCATGAACTTCCTGATGTTCAAGCTGGTTTTAGAAAAGGCAGAGGAACCAGAGATCAAATTGCCAACATCTGCTGGATCATGGAAAAAGCAAGAGAGTTCCAGAAAAACATCTATTTCTGCTTTATTGACTATGCCAAAGCCTTTGACTGTGTGGGTCACAATAAACTGTGGAAGATTCTGAGAGAGATGGGAATACCAGACCACCTGACCTGCCTCCTGAGAAATCTGTATGCAGGTCAGGAAGCAAGATTTAAAACTGGACATGGAACAGACTGGTTTCAAATAGGAAAAAGAGTACGTCAAGGCTGCATATTGTCACCCTGCTTATTTAACTTCTATGCAGAGTACATCATGAGAAACGCTGGACTGGAAGAAACACAAGCTGGAATCAAGATTGCTGGGAGAAATATCAATAACCTCAGATATGCAGATGACACCACCCTTATGGCAGAAAGTGAAGAAGAACTAAAAAGCCTCTTGATGAAAGTGAAAGAGGAAAGTGAAAAAGTTGGCTTAAAGCTCAACATTCAGAAAACGAAGATCATGGCATCTGGTCCCATCACTTCATGGCAAATAAATGGGGAAACAGTGGAAACAGTGTCAGACTTTATTTTTTGGGGCTCCAAAATCACTGCATATAGTGATTGCAGCCATGAAGTTAAAAGACGCTTACTCCTTGGAAGAAAAGTTATGACCAACCTAGATGGCATATTCAAAAGCAGGGACATTACTGTGCCAACAAAGTAATAGCTAGTCAAGGCTACGGTTTTTCCAGTGGTCATGTATGGATGTGAGAGTTGGACTGTGAAGAAAGCTGAGCACTGAAGAATCGATGCTTTTGAATTGTGGTGTTGGAGAAGACTCTTCAGAGTCCCTTGGACTGCAAGGAGATCCAGCCAGTCCATTCTGAAGAAGATCAACCCTGGGTGTTGTTTGGAAGGAATGATGCTAAAGCTGAAGCTCCAGTACTTTGGCCACCTCATGCGAAGAGTTGACTCATTGGAAAAGACTCTGATGCTGGGAGGGATTGGGGGCAGGAGGAGAAGGGGATGACCGAGAATTAGATGGCTGGATGGCATCACCGACTCGATGGGCGTGAGTCTGAGTGAACTCTGGGAGTTGGTGATGGACAGGGAGGCCTGGCATGCTGCGATTCATGGGGTTGCAAAGAGTTGGACATGACTGAGCAACTGAACTGAACTGAACTGAACTGATTGTGTAAATTTAAGATGTGTGTGTGTGCATGCTCACTTCAGTCATGTCCAACTCTGTGCGACCCCATGGACAGTAACCCTCCAGGCTCCTCTGTCCATGGGATTCTCCAGGAAGATACTGGAGTGGGTTGCCATGCCCTCCGCCCACGGATCTTCACCACCCAGGTATCAAACCCATGTCTCTTACAGCTCCTACATTGACAGGGGTGTTCTTTACCACTAGCGCCACCTGGGAAGCCCCAAATTTAAGGGGTACAACATATTAATTTCATACATTTACATATTACAGTGTGACTGCTATTGAAGCAATAAATGGGTCCATCACATGACATAATTTTCTTTTTTCTTTTTTTTTTTTAGTGCTTGGAATAATTAGGTTTTAGCCTTTTAGCAAGTTTGATGATTATAATAGGCTAATGTTGTCTGTGTTCACTACAGACAACATATTTATCATCTCACAAAATTTCTGCAGGTCAGGAATCTGGGAACAGCTTGGGCTAGATGGTTCTGGGTCAAGGTTTTTCAAGCTGTTGGCCACGTCTTTAGTCATCTGGGGCTGCACGATCTGCTTCCAGGACAACTCATTCTCATAGCAGTTGGCATGAGGCCTCGGTTCCTCAACATACGGCCTTCATAACGCTCTTCTTCGTGGAGGTGCTGAAGCGTCTTTACAGTGTGTCAGTTGTCCTTTGCCAGAGAGAGTGATCAAACAGAGAGAGACAGGGAAGAACCCATGATGATTTTTGTGACCTCGCCTCAGAAGTCACACTTCATCATGTTTGCAATATTTTGCTGGTTAAACCAAAAAGCTCTGCATATTTAGTGTGAGGTTGGGAATGGGGAGGTCTTAGACAAGGGCCAGAATGCCAGAAGAGGGGGATCACTGGGGACCATAATGGGGGCTGGTCACCAGAGTCTACTTATAGGAATGTAGTTTAATCAAATCATCTGAAATGCAATAAAATTGTATGTATTAATATATTCACTGAAATGATGTTTATAACCGTAACAATTTGCAAACAAAATTCAACAATGAAACTGGGTAAGTATATGGCATATTTATCCAGTGGAATATATTCAATTATATGTTCATTAAATGGGCTTCCCAGGTGGCGCTAGTGGTAAAGAGTCTGCGTGCCAATGCAGGAGACATGAGACATGGGTTCAGTCCCTGGGTCAGAAAGATCCTCTGGAGGAGGGCATGGCAACCCACTCTAGTATTCTTGCCTGGAGAATAATCATGAACAGAGGAGCCTGGTGGGCCACAGTCCATAGGGTCGCAAACAATTGAACATGACTGAAGCAACAGCACACAGGCACAATCTGTAAATGTTTAAATTATTTTGGAAAGTGCTTATGCCTTGGTGTTACATGATAAAAATGGTTTATAGTATTCAGCACTTAGGGAAATCCCTGGTGGTCCAGTGATTAGGACTTGGCACTTTTACTGCTATGGGCCTGGGTTTTGATCCCTAGTCTGAGAACTAAGATTCCACAAGCCATGTGGCATCGCCAAAAAAAATTTATAAGCATTTATAACTTATTTATGAGCATTTATAATGTACTAGGCACTGTTGGAGAAGACTCTTGGGAGTCCCTTGGACTGCAAGGAGATCCAACCAGTCCATTCTGAAGGAGATCAGCCCTGGGATTTCTATGGAAGGAATGATGCTAAAGCTGAAACTCCAGTACTCTGGTCACCTCATGCGAAGAGTTGACTCATTGGAAGAGAGTCTGATGCTGGGAGGGATTGGGGGCAGGAGGAGAAGGGGACGACAGAGGATGAGATGGCTGGATGGCATCACTGACTCCATGGGCGTGAATCTGAGTGAACTCCGGGAGTTAGTGATGGACAGGGAGGCCTGGCGTGCTGCGATTCATGGGGTCGCAAAGAGTCGGACATGACTGAGCGACCGAACTGAACTGAACTGAGACACTGTTCTCAGAGAAGGCAATGGCAACCCACTCCAGTACTCTTGCCTGGAAAATCCCATGGATGGAGGAGCCTAGTAGGCTTGCAGTCCATGGGATCACTAAGAGTCAGACTGAGCGACTTCACTTGCACTTTTTACTTTTCTGCATTGGAGAAGAAAATGGCAACCCACTCCAGTACTCTTGCCTGGAGAATCCCAGGGGTGGGGGAGCCTGGTGGGCTGCCGTCTCTGGGGTCACACGGAGTCGGACACGACTGAAGCGACTTAGCCACAGCAGCAGCAGCAGACACTGTTTTAAGTGCTTTGAGTCTATCAATTCACTTAATCCTCAAAATACCCCTCCAAAATAGGTCACTAATATTATTCCATATTACAGCTAAGGAAACGGCTTCCCTGGTGGCTCAGATGGTAAAGAATCTGGCTGCAGTGCAGAACAGGGTTCTATCCCTGGGTAGGGAATATACCCTGAAGGAGGAAATGGTAAACTGCTCCAGTTTTCTTGCCTGGAGAATTCCATGGACAGAAAAGCCTGGTGGGCTATAGTCCATAGGGTCGCAAAGAGTCGGACACAACTGAGTAATTAACACACACAGTGAGTTACAGTGAAAATAAATTGCCCAGATTACCCAACTAGAAAGTAGAGGATCCAGAATTCAAACTTAATATTCTGACAGTGTTAACCACTATACTATATTGCCTCATATATAGTATCATAGCGTTACAGTGCATGTGTGCATGCTAAGTTGCTTCAATCGTGTTTGACTCTTTGTGACCCTATGGACTGTAGCCCACCAGGCTCCTCTGTCCATGGGATTCTCCAGGCAATATTACTGGAGTGGGTTGCCATGCTCACCTCCAGGGGATCTTCCCCACCCAGGGACTGAACCCATGTCTCCTGTGGCTCCTGCATTGCATGCAGATTCTTTACTGCTGAGCTACTGGGGAAGCCCCATATATTATAGTGAATATATATAATTTTCATATTTCTGTATATATTATATGTATAGAAAAAAATGAGAAGAAAATGCTAAAATATTAATGACTACTGGCCTCCCCAGTGGCTCAGTGGTAAAGAATTCACCTGCAAAGCAAGAGTCACAGGAGACCCAAGTTCAGTTCCTGGGTTGGAGACGATCCCTCGAGGAGGAAATGGCAACTCACTTCAGTAATCTTGCCTGGGAAACCCCATGGACAGAGGAGCCTGGCAGGCTATATTCCAAAGGGTTGCTAAAAGTTGAACACAACTGAGTGACTGAGCACAGAGGGCACCTCTAGATTATGAAATTGTCAATGATTGTTCACTTTATTTTTCATACTTTCCTCCATTTTCAAATTTTTCTAAAATGGGTACATATTAGGCAGATCATCAGAAATAATCCTTTTAAGAAACTACTCATACTGTTGGGAACTGTGTCTAGATTCTAGTGACAAGAAAGCAAAATTCAGTCATCTTGGAAGAGCGTTACCAAAGTTATTTCATTTTCAGTCCAACACACTGCAAAGCCAATTTGTAGAAGGTGAAATGTTAGACTATGTTCTTATATTATGTACACAAGTATAAAAAGAATGACAACAAAGTTTTAGAGTGTTTTGTAGAGTTTACAGAGCTCATTCACATAGCTATTCATTTGATAAATCATTGTACTTCTGCAATTAACACCCTTCCCAGCTATTTATACCACTCTTGAGATGTTTGAAGAAAAGGCTCTTTGTTAATTGGAACTGAACACAGCCAAATTCTTCTAGGGTGTGTGATTGTACAGCATTCACTGAGGAAAGCAGCCAATTGTATATGTGCACACCCCAGGCAGAATTTGTTTAAGAGAACTGAAATATGTTTGAATTTTAATCTTTTCCTTCTCCAACTAGTGGTTATCATTTTAACTGTGTTGTTTTTAAAGCTTTATTACACAACCATGAAAATACCAAGTTTAAACCTGCTGATGGGAAGCAAGTAATCTGCTCAGTGTTTAAAGGTGCACACATACTTTCAGGTCAATGGAGTCACACTGCAAGATTCTGAGCTTTCGTGCCCAGTTGAATTAGACAGCTTATGGTTGAATTTCCCTCGCTAAGTATCTTAGCTACTCAGTTGTCCTCACTGGAACTTTGTTGAAGGGTATACTTTCATTACTTCTTGCCAAAGTTTAAAGCATAGCATCTTATTACAAAAACTAAATAATTTTCCCATGAGAGGAAAACAACTACCATAGCACCTATTACGTATCTTCCACTCTACTTGTTAAAAAAAAAAAATCAAAAGGTATTTCCAGGTAAGTAAAATGTTTTATTTTGAATCTAAATGACCAAGCATCATTTAGAAAGTGTATAATCAAGAAAAAGAAGGAAATTTTGACATTTTCCCAAGGGTTGAAGGAATGGTTATGTGTATAGAAATAAAGGAAAGAAGCAGTAACTTAGACTGCAGATCTAATGTCTTCAAAACAAAGGGAACAGCTGACAAGGTGCCTGGTTGATGTAATGGAAAAACCAATAATTCAGGTTTCAAAGGAGATTTTTGTTTTTATGCTTGAACTGTCTAGTTTGTCTTATTTAACTATATAATCACCAGCTTTTACCCTTTATGTTAAAAAGTGACCAGGTAAATATGTCTTCTCAGGTAAGGGGGAAAAAAAGCAAAAAATTTAAAATAGGATTGATTACATCAAACTTTTGCACAGCGAAGGAAACGATCAAGAAAATTTTTAAAAATCAGTCTGTGGGCAGAGAGAAGATATTTGCAAATGATAAGGAATTAATAATCAAAATATATAGAACTCACAATTTAAGAGCAAAAAAACCCAAACAATCTGACTAAAAAAATAGCAGAGGATCCGAATTGACATTTTTCCGAAGAAGACATACAGATGGCTAACAGATACATGAAAAAGTGTACAGCATCACTAATCATCAGGGAAATACAAATCAAAACACCCATGGGATATCACCTCACACCTGTCAGAATGGCTATTAGCAAAAAGACAAGGATAATAAATGTTGGTGAGGATGTGGAAGAGGGAACCCTCATGCACTGTCGGTAGGAATATAAATTGGTCCAGCCACAATGAAAACAGCATAAAGTTTCCTCAAAAAAAATAAAAATAGAACTGCCACGAAGTGAAAGTGAAAGTGTTACTTGCTCAGTTGTGTCTAACTGTGTGACCCCATAAACTGTAGCCCTCCAGGCTCCTCTGTCCCTGGGGTTTTCCAGGCAAGAATACTGGAGTGTTTAGCCATTTCCTTCTCCAGGGGATCTTCCTGACTCAGGGATAGAACCCAGATCTTCCACACTGCAGGCAGATTCTTTACCACCTAAGCTGGCAGGAAAGCCCAGAACTACCATCAGTTCGGTTCAGTTGTTCAGTTGTGTCTGACTCTTTGCGACCCCGTGGACTGCAGCATGCCAGGATTCTCTATCCATCACCAACTCCCAGACCTTGCTCAAATTCATGTCCATTGTGTCGATGATGCCATATGATCCAGCAATCCCACTTAACAGTATTCTTCTGAAGAAAACAAAAACAATGTTTTTTTTCAAAATATTAATTTGAAAAAATATATGCACTCCTATATTCAGAGCAGCATTAATCATAATAGCCAAGATATGGGTGCAAAGTCAAAGTCCATCAATAGATTAATAGACAAAGAAATTGTGGTATATACACAATGGAATATTTGGGTTTAGTCACTAAGTCATGTCTGACTCTTATGACTCCATGGACTATAGCCTGCAAGACTCCTCTGTCCATGGGATTCTCCAGGCAAGAATACTGGAGTGGGTTGCCATTTCCTTCTCCAGGGGATCTTCCTGACCCAGGGATCGAAACTGGGTCTCCTGCATTGAAAGTGAAGTCGCTCAATCATGTCCATCTCTTTGTGACCCCATGGACTGTAACCTACCAGGCTCCTCCATCCATGGGTTTTTCAAGGCAAGAGTACTGGAGTGGGTTGTCATCTCTTCTCCTGCATTGCAGACATATTATTCCATTACATATGGACTATTACTCAACCATAAAATATGAATAAAATCTTGCCACTTGCCACAACATGGATGGGCCTGAGGGGTGTTATGCTAAGTTAAATAATTCAGACAAAGACAAATATTATATAATTTCATTTATATGTGGACTTTTTTTAAATTAGCAAACAGAAACAGAAACAGATTTGTAGATTTAGGGAACAAACAGATGGTTGCCAGAGGTGAGGAGCGTTGAGGTGGGCAAATAAAGTGAAAGAGATTAAGAGATACAGAGTTTCAATTACAAAATAAATAAGCCTCAGAGATATAATATATAGCACAGTGAATATAGTCAATAGAGAGGCAAAAAGCAAAAGAGAAAAGGAAAGATATAAGCATCTGAATGCAGAGTTCCAAAGAATAGCAAGAAGAGATAAGAAAGCCTTCTTCAGCAATCAATGCAAAGAAATAGAGGAAAACAACAGAATGGGAAAGCCTAGAGATCTCTTCAAGAAAATTAGAGATACCAAGGGAAGATTTCATGCAAAGATGGGCTCTATAAAGGACAGAAATGGTATGGACCTAAGCAGAAGATATTAAGAAGAGGTGGCAAGAATACATGGAAGAACTATACAAAAAAGATCATCACGACCCAGATAATCATGATGATGTGATCACTAATCTAGAGCCAGACATCTTGGAATGTGAAGGCAAGTGGGCCTTAAAAAGCATCACTATGAACAAAGCTAGTGGAGGTGATGGAATTCCAGTTGAGCTGTTTCAAATCCTGAAAGATGATGCTGTGAAAGTGCTGCACTCAATATGCCAGCAAATCTGGAAAACTCAGCAGTGGCCACAGGACTGGAAAAAGTCAGTTTTCATTCCAATCCCAAAGAAAGGCAGTGCCAAAGAATGCTCAAACTACCACACAATTGCACTCATCTCACATGCTAGTAAAGTAATGCTCAA
>SJYQ01000959.1:248160-301890 GCA_006410935.1 Redunca redunca
TTCCTGGCCCCCCCCCCGCCAGGGGGTTCCGCTCCTTTGTTTCAAGAAATTGTCCCTATCTTTTTTAACCTTAGGCAATGTTCTGGGAGATGGAAACAGAGGTGGAGTGGTCACCTTAAATCAGAAAATGTTGGATAAATTTTTAAAGGTTTGCGTAGAAGTGGGAGGGGGCTCGCCAGGGCGCCCAGCCGCAAGGTCCTGTAAATCCTCTCCTTCCTCGGGAGGTAGAGTATAATCTCTCTCCTTTTGTTCATCAATGGCAGAAAATATGATCTGCGTAGAAGGTGGAGACCCACTACCATCCACCACTATAGCCTCTTGCATAGTCTATCTAACAACCTCATGATGGGGGTCCAGAACATTTTTAATCATATTCCACAGAGCAAAAGCATTTACAGGCCCATGCAAAGTATAATAAGTTTTTAGCTGTTTTTCTAGCTTCACCCAAATATCTAAGTTCACAGTGTCCTTCTTCCGGAAACCAAGGATACTGTTCTTGTACAAATGAAAAAATGACTGAATATTGGATTTTTTACTTTTATGAAGAGCTATCTTTAGTTTGACTCATTGTTACCCATGTCAGAAAGTTTAAGTTTTATAGAAAAGTCTGCCTCGTCAAAGGTTTTACCTTTGGCAGGGGGTGGTTTTCTTTTCAACCCTAAGAAAGCAGGTTTCTTTCAACCTCTACAAAACCAGGTTTCTCTTAAACCCTTTAACACTTCCCACTCCTACTCACCCTGTCTATCCTACAAGGGGGGTCCGGGGCACCCTATCCTATCCGTCCCGAAAACTCAACACCGGGGGAACAACAGGGCTGATGACCCTGGCTGTTCTGAGCAATAGGGCTGATGACCCTAACTCCTCCATACTAGGGGAACAACAGGGCTGATGACCCTAGTTGTTCAGAGCAATAGGGCTGATGACCCTACTTGCTCCAAGGGGGTGGCAATAGGGCTGATGACCCTAATTTCTCGGGGAACTTACCTTCGAATAGCCTGTTCCAGGCGCCACTTGCCGGGGTCCAGCCCCGGTGGATCCAGGGTGATTCGAAGGTGGGTTCGGAGTCGGCGTCCTTGGAAATAATTTATTTAATTACAGATAGAGAAGGATTAGAAAATTAGCAGAGAAAAAGAGGCTGAATAACTTGGTTTACATGGAATACCAATCACCACCTATGTAGGCCACAGGCATCTTTCCGTTCTCCCGAAGGAGAGGAGGCACTGAGGCCGCCCTGGTCCGATCTTAGAAGCCCAGGCAAAATCAGCAGGCTTGGTGGGTACCCATGCACCAGATGGGAATTCAGCCAGAAAAACAGGGAGCAAGAAAGAACATGGGGGAATCAGTCCTTTCAGAAACTGATCCCATTTCTTTATTTTTGGGTTTGCTTATATACCTTTTGTTACACATAGGGATGAATACAGAGTCACACGGGGGTCAGCAGTCCTGACCTTTATCAAAATCAGGTGCTTCACATAAAAAAAGATCTTAGGGGTTTTACATCATCATCTGGCCATGAGACCTGCTGACATTTTTATGACCCTTTCTTTCTGATAACCAAAAATCTTATTTTTACCAAGGGTGTTTTTTCTTAAACCAGGCACTACCCTCCAAATAAAGTTGCATTCCTATAGGGAGAGGGTGTAGTGAGTTACAATCAAGAAAAGAATTTAACCCAAGGTTAACATGATTAATCTTAAAGGTTAATACTTATTTCTCCTATATGCTTAAAGGTTAATACTTATTTCTCCTATATGCTAGTTATATTCATTATAAGGGCAGGGAATATGGAGATTTAGCAGCAAACATCAGCCCAACAAATGAAAATCCTTTCACCAATGTTCCCCTTAAGATCTATTTAGTCTTAAGATAGTGATAAAGTTACATTTTTACATAGCAAGGACACAGCGATTTATAACAAAGTACAGTGATCTATACAAAAGAGAAAATTCATTAACTCAAAAAGTCTAGTATTGCTAACCTTAAAAACTACTATATTTCCTTTTCTATATTCCAAATACATTGATTAATATATTCCCAGGTGCCTAAGGATATGGAGGCCTGGTGGCAATCATTGACTCAACAATGAGAAAAGCCCTATGCTAATTAAGACTTTAAAAATACTCCAAAACTCACTGTGCTGTTTATGGTTGAGGTAGTAAACAATCATGTGAGTAATGGCAGGAGTATGGATAATCCTGTCACACAAGCTAGTCTGTCAGCAGAGAGGTTTGACCTGAGACACCCTTGTCACACCCAGGACAGGGAATTAGCAGCAATTATTGGCACAACAAATGAAAAACCCTTCACCAATATAATTCCTAACCAACCCACTATACTGACAATTTCCAACTTCCCAAAGGAATTTGCCTTTAGTAAGTCTAAAACATCTCATGCCTCTCAGGGACGGGAGGCTGTAAACAATCACATGTGGCTGGACGAACCTATATAGGCAGGCTAGATAACCTTCAGATAAGTCCGTAAGTTGAAACACTCTTGTCATGCCCAGGAAATTTTACTGACTTGGAGCTGCACATTTACTCCTTCTCCAAGAGAACTGATGGGGAACAGCCCCCCATAAAGTCAGAGGTGTAGGCGAGAGCATGAAACAGTAAAGTAGATAGACTCTGGTTTTGAGGGTAGATGATTGGGAACAGGGGGTTTCCTGAGGCTTGATCACGCCTTTGTGTATGCCAAGCCTCCTTTCTCATGACCTTTGCCATGGGCAGAGTTCCTCATGCTGGTTCCCGGCACCCAGAGACAGCAGCCCGCCAGGCTCCCCTGTCCCTGGGATTCTCCAGGCAAGAACACTGGAGTGGGTTGCCATTTCCTTCTCCAGTGCATGAAAGTGAAAAGTCAAAGTGAAGTTGCTCAGTCGTGTCCGACTCCTAGTGACCCCATGGACTGCAGCCCACCAGGCTACTCTGCCCACGGGATTTTCCAGACAAGAGTACTGGAGTGGGGTGCCATTGCCTCCTCCAGGAACCACTAAAAGAATTGTTGTTGTTCAGTCACTTAGTCATGTCTCATTCTTTTGTGAGCACACAGACTAGCCTGCCATGTTCCTCTGTCCATGTGCTTTTTCCAGGCAAGAATACTGGAGTGGGTTGCTATTTGCATCTCCAAGGAGCCTTCCCAATCCAGGGATCTTGGCAGGTGGATTCTTTAACAAAAAAGAATAGTAAAAGAATAACAAACAAGCTAATGCAATCAAGTAGCAACCTAACAGGGCGAGTAGGAACAGTAACGGAATAGTAAAAAATAATTACTCCAAAAGAAAGCATAGAAAGCGAGGGAATAAGGAGGATAGCATACATGGAATAAAATAAGAAAGTAAAGGGTAAATGATAGATCTAAATCCAAATATATAGTACTTATAATAAATGTAAAGAGACTAAAAGAGAAGGGTTGTCAGACTGGATTTTAAAATGATTCTGTGATCATAATGAAAGTATGACATTTACCAGAAAACGTCTCTGTTGAATTTGCACTATGATGGGAAAGGCAATGGTGGGCAAATCAGCTGGAACTGTAGCCCAAGTCAAGGCAGTGACACTAAACTGTGCTAATAACTATTGTTCTCTTCACTGACAGGTGCTCACACACAGAAAAAGTTCCAATTAAGAATGTCCTTGATGAAGCATTAAACATTGCTAATTTTGTAAATCTAATTCTCCAGTACTTTGGCCATCTCATGCGAAGAGTTGACTCATCGGAGAAGACTCTGATGCTGGGAGGGGATTGGAGGCAGGAGGAGAAGGGGACGACAGAGGATGAGATGGCTGGATGGCATCACCATCTCGATGGACATGAGTATGAGTGAACTCCGGGAGCTGGTGATGGACAGGGAGGCCTGGCGTGCTGCAATTCATGGGGTCGCAAAGAGTCAGACACAACTGAGCGACTGAACTGAACTGAACTGAATTCTCAAAGACAGGTGTTTTTTTTTTCATACAGAAAAAATCTTAGCAGTCTTCTCCTCCTGTCCAACTCTCATACAAATCACCTCTTCAGGATTCTAAGAGGTCAATTAATTTTGGCTTGAATGTTGCAAGGAATGGGGAATGCATTCCTTATAACAGAATTTATTGAGAGGCCATCGGTTCCTATTGTCCTGTCCTTGACCAGCCTCTCTAGTTCCCCCAGAGAATAGAGGCTCATCTCTCTCTGCAAACTGTGCACCTTTGATTGTGCTAGTGGCAACATCTTGGCAACATTCTAAATGACTTTGATTAACACAGCTGAAGATTTCCTGAGAGTTATAAACCAGATAATATTGAAAGAGCCAGGAGTGTACTGTGTTTAAAATAATCAAATTCATGTTTTGTACATGTGTATATTTCAGTTAACCTTATAATAACCACATAAAAATCTATACAATGCTATGGCTCACTCCACAGTTTACACACACACATATATTTTAACACACTCCCTAAGTTTATTTTCATAAACTATAACATGCATATCAATAAGGGTAAGAATTGTAGAAAATACAATTAGATATACCACAATAACTGTGCTTAAGAAGCTTAGAGTGCTATGCCTTTTCTGTAGACTCACGATAACTTTTACTCTCCCATTGCTCTTTACTAAGAAATAAACTGACTTTACTTTTCTGACCAGTAACAATCATGGCAAGGAAGAACTAACATCTTACAGAAAAGCATTCAAAAGGGGGTGGGGGGGCAAGAAGAAAACGGATGACACTGTTTAAACTGACAGGATGGGAAAATGCCAGCAATGTTTGATATTAGTCACAAGACTCAAGAAGCCAAAACTGTACCTGATAGTCTCTAAGGTTATATTTTTGGAAAGATATTTTTGACAAAATTTCATCCAACTAATTACCAAAGATGTTCAGGGCAAAAACCTGCCTAACCATGTTCTCTGATTGATCTCACTCATAAAATGTGATCCTACATAAAAAGGAACAGACTTGAATGCCTACATTCATGGCAATCAAACAGTGGACTTTGCCTTGCTCATTTCTGTTAGATTTACCTAAAAGCACAAAAGGTTTCTAAAATATCTGATAGCCAACTCCATACATCAGTATCCAGCAGTGCTTCCAATCTGGATAATGCTGGGAATCATGACACAGAAAACAGTTTTTAAATGACTTCAAATATATTGCCCTGTAATTTTCTTCTTCTTCTTCTTCTTCTTTTTTTTTTTTGTTTGCTGTCTTTTTCTGGTTTTGGTATCATGGTGATGGTGGCTTCATAGAATGAATTTGTAAGTGTTCCCTCCTCTTCAATATTTTGGTATGGTTTAAGAAGGATAAGTTCTTTGTATGTTTGGTAGAATTCCCCAGTGAAGCCGTCTGGTCCTGGACTTTAGTTTGCAGAGATTTTTTTTTTTAATTATGGATTCTATTTCACTTCTACTGATTGGTTTGTTCAAATATCTCTCTTGATTGAATTTTGGCAGGATGTATATATCTAGAAACTTGTCCATTTCTTATAGTTTGTCCAATTGGTTGGCATATAACTGATTAAGAAGAGGTAGCAAGAATACACAGAAGAAGTGTACAAAAAAGGTCTTGATGACCCAGATAACCACGATGGTGTGGTCACTCACCTAAAGCTAGACATCCTGGAGTGTGAAGTCAAGTGGGCATTATCACATTAGTAGAAGTGATGGGATTCCAGCTGAGCCACTTCAAATCCTAAAATATGATGCTGTTAAAGTGCTGCACTCTATATGTCAGCAAATTTGGGAAATTCAGCAGTGGCCACAGGACTGGAAAAGGTCAGTTTTCACCCCAATTCCAAAGAAGGGCAGTACTAAAGAATGTTCAGATTATCAGACAATTATGCTCACTTCCCATGCTAATAAAGTTATGCTTAATATCCTTTAAGCTAGGTTTCAGGAGTACTTGAATTGAGATCTTCCAGATGTACAAGTATGATTTAGAAAAGGCAGAGGAAGCAGAGATCAACAACATTCATTAGATCATAGAGAAAGCAAAGTAATTTGAGAAAAACATCTACTTCTGTTTCATTGACTATGCAAAAGCCTTTGACTGTGTTAATCACAACAAACTGTGGAAAATTCAAGAGATGGGAATACCAGACCATCTTACCTGTCTCCTGAGAAACCTATATGTGGGTCAAGAAGCAACAGTTATAACTGGACATGGAACAATGGACTGGTTCCAAATTGGAAACGGAGTATGGCAAGGCTGTATACTGTCACCCTGTTTATTTAACTTATATGCAGAGTGCAGGCTATGCTTAGTCACTCAGTCATATCCAACTC
Organism: Redunca redunca; assembly: GCA_006410935.1. Classification (NCBI taxonomy): domain Eukaryota; kingdom Metazoa; phylum Chordata; class Mammalia; order Artiodactyla; family Bovidae; genus Redunca; species Redunca redunca. The sequence goes on from SJYQ01000959.1 coordinate 254,419, forward strand.
TTTGCAACCCCATGGACTGTAGCCCACCAGGATCCTCTGTCCATGGGAATTCTCCAGGCAGAGTACATCATGACAAATGCTGGATGAGTTATAAGCTGGAATCAAGATTGCCGGGAGAAATACCACCAACCTCAGATACGCAGATGATACCACTCTAATGACAGGAAGTGAAGAGGAGCTAAAGAGCCTTTTGCTGAGGGTGAAAGAGGAGAATGAAAAGCTGGCTTAAAACTCAATATTAAGAAAACTAAGATCAGGGCATCTGATCCCATCACTTCATGGCAAATAGAAGGGGGAAAAGTGGCAGCAGTGACAGATTTTATTTTCTTGGGCTCCAAAATCACTGTGAATGATGACTGCAGCCATGAAATTAGAATGCTCTTGCTTCTTGGAAGGCAGACTATGACAAACCTAGACAGTGTATTGAAAAGCAAAGACATCACTTTGCTGACAAAGTTCCATAAAGTCAGAGCTATGGTTTTTCCAGTAGTCAGGTACAGACATGAGAGCTGGACCATAAAGAAGGCTGAGTGCTGAAGAATTGATGTTTTCGAATTGTGGTGCTGGAGAAGACTGATGAGAATCCCTTGGACTGCAAGGAGATCAAACCAGTCAATCCTAAGAGAAACCAACCCTGAATACACATTGGAAGGACTGATGCTGAAGCTGAAGCACCAACACTTTGGCCACCTGATACAAAGAGCAGACTCACTGGAAAAGACCCTGATGCTGGGAAAGACTGAAGACAAAAGGAGGAGAGGGCAGCAGAGGATGAGATGGTTAGATGGCATCACCGATTCAATGGACGTGATCTTGGGCAAACTCTAGGAGGTAGTGAAGAGAGAACTGATGTGCTGCAGTCCATGGGGGTCACAAAGAGTCAGACACAACTGAGCAACTTAACAACAATAACAACTGTTGGTAGTATTCTCCTATTTTTGTGTGTGTGTTTATGTTGTATAAGTTGTAATTCTCCTCTTTCATTTCTTATTTTGTTCATTTGGGTCCTTTCTCTCTTTTTCTTTGTGAGTCTAGTTAAAGGTTTCTCAATTTTGTTTTTCCTTTCAAAAACCAGCTGTTGGTTTTCTTGATCTTTTCTATTGTTTTTTCATCTCTATTTTATTTATTTCCTCTCCACTCTTCATGATATCCTCCCTTCTGCTGACTTTGGGCTTTGTTTTTTCTTCTTTTTTAAAATCATTTCGGGTAGTAGATTAGATTATTTTTCTGAGTTTTTCTTTTCTCTTCAGGAAGACCTGTATCACTATTAACTTCTTTCTTAGAATTGCTTTTGCTGCATCCCATAGATTTTGTAAGGCTGTGTTTTCATTGTGTTGTTTGTCTTGAGGTATTTTCCTTATTTTTTAACCTATTTTTTCAAAGTATTTTCTTATTTCTTCTTTGATTTCATCATTGACCCACTGTCCTTCTGGTAGCATGTTGTTTAGTCTCCATCTGTTTGTCAGTTTACCATTTTTCTTCCCATGGTTAATTTCTAGTTTTATACTGTTGTGGTCAGAAAATATGCTTGAAATAATTTCTATCCTCTTCAATTTGTTGAGGCTTATTTGTGACTTAGAATGTGGTTTAACCTAGAGAATGGTCCACATGCACTTCAAAAGAATGTGTCAATTCAGTTGTTCAGTCATTCTGACTCTTTGCGACCCCATGAATTGCAGCATGCCAGGCCTCCCTGTCCATCACCAGCTCCCAGAGTTCACACAAACTCTTGTCCATCAAATCGGTGATGCCATCCAGCCATCTCATTCTCTGTCGTCCCCGTCTCCTCCTGCCCCCAATCCCTCCCAGCATCAAAGTCTTTTCTAATGAGTCAACTCTTCACATGTGATGGTCAGAGTATTGGAGTTTCAGCTTTAGCATCAGTCCTTCCAAAGAAATCCCAGGGCTGATCTCCCTTAGAATGGACTGGTTGGATCTCCTTGCAGTCCAAGGGACTCTGAAGAGTCTTCTCCAACACCACAGTTCAAAAGCATCAATTCTTCACTGCTCAGCTTTCTTCAGAGTCAAACTTTCACATCCATACATGACTACTGGAAAAACCATAGTCTTGACTAGATGGACCTTGGTTGGCAAAGTAATGTCCTTGCTTTTAAATATGCTATCTAGGTTGATCATAAATTTCCTTCCAAGGAGTAAGCGTCTTTTAATTTCATGGCTGCAATCACCATCTACAGTGATTTTGGAGCCCCCCAAAATAAAGTCTGACACTGTTTCCACTGTTTCCCCATCTATTTCCCATGAAGTGATGGGACCAGATGCCATGATCTTCGTTTTCTGAATGTTGAGCTTTAGCCAACTTTTTTACTCTCTTCTTTCACTTTCATCAAGAGGCTTTTTAGTTCCTCTTCATTTTCTGCCATAAGGGTGGTGTCATCTGCATATCTGAGGTTATTGATATTTCTCCCAGAAATCTTGATTCCAGCTTGTGTTTCTTCCAGCCCAGAGTTTCTCATGATGTACTCTGCATTAAATAAGCAGGGTGACAATATACAGCCTTGACATACTCCTTTTCCTATTTGGAACCAGTCTGTTGTTCCACGTCCAGTTCTAACGGTTGCTTCCTAACCTGCATATAGGTTTCTCAAGAGGCAGGTCAGGTGGTCTGGTAGTCCCATCTCTCTCAGAATTTTCCATAGTTTATTGTGATCCACACAGTCAAAGGCTTTAGCATAGTCAATAAAGCAGAAATAGATGTTTTTCTGGAACTCTCTTGCTTTTTCGATGATCCAGCAGATGTTGGCAGTTTGATCTCTGGTTCCTCTGCCTTCTCTAAAACCTTCTGGAACATCTGAAATTTCACAGTTCACATATTGCTGAAGCCTGGCTTGGAGAATTTTGAGCATTACTTTACTAGAGTGTGAGATGAGTGCAATTGTGCAGTAGTTTGAGCATTCTTTGGCATTGCCTTTCTTTGGGATTGGAATGAAAACTGACATTTTCCAGTCCTGTGGCCACTGCTGAGTCTTCCAAATTTGCTGGCATATTGAGTGCAGAACTTTCATAGCGTTGTCTTTCAGCATTTGAAATAGCTCAACTGGAAAGCAGAGACTTTACTTTGCCAACAAAGGTCCATCTAGTCAAGGCTATGGTTTTTCCAGTAGTCATGTATGGATGTGAGAGTTGGACTATGAGGAAAGCTGAGCGCCGAAGAACTGATGCTTTTGAACTGTGGTGTTGGAGAAGATTCTTGAGAGTCCCTTGGGCTGCAAGGAGATCCAACCAGTCCATTCTGAAGGAGATCAGCCCTGGGCTTTCTTTGGAAGGAATGATGCTAAAGCTGAAACTCCAGTACTTTGGCCACCTCATGTGAAGAGTTGACTCATTGGAAAAGACTCTGATGCTGGGAGGGATTGGGGGCAGGAGTAAAAGGGGACAACAGAAGATGAGATGCCTGGATGGCATCACTGACTCGATGGACATGGGTTTGAGTTAACTCCAGGAGATAGTGATGGACAGGGAGGCCTGGCGTGCTGAGATTCATGGGGTTGCAAAGAGTCAGACACGACTGAGCTACTGAACTGAACTGAACTGGAATTCCATCACTTCCACTAGCTTTGTTCATAGTGATGCTTTCTAAGGCCCACTTGACTTCACATTCCAGGATGTCTGGCTCTAGGTGAGTGATCACACCATCGTGATTACCTTGGTCATGAAGATCTTTTTGGTACAGTTCTTCTGTGTATTCTTGCCACCTCTTGTTACTATCTTCTGCTTCTGTTATGTCCATACCATTTCTGTCCTTTATCGAGCCCATCTTTGCATTAAATCTTCCCTTGGTATCTCTAATTTTCTTGAAGAGATCTCTATTCTTTCCCTTTCTGTTGTTTTCCTCTATTTCTTTGCATTGATCGCTGAGGAAGTCTTTATTATCTCTCCTTGCTATTCTTTGGAACTCTGCATTCAGATGCTTATATCTTTTCTTTTCTCCTTTGCTTTTCACTTCTCTTCTTTTCACAGCTATTTGTAAGGCCTCCCCAGACATCCGTTTTGCTTTTTTGCATTTCTTTTCCATGGGGATGGTCTTGATCCCTGTCTCCTGTACAATGTCACGAACCTCCATCCATAGTTCATCAGGCACTCTATCTATCAGATCTAGTCCCTTAAATCTATTTCTCACTTCCACTGTAGAATCATAAGGAATTTGTTTTAGGTCATACCTGAATGGTCTAGTGTTTTTCCCTACTTTCCTCAATTTCAGTCTGAATTTGGCAATAAGGAGTTCATGATCTGAGCCACAGTCAGCTCCTGGTCTTGTTTTTGTTGACTGTATAGAGGTTCTCCATCTTTGGCTGCATAGAATATAATCAATCTAATTTTGGTATTGACCATCTGGTGATGTCCATGTGTAGAGTCTTCTCTTGTGTTGTTGGAAGAGGATGTTTGCTATGACCAGTGTGTTCTCTTGGCAAAATTCTGTTAGCCTTTGCCCTGCTTCATTCCGTACTCCAAGGCCAAATTTACCTGTTACCCCAGGTGTTTCTTGACTTCCTACTTTTGCATTCCAGTCCCCTATAATGAAAAGGACATCTTTTTTGGGTGTTAGTTCTAAAAGGTCTTGTAGGTCTTCATAGAACCGTTCCACTTCAGCTTCTTCAGTGTTACTTGTTGGGGCATAGACTTGGATTACTGTGATATTGAATCGTTTGCCTTGGAAACGAACAGAGATCATTCTGTCGTGTATTCTGGGTTTATTTAGGTGTAGCATCCTACAGATATCAATTAAGTCCAGCAGGTCTATTGAGTCATTTAGAATCTCTGTTGCCTTACTGATTTTCTGTCTGAAAGATTCGTCCATTGCTGTTAGTGGGGTGTCAAAGTCTACTATTATTATATTCCTGTATATTTTTCTCTTTATGTCTGTTAGTATTTGTGTTATATGCTTAGGTATTCCTACATTTGGTGAATATATGTTAATGAATGTAAATGTAATATCCCCTTGTATTGGTCCTCATTATTATATAGTGCCCTTCTCTGTCTTTCTTTATGAACTTTGTTATAGAGTCTCTTTTGTGTGGGTCACAAAAAGGCAGACACACCTTATGAACTAAGTACACACGCAAAGAAATGGAAAGATATACCATGCTCCTTCAACAGGAAGAATTAGAAACATTAAAACGGCCATACTACCAAAAGCAATGTACACATTTAATCTAAGTTTTAAGATTTAATTTAATAGATCCTTGTCGAAGTACCTGTGACATTTTTCACAAAATTCCCTCATAGTTCAGTTGGTAAAGAATCTGCCTGCAATACAGTAGACCCAGGCTTAATCCCTTGGTCAGGAAGATCCCTTGGAGAAGGAAATGGCAACCCACTCCAGTATTCTTGCCTGGCGAATCCCATGGACAGTGGAGCCTGGCAGGCTACAGTCCACGGGGTTGCAAGAGTCAGACACAACTGAGTGACTAAACCACCACCACCAGCACCAGAACAAATTATCCTCAAATTTATATAAAACCATAAAAGACCCAGAATTCCCAAAACAATCCTGAGGTAAAAGAACAAAGCTGGAGGTATAACCCTTCCTGACTTCTAACTATGCTCCAAAGCTAAAATAATCAAAATAGCATGATATTGGCACAAAAAGAGACATATAGATCAATGGAACAGAATAGAGAGCCCAGAAATAAACCCACACACCTACAGACAATTTACAACAAAGGAGGCAAGAATATACAATGGGGATAACACAGTCTAGTAAGTGGCATTGGAAAAACTGGACAGCTACATGTAAATCAATGATATAGGAACACTCTCACACCATATACAGCAACAAACTCATAATGGCTGAAAGATCTAAATTTAAGACGTGATACCATAAAACTCCTAGAAGATAGATAATATAACCAAAACATTCTCAGACATAAACTGTAGCAATATTTTCTTAGATCAGTCTCCTAAGGCAAAAGAAAATAAAGTAAATAAATGGAACCTAATTAATTTTAAAAGCTTCCAGAAGCAAAAGGAACCATCATCAAAACAAAAAGACAACCCAAAGTATGGGAGAAAATATTTGCAAACAATGTGACCAACAGGGGATTAATTTCCAAAATATACAAACAGTTTATACAACTCAATATCAAAAAAAACAAAAACAAAAGGCAGACAACTTGAGCAGAAAATCTAAGTAGGCATTTCTCCAAAGAAGACACAGTGATAGCCAGTAGACACAAGCAAAGATGCTCAACATCACTAATTATTAGAGAAATGCAAATCAAAGCTACAATGAGGTATCACCTGGTCAGAATGGCTATCACCAAAAGGTCTACAAACAGTAAATGCTGGAGAGGATGTGGAGAAAAGAGCACCCTCCTATACTGATCATGGGAATATAAATTGGTACACTATGAAAAACCAGTGGCAACAAAAATAAAAAACAAGAACTAGAACAACCATATGATCTAGCAATCCTAGTCCTGGGTATATATCTGAAGTAAAACATGGTCCAAAAAAATAGACACACCCCAGTGTTCATTCAAGTGCTGTTTACAATAGCCAAGACATGGAAGAAACTTAAATGTCCATCGGCAGATGAATGGATAAAGAAGATATAGTATATACATACAAAGGAATATTACTCAGCCATTAAAAAGAATGAAACAGTGTTTTTTGCAGCCCCATGAATGAACCAGGGAGATTATCATTCTAAGTCAATCAGACAGAGAAAGATAAATATCATATGATATTACTATTGCAGAATCTAAAAAAATGATACAAATGAAGTTACAAAACAGAAACAGACTCACAGACTTAGTGAATAAACTTATAGTTACTATGGGAGAAGGGTAGTGGGGAGGGATAGATTGGGAATTTGGGATTGACATGTACATACTACTATATTTAAATTATGTAACCAACAAAGACCTACTTATAGCACAGGGAATTTTTCTCAATACTCTGTAATAAACTGAACTGGGAAAGAATTTAAAAAAGAATAGTTACTTGTATATATGTAACAGAATCACTTTGCTGTACACTTGAAACCAACAAAACATTTTTCATCAACTATGCTGTTGCTGCGAAGTTGCTTCAGTCGTGTCCGACTCTGTGCGACCCCATAGACGGCAGCCCACCGGGCACCCCCGTCCCTGGGATTCTCCAAGCAAGAACACTGGAGTGGGTGGCCATTTCCTTCTCCAATGCATGAAAGTGAAGTCGCTCAGTCGTGTCCTACCCTTAGCGACCCCACAGACTGCAGCCTACCAGGCTCCTCTGTCCATGGGATTTTCCAGGCAAGAGTACTGGAGTGGGGTGCCATTGCCTTCTCCGTCATCAACTATAATCCAATATAAATTAAAAAAAAATAATTTTCTTAAAAACAGAACTTTTAAATGCTGACAAAGAATTCTTATGAGGCAGGGGTAGAGCAGGTTAAAGAATATGACATGTAACATTGTTTAAATATTAAATAAAAATATGTCCTCAAAATCTGTTATCTTCATTTCATGCACATCTTATTTTTTTCTTTAATTTCTGTAAGTTTTTTGCCCAATACTGGTCAATATTTGTTTCAATTTTTCTTCTCATAGAACATCAAATGATAAAGCTTTTACTTAAAAAAAATCAGTACATATGCAATCTGGTATTTATATGCCAATAGAGAAGGCTGGTGGAAACTGAATCAAGAATAAATGAGAAAATAGTGGTGATCAAAAATACAAACTAATTTTAAAATCAATTACGTAATGCCAGTAATGTCAAACATTTACTGAGGGCTTACTGTGTGCCAGGCATCGATTGACTAGGATTTATCATGTACTATCACACTTAAGTCTTACAACAAATTCAAACATGTCAGCTGGGTTTTCTAAGAAGCAGACAGAGTTAGGAAAGATATTGATAAAAGGAATGAAAAGCAAGATTGGCAGGGAGTATTCAGACCACACTGCAGATTTGATGTGTTATAGAGTAAGCAGGCTGGGCCAGGCCAGCCTCTGACCACATGGCAGTCTGAAAAGGCTTGGCCATCAGGAACTCTGGAGCAATGTTTCTTTCCCTTTAGAGGAGTTTCTCATCTTGGGCTGAAATGATTTCATTGTACCCCACCGAGCTCAGCCACTGGCTAGGGGCTACTCTAGAACATCGTGATCTCACCCCAGAATCTGAGGTTGATCCTAAAGGTGCTAACAATCCCAAGAGCAAGTCCTTTCTTGAAGCGTGATCTGAGTGCTGTACATCATGGCTCTCACAAAGAGGTGGATATTATAGTCTTCTCCTTTTTTCAGAAAGAAAAACAAAGCTCAGAGGTTTTGTAAATTTCCCAAAGTTGCACAGCTAGTAAACAGCTGGCAAGTGTTCCTCTATTTTCATTGTGGTCGATAAGTAAACATTATTTTGTAATTTATTGCAGTTTTTGGAAATGTTCAACTTTCATCAATGCATCTTAAAATGCTTTTTTAAATATCAAGATGTTCATATTGTTTTTAAACCTCCTAAGTATACAAAAAGACTGTCAAAAAAAGTTTTCATTTTAAAAACTAAAATGATGTGGGAGAATACCTTCCAAGTTCCAGAAATATTTAGCGTATTTTTCTTTTCTCTCCAGTTAAAAGGCATTATTTATTCTAACAATTAAATTTCTGGGCAGCTAGTAGTCAAATGTGCTAAGTTTCATTGTGGATAAAGAATTTACAACATAGTTTTAAATATCTGAAAGCTGAAATTGCAGGAAAGTGCTCAGAGCCCCATAATTACGGTAGCACTCCTCAGTGCTGCCGTAACGATTTTGTCAACACACTGGTCTTTTTACCTCCTTCACTAGGAAAGTGTGAAGGGTAAAAGGAAATTGTCAAGCAGCAGGCCATCTAACAGTTATAGGTGTCATTTGCCTAATGACATTTTCTAAAACTGTTTCTTTATTACCTAGGGACCTTATTCCTAACCCTTCAATTGTCATGTTTTTCTGACCATGAGCAAAGCACAGCTTTGGGCAAGTCAGAGAGTCAAGGTGGCCTAGGCTTTAGAATTCTTAAACTCCTCCATCTTAGCCAATTATTTCACCATAATCTGTTATGGGAGGAAGGGATTTGTGGAAAAATCCAAGAACACTAGGAGGCAAAAAGAGGGAAAAAACTGTATGTGTACCCTTCCAGTCTCTCATTCCCTAGTGTATTTTGGCTTTGTTTTCATTATTTTTCCAAAATATAGAATCATTCTTTAAATATTATTCTGTAACTTTTTTCTTTACTCAATATCATGAACACCTTTTCACATTAATAAATTTCTACAAGTTTCTACATATGGGTCTAGTCCAATTCATTCAAAGAACACCCCATAGTTGAATATTTAATGTCATTCTTTTGTTTTTCCCTTCCTTTTATTTTTATGTGAAAGATCACAATTTAGTGAATGCCCTTGTAGTCAAAGCTTTTTGTAATTTTTTGAGATAAAATTCACAAAAATGTGTACAATTTTAAAGTGCACAATTCAGAAGTTTTTAGAATAGTCACAAGGTTGTACCAAGTATCTAATTCTAAACATTTCTATCACTCCAGAAAGAAACCCCATACTATTAGCAATCACTCCTAACTGCTACCCCAAACCCGATGACAATTACCAGTCCATTTTCTGTCTCTATGTATTTACCTATCCTGGACATTTTATATAAATGGAATTACACTGTATGTGACCTTTTCTGTCTGACTTCTTTCACTTAGCAAAATGTTTTCAAGATTCATCCATGTTATAGCAGGTATCAATACTTCATTCCTTTTTATGACTGAATAATATTCAATCACATGAATACACCACTTTTTATTTATCCATTCATCAGATAATGGGCATTTAGGTTGTTTCTACATTTTGACATGTTATGAATAGTGATACTATGAATATTACTGTACAAGCTTTTGTGTGGGCATATGTCTTCAGTTCTCTTGGGTTTATACCTAGAAGTGGAATTACTGGATTAGCTTTATTTCACTTTTTTGAGATACCACCAACATCTGTTGCATCATAGAAAAAGCAAAGGAATTTAAAAAAAAAACAACCCATCTATTTTCTGCTTCATTCAGTTCAGTCACACATTCATGTCTGACTCTTTGAGACCACATGGACTGCAGCACACCAGGCCTCCCTGTCCATCACCAACTCCTGGAATTTACCCAAACTCATGTTCATTGAGTACGGGCTGCCATCCAACCATCTCATCCTCTGTTGCCTCCTATTCCTCTCGCCTTCCATCTTTCCCAGAATCAGGGTCTTTTCCAGTGAGTCAGTGCTTCACATCAGGTGGCCCAAGTATTGGAGTTTCAGCTTCAACATCAGTCCTTCCAATGAACACACAGGACTGATCTCCTTTAGGATGGACTGGCTGGATCTCCTTACAGTCCAAGGGACTCTCAAGAGTCTTCTCCAACACCACAGTTCAAAAGCATAAATTCTCTGGTGCTCACCACAGTTCAAAAGCATAAATTCTCTGGTGCTCAGCTTTCTTTATAGTCCAACTCTCACATCCATACATGACTACCGGAAAAACCATAGCCTTGACTAGACAGTCCTTGGTTGGCAAAGTAATGTCTCTGTTTTTTAATATGCTGTCTAGGTTGGTCATAACTTTCCTTCCAAGGAACAAGTGTCCTTTAATTTCATGGCTGCAGTCACCATCTGCAGTGATTTTGGAGGCCCAAAAAATAAAGTTAGCCACTGTTTCCACTGTATCCGCATCTATTTGCCATGAAGTGATGGGAACGGATTGCCATGATCTTAGTTTTCTGAATGTTAAGCTTTAATCCAACTTTTTCACTCTCTTCTTTCACTTTCATCAAGAGGCTCTTCACTTCTTCTTTGCTTTCTGCCATAAGGGTGATGTCGTCTGCATATCTGAGGTTATTGATATTTCTCCCGGCAATCTTGATTCCAGCTTGTGCTTCATCCAGCCTAGTGTTTCTCATGATGCCTTGACATACTCCTTCTCCAGGTTGGAACCAGTCTGTTGTTCCATGTCAAGTTGTACTGTTGCTTCTTGACCTGCATACAGATTTCTCAAGAGGCAGCTCAGGCAGTCTGGTATTTTCCACAGTTTATTGTGATCTACACAGTCAAAGGCTTTGGCATAGTCAATAAAGCAGAAACAGATGTTTTTCTGGAACTCTCTTGCTTTTTCAATGATTCAGTGGATGTTGGCAATTTGATCTCTGCTTCCTCTGCCTTTTCTAAAACCAGCTTGAACATCTGGAAGTTCAAGGTTCACATACTGTTGAAGCCTGGCTTGGAGAATTTTGAACATTACTTTACTAGAGTGTGAGATGAGTGTAATTGTGCCATAGTTAGAGCATTCTTTGGCATTGCCTTTCTTTGGGATTGGAATGAAAACTGACCTTTTCCAGTCCTGTGGCCACTGCTGAGTTTTCCAAATTTGCAGACATATTGAGTGCAGCACTTTCACAACATCATCTTTTAGGGTTTGAAACAGCTCAACTGGAATTCCATCACCTCCACTCGCTTTGTTCATAGTGATGCTGCCTCAGGACCATGTGACTTCACACTCCATGCTGTCTGGCTCTAGTGATCACACCATCATGATCATCTGGGTCGTGATGATCTTTTTGCATAGTTCTTCTGTGTATTCCTGCCACCTCTTAATATCTTCTGCTTCTGTTAGGTCTATACCATTGCTGTCCTTTATTGAGCCCATCTTTGCATGAAATGTTCCCTTGGTATCTCTAATTTTCTTAAAGAGATCTCCAGTCTTTCCCATTCTGTTGTTTTCCTCTATTTTTTTGCATTGATCATTGAGGAAGGCTTTCTTATCTCTCTTTGCTATTCTTTGGAACTCTGCATTCAAATGGGTATATCTTTCCTTTTCTCCTTTGCTTTTCACTTCTCTTCTTTTCACAGCTATTTGTGAGGCCTCCTCAGACAGCCATTTTGCTTTCTTGCATTTGTTTTTCTTGGGGATGGTCTTGATCACTGTCTCCTGTATAATGCAACAAACCTCCGCCCATAGTTCATCAGGCCGTCTGTCAGATCTAGTCCCTTAAATCTATTTCCCGCTTCCACTGTACAATCATAAATGATTTTATTTAGATCATACCTGAATGGTCTAGTGTTTTTCCCTACTTTCTTCAATTTCAGTCTGAATTTGGCAGTAAGGAGTTCATGATCTGAGCCACAGTCAGCTCCCAGTCTTGTTTTCCCTGACTGTATAGAGCTTCTGCTCTGATGCCCTCTTGCAACACTGACCATGTTACTTGAGTTTCTCTTACAGTGGAGGAGGGATATCTCTTCACAGCTGCTCCAGCAAAGCACAGCCGCTGCTCCTTACCCTAACGCTTACTCTTTGGAAGGAAACTTATGACCAATCTAGATAGCATATTGAAAAGCAGAGACATTACTTTGCCAACAATGGTCTGTCTAGTCAAGGCTATGGTTTTTCCAGTAGTCATGTATGGATGTGAAAGTTGGACTGTGAAGAAAGCTGAGCTCTGAAGAACTGATGCTTTTGAACTGTGGTGTTGGAGAAGACTCTTGAGAGTCCCTTGGACTGCAAGGAGATCCAGCCAGTCCATTCTAAGGGAGATCAGTCCTGGGTGTTCTTTGGAAGGACTGATGCTAAAGCTGAAACTCCAGTACTTTGGCCACCTCATGCGAAGAGTTGATTCATTGGAAAAGACTCTGATGCTGGGAGGGATTGGGGGCAGGAGGAGAAGGGGATGACCAAGGATGAGATGGCTGCATGGCATCACTGACTTGATGGACATGAGTTTGAATGAACTCCGTGAGTTGGTGATGGACAGGAAGGCCTGGCGTGCTGCGATTCATGGGGTTGCAAAGAGTCGGACACAACTGAGCGACTGAACTGAACTGATAGAGCTTCTCCATCTTTGGCTGCAAAGAATATAATAAATCTGATTTCGGTATTGACCATTGGTGATGTCCATGTGTAGAGTCTTCTCTTGTGTTGTTGGAAGAGGGTGTTTACTATGACCATCGCATTCTCTTGGCAAAACTCTATGATCCTTTGCCCTGCTTCATTCTGTACTCCAAGGCCAAATTTGCCTGTTACTCCAGTTGTTTCTTGACTTCCTACTTTTGCTTTCCAGTCCCCTATAATGAAAAGGTTATCTTTTTGGGGTGTTAGTTCTAAAAGGTCTTGTAGGTCTTCACAGAACTGTTCCACTTCAGCATCTTCAGCATTACTGATCAGGGCATAGACTTGGATTATTGTGATATTGAATCGTTTGCCTTGGAAACGAACCGAGATCATTCTGTTGTTTTTGAGATAGCATCCAAGTACTGCATTTCAGATTCTCTCGTTGACTATGATGGCTACTCCATTTCTTTAAGGGATTCTTGCCCACAGTAGTAGATATGATGGTCATCTGAGTTAAATTCACCCATTCCAGTCCATTTTAGTCGCTGATTCCTAGAATGTCGACATTTACTCTTGCCATATCCTGTTTGACCTCTTCCAATTTGCCTTGATTCATGGACCTAACATTCCAGGTTTCTGTGCAATATTGCTCTTTACAGCATCAGACCTTGCTTCCATCACCAGTTACATCCACAACCAGGTGTTGTTTTTGCTTCGGCTCCATCACTTCATTCCTTCTGGAGTTATTTCTCCACTGATCTCCAGTCTGCTTCATGACTACACTAAACCCTTTGACTGTGTGGATCACAACAAACTGTGGAAAATTCTTAAAGAGATGGGAATACCAGACCACCTGACCTGTCTCCTGAGTAACTTGTATGCAGGTCAAAAAGCAGTAGAACCAGACATGAATCAACAGACTCCTTCAAAACTGGGAAAGGAGTATGTCAAAAACGTATACTGTCACCCTGCTTATTTGACTTCTATGCAGAGTACATCATGTGAAATGCCAGGCTGGATGAATCACAAGCTGGAATCAAGGTTGCCAGGAGAAATATCAACAGTCTCAGATATGCAGATGATACCACTCTAATGGCAGAAAGCAAAAAGGAATTAAAGAACCTCTTGATAAGGGTGAAAGAGAAGAGTGAAAATCTGGCTTAAAACTCAACATTCAAGTAACAAAGATCGTGGAATCCAGTCTCATCACTTCATTGCAAATAGATGGGGAAGAGCGGAAACAGTGGTAGATTTTATTTTCTTGGGCTCCAAAATCACTACAGTCAGTGACTGCAGCCATGAAATTGAAAGACGCTTGCTCCTTTGGAAGGAAAGCTATGACAAACCTAGACAGCATATTTAAAAGCATAGATATCACTTTGCTGACAAATGTCCATCTAGTCAAAGCTATGGTTTCTCCAGTAGTCATGTATGGATGTGAGAGTTGGACCATAAAGAAAGCTAAGCACCAAAAAATTGATGTTTTCAAATTGTGGTACTGGAGAAGACTCTTGAGAGCCCCTTGGACAGCAAGGAGATCAAACCAGTCAATCCTATAGAAAATCAACCCTAAATATTCATTGGAAGGACTGATGCTGAAGTTAAAACTCCAAAACTTTGGCCACCTGATGAGAAGAGCCGACCCATTGGAAAAGACCCTGATGCTGGGAAAGATTGATAGCAGAAAAGGGGGTGACAGAGGATGAGATGGTTAGACGGCATCACCTACTCAATGGACATGAGTTTGAGCAAACTCCGGAAGATAGTGAAGGACAGTGAATGCTTTCTAATGCCTAAGTTCATGGGGTCGCAAAGAGTTGGACACAACTTAAAGACTTAACAACAACAACAAACTATTTTCCACAGTGGCTATGCCATTTTACACTTCTCTAGCAGTGTGTATAGATTCTAATTCCTCCATATCCTCCCCAATTTTTGTTATTTTCCTTTTTAAATATTATTAGTATCATTATCTTAGTATGTATGCATGGTATTCCATTGTGGTTTTGATTTACATTTCCCTAATGACTATTGAATTTGAACATTTTTCACATGTTTACTGGTTGTATGTATATCATCTTTTAAGAAGGTCTGTTAAAATCTTTTGCCCACTTTTTAACTGGGTTGTTTGTCTTTTTATTGTTGGTTTTAAGGGTTCTTTATATATTCTGGATACTATGCCATTACCTGATATTACTTGTGAATATTTTTTCCCACTCCATTTTGTCTTTTCACTTTCTTGATAGTGTCTTTAATGTATGAAAGTTTTTAATTTTGATAAAGTCCAATTTATCTATTGGACTTCAAAAGCAATTGGACTATCGAAAGCAATTCTTTTGTTGCTTGTGATTTTGGTATCATACTTAAGAAACTGTTGCTAAACCCAAGGTCATAGGATTTATACCTATATTTCCTTGTAAGAGTTTTACAGTTTTAGCTCTTACATTTAGGCCTCTGATCTATTGTGAGTTAATTTTTTAAGTGGTATGAAGTAAGGGTTGAAATTTATTTGTCCGTGTAGCTAAATCTTATACATAATTTTCATTACTTACCTTGGATAGATTCCTAAACACACAATGCTTTTGTTTTAAACACAGAAGTTGGATTTCTAATTCCAGTCACAATTCCATCACCAGTGATGATGAGGGAGACAAGAATGCACTCTCTAACAAACCTTTCATTTTCTTTATGAGGAAAGGACTAAAGTCAACAGCAATAAATTACTGGGTCACTGCCTATCTCATTTGCCATGGCTATTTCTGTCTGCTACCTCTACTATCTTAATTGCTTTTGCCTGATGCTTGTCAGAACCATCACTGTTGAGAATTCATTTGGGAACTTCTGAATCACTGTGGGTGAGTTTCATCTCTTTTTAAAGACTCTACATGAAGAGATGGCATGGAGGTGCTTCACAAACATGAGAACCTGCAGAAACCATTTATGACTAGCAACCCTTGTTCATCTAAGAATATAGACTTTCCTTTATCCTCTAATTTTCTAAACGTGAATTACCTCCTCTTTCCCTATACTTTCTTTTCTTGGAGCTACAAAATTGGAACAGCTGAGGTTTCCATCTCTTCTCCCTGTCAGTATTTCATTAGTGCTGTTAAAGCTGTAGGGAAAAAAACCTCCTTGAGTCTTCCACCATCTGCTGCTGCTGCCACTGCTAAGTTGCTTCAGTCGTGTCTGACTCTGTGTGACCCCAGAGACGGCAGCCTGCCAGCCTCCCCCATCCCTGGGATTCTCCAGGCAAGAACACTGGAGTGGGTTGCCATTTCCTTCTCCAATGCTTGAAAGTGAAAAGTGAAAGGGAAGTCGCTCAGTCGTGTCCAACTCCTAGCGACCCCATGGACTGCAGCCCACCAGTCTCCTCCATCCATGGGATTTGCCAGGCAAGAGTCTTCCGCCATCTAGTGACTTGGAAAACTGTGTGTATAGCAGTGGACCATAAACCACAATGGGGAAAGAGCAAGAGGACCTAGATACCTCGATCTGGAGTGGAAAACAAAAGACAAAGGCTATTATTGTCCTGGGGGCTGGGGATATAAAGATGGATTTATAAGTGATTTTTTATTTCATTTTTTAAAAAGTCCCATTATCTTCACAACAAGAAAAATATACATCTGTGTGTATGTATGTATTTAATTTGGCTTAGTTGCAGCACATGGACTCTTCATTGCAGCATGCAGGATCTTCAGCTGTGGCCTATGGGCTCTTGGTTGCAGCATGCAGGACCTAGTTCTCTGATCAGGGATTGAACCTAGGCTCCCTGCATTGGAAGCATGGAGTTTTAACCACTGACCATCAGGAAAGTCCCAAGAATATATGTTTTTAGAGCATTAAAGATTACTTTTTTAGCTATGGTTTTTCGTTCTGGTGTAAAGAGGGTCATGTTTAATGTGCCTATTGCATCCTGCGTAACATGAGGATAATAGTCACTGTCAAGGAAAATCATGTGAACTTATTCATCTAATATGTATATATTTTTAATTAATAAAAGAAGCCTGTACCTAACCAAGTAGTAACTGAGTTCTCTCACAATGTGAAAATAAATAAAATGTGGTCTTTGAACATATTTGAGGTCTAAAAGCTCTCTCCCTTAGCTGAGTCAAAAATTAAGCAGCTTGGTTCTTTCTATAAGCTGCCTGGCACAGTCAACACTGGGAGTATGCACTACAATAAGAGTCAAGTGGTCAGTACCTTCTGTAGAGAGCATACTTTGCAGTTTCACTTTATATTCTATAAATATCAAGTAATGATTTTCTGAGCTCCTCTGACTGAATAAAGATCATTCCACATGATACTATTTTTCTGCTGCTGCTGCTGCTAAGTTGCTTCAGTCATGGCCGACTCTGTGCAGCCCTGTACACAGCAGTCCACCAGGCTCCCCCGTTCCTGGGACTCTCCAGTCAAGAACACTGGAGTGGGTTGCCATTTCCTTCTCCAATGCATGAAAGTGAAAAGTGAAAGGGAAGTCGCTCAGTCGTGTCTGACTCTTCGTGACCCCATGGCCTGCAGCCTACCAGGCTCCTCCGTCCATGGGATTTTCCAGGCAAGAGTACTGGAGTGGGGTGCCATCGCCTTCTCCAATTTTTCTGCTACTTCCTATCAATGATAAACCTCCTTTTCCATTACATTTAAAATCCATTTAAAAGGATATCTTGTAGCAAAGATTTCTTCAAGAGGACCAAAAAATAAAAACATTAACCAAAAAAGGAAAAAGGTGATGTTAGTCTGTATTAAAAGTAAGAACATCTGTGCTAACTAACTCAACTGGGGAATCCTTTCACAATACATATACATATATATATCAAATCATCATGTTCTACACTTTAAATATTTTACAATTATACCTCAATAAAGCTGGGAAAAACCATTCCCTCCCCAGTCATGTATATGAAAGTGTTCAAAACTACTATGAGATTCAACAATTCTCAGGCCTCAGTGCCTTAAAAGTTGACTCAGTCAGACACATTTCCCTATATACTATCCAAAATAAAAATCAAGAACATGTGTTCAAAAGATACTACTAAGAGATCTAAAAGGCAACTTAGAATGAGAGGAGATACAGACACACATATCCCTCCAAGGACTCATATCCCAAATATATATAAAACTCTTACAGATCAGTAAGAAAAAAATACAACCCAATAGAAAAAGACAAAAGACGCTGCAGACATTTCATAAGAGTATATGAAATTGTACATCTGATAAACATGTGGAAAAATGTACTCAACTGATTGATTTATTATCAGGGATATGTGGATGAAAACTAAAATGTGACCAGATGGCTGAAGTGAAAAGATGCAAAACACCAAGTGTTAGAAAGGCTATGAACAACTGGAGTTCTCACACAAATCTAGTCAAGTAAAAATTGGTACGAACACTTGGGAAAATCATTTGCCAACATCTCCTAAAACTGAATATATGCATCTCCTATGAGACAGTAATTTCACTCCTAGTATACACCCAACAGAAATACATCCATAGGTTTACCAGAAGACACATACTAAAATGTTCCCACTGAAGCTACCCAAATATCTGTGAAAATTTATGGTACATTCACATGATGAAATATTATATAGTAAGGAGAATCTGCCTGCGATGAAGGAGACTCAGGTTTGATCCCTGGGTTAGGAAGATGCCCTGGAGAAGGGAATGACTACCCACTCCAGTATTCTTGCCTGGTGAATTCCATGGACAGAGGAGCCTCATAGGCTATATAATCCATGGGGTTGCAAAAAGTCGGACACAACTGAGCAACTAACACGCATACACACCACCTACTAATAATTTCTCCCCAAAAGTTTCAACTTGATTCTCTTCCAAAAGAAACTCTTTCTTCTATTTCCTCATAATGAATACATTACCTGTCTTGCTGGGTAGCTGTGGAGCTTTATTTTACAACTAAAAATCTAAGTAACTGATTTTCTACCCTCCACTCTCAACCTCCCTTAAAAGGCTTGCACATAATTTTATCTTTCCTGATACATATCAGTGCCTTCAATAATTTGGCAAATGTAGAGACTTATCCTTGACTAATAAGCCAGTATGGTCATTTTTTACCATTTTCTATGGAGTTTCAATACAATTACAAAAAAAATAATTGGGGGTTAAAAATTGTAGGGATCCAGTTGAATGGGAGGTAAAGGAAAAAAACTAGAAAACCCCAGGTAAAGCTAAGTTTTTCTTTTTTCGATTCCACCAATGACAAGGCACACTTAATAACTTTACTCCCAAGGGAGGATATCCCATTCTGAAAAACACTCCACTCTAGGTGATAAAGGCAGGAAGGAGGAAACATTACACCATGGGAGAGGAAACAACCTTTTGAAAAGCATGTAATATAAACCAGCTCTGGCAACTGTCTTTCCTTCTTCCCCATCCAATTTAGGAAAGGTCCATAAACCACTTTCTCTAATATTTCATACTAAAGAATCTCTTAGACTTAAAAATAAATAGCTCCTGCTCCTAACCCTCCATCACTGTATGGTATCTAGAGCAATGAACTTCAAATAAATTAAAAGTAAACTTCTTATTGATATGTAATACACATGCAGAGAAGTACACAATTCTCTCCAAACCTTTCTGATCCCTCTCCAACTAGTAAGAAAAAAACTGAGTATATACTCCATATATGTTTTTTCCATATGTATGTAGCACTGTGCTAATATTATGTACATTAAAAAAAAATTTTTTAATCATAGAAGAAAAATAGATCTTAAAAGTTCTCATCACCAGGAAAAAACTCTGTAACTCTATGTCAGTGATGGATGTTAACTAGACTTACTGTGATGATCATTTCACCAAACATACATATATTAAATCATGATGTTGAATACCTGAAACTAATATAATGCTATATGTCAACTATACTTCAATAAAAAATAGGAGACAAAAAGAATAAAGAAAAATAAACAGAAGTTACTTTGCATACCACAGAAGCACCAGCCTTGCACACTACTTGGAAACCACACCTGTACAGACAGCGGGAGCATGCTGTTGGTGGGCTTGATAACTTCTCGTCTCTGTTGTATGGCACCAGTTTAATCTCCAAATGTATGCTGGGCAGACACCCTAGCCGTCCTAAACCTTTAGGACAATGGCCACAGTATCGGTGATATTCAAGAACTGACTCCCCCAGTCGCATATGTTTATCCACAACAGCAGTCTTCTGGGATTGGAAATTAGAAGAAGGAAAACACAAGCATGTTTTATTTTTCCTTTGTGACAATTTAACTGCAGAAAACACTAAGGGTTGGCTTTCAGTTCTTCCAAAGGATTTAAGTTATCTTGTCAAAGGAAATGCAAACAGATTCTCCAGACATTTTAAATATGTTTCTAGACTTACATTTAAACTAAAACAACTGTTTAGCTGACTGTGGATTCAACAATGGATTAGCTCTTCAACTAATGAGCTAGGTGCTTGTTGGGTAAATCTCTTCCTCTGTAAATGAAAGCGTTAAACTAGANGACTCTTGCCAGCTGACTGGCTCTGGAGACCTGCCGGCTGCGTGCAGTGAGTGCCATGTTGGGAGACCTCAACAGATCCTAATTTGGGGCAAGATTGAGGGCAGAAGGAGAGCGGGCAACAGAGGTGAGATGGTTGGATAGCATCACCGACTCAATGGACATGAGCTTGGGCAAACTCTGGAAGATAGTGAAAACAGGGAAGCCAGGCATGCTGCAGTCCTTGGGGTCACAAAGTGTCAGGCACAACTGAGCGACTGAACAACTGGTAAGGATCTAGGGGGCCCCACCATCCCACCCACAGCCACAGGGAAAAAATTCTGTCAACAACCTAAGCGAGTTTGGAGTGACTTGCTCTCAGGTTATCTGATGAGAATGCAACCAAGTTGATACCTGTTGCAGCCTTATCAGAGCCTGAGCAAAGGACCCAGCCACACTGCACCTAGATGGAAACTGAAATCAATTTCTTGTAAGCCATTAAATTTGTGGTAACTTCATTAAACAGCAATAGATAATAATGTAGGTGCTATCATCTTTCACTACTAATTTAGTAGCTTCACAGTAACTAGGTTCAGTTCAGTCGCTCAGTCGTGTCTGACTCTTTGTGACCCCATGAGTCGCAGTACGCCAGGCCTCCCTCTCCATCACCATCTCCCAGAGTTCACTCAGACTCACGTCCATCGAGTCCGTGATGCCATCTAGCCACCTCATCCTCGGTCGTCCCCTTCTCCTCCTGCACCCAATCCCTCCCAGCATCAGAGTCTTTTCCAATGAGTCAACTCTTCGCATGAGGTGGCCAAAGTACTGGAGTTTCAGCTTTAGCATCATTCCTTCCAAAGAAATCCCAGGGCTGATCTCCTTCAGAATGGACTGGTTGGATCTTCTTGCAGTCCAAGGGACTCTCAAGAGTCTTCTCCAACACCACAGTTCAAAAGCATCAGTTCTTCGGCTCTCAGCCTTCTTCACAGTCCAACTCTCACATCCATACATGACCACAGGAAAAACCATAGCCTTGACTAGATGGACCTTAGTCGGCAAAGTAATGTCTCTGCTTTTGAATATACTATCTAGGTTGGTCATAACTTTTAGTTGCTGGCAAAATCACCTGGACTATCCCAAAGCAAATTTAACTGTAGTATAAAAGGTTTGACCCACAGAATATACATACCTTGCCCAAGTAACAATCTGTCTTTAAAACTTTGATATATGGGAGTTCCCTGGTGGCCTAGTGGCTAACATTCTGGGCCTTCACTGCTATGGCCCTGGTTCAATCCCTAGATCGGGGAACTGAAATCCTGCAAGCAGAATGGTACAAAAAAAAAAAAAAAAACCTTTGGTATGAATTATACCTTTTGGTTTCCTCATAAATCTATATAAACAATTCTGTGAAATAAAGTAATGTTAAATAAGTGTTAGTCACTCAGTCATGTCCATCTCTTTGCGACCCCATGGACTGTAGCCTGTCAGGCTCCTCGGTCCATTGTATTCTCCAGGTAAGAATACTGGAGTGGGTTACCATTCCCTTCTCCAGGGGATCTTCCTGACCCAGGGACTGAATCCAGGTCTCCTGCATTGCAGGCAGATTCTTTACTATCTGAACTACCAGGGAAGTCCTTAACAGAAAGTTTGGAAATTCAGTCAAGTGACTCACAAAGCTAACGTAGGACCAGAAATTAGAGAACCCAGGTCTGACCCCAATGCCAAAATCTGTCTCCAAACAATTTTTAGTTTCTCTAAAGTCTCAGTGGTGCTTCCCATATGTACATAGATAATAGTAATGAAAACACTGTAGACACTGAATCATTGGAGAACTTTTGTCCTTTATTGTTAAAATCACCTCGTTGTGCTATCAGTTAAAATGTCTTTTATAGTCAGTCCCTGGATTAATGATGGTTCAACTTAATTTTTTGACCTTACGATCGTGCAAGAGACATGCTTTCAGTAGAAATCAGGCTTGCAATTTTGATCTCTTCCCAGGCTAGCAATACACAGTAGGATACTCTTGTGATGCACTGGCAGCAGGAAGCCATAGCAAACCACAGTTCTGAATCAGCCACATGATCCTGAGGTAAACTGCCAGTATGTTCAGCCATTCTGGCTTTCACTTTCAGTGCAACATTCAATAAATTACATAAGACATTCAATATTTAATTAAAAATAGGCTTTGTGTTAGATCATTTTGCTAACTGTAAGCTAATGTAAATGTTCTGAGTATGTTTAAGGTAAGCTAGCCTAAGCTATAATGTATGAAATGCATTTTTAAAATATTTATCTCACGTAGCATCCAGGACCCTTCCTTGCAGCTGACTCTAGCTGCTTGTTGCGCAAGGGCTCAGCGGCTCTGCAGCATGTGGGACCTTAGTTCCTAACCTGTGCGCTCCTCACTACCCCCCCCTCCTCTCCCCCTACTGCAAGGGGGATTCCTAACCATTGGACCACAGGAAGGGAAGTCACCTAAATGCATTTTTCACTTACAGTGGTGGTTTCAACTTGTGTTTATTGGGGTGTAACCCAAATAGAGAAGATCTGTATCTTAAAGTCTGTATTTCTTGGTAAAAAGGACTTTTTTCCTTCATGGCTTCTTACAATACTAAGGGCTTATACTGAGTAACACCTGTGAGGGCCAAAAGTTTTAGTTATTCTTACTTACGAACACCTTTCAAACAAAGCCACAAAACAGCCTCTTTTATTTTCTAATAAGACTAAATTTATTCAATACCCTAGTAAAAGTTTTGATTATAAGTATCCAACAGTATAAAAAGTACAAAACAGATTTGTAGATTTCTAATATATTAATACAAAGTGCATGACTACATACAGTACATCCTACAGGCAAAGAGAGGTGGAAGGGGGAAAGAAGACTGTGGTTGAGGTCTAGTAATAAATAAATAAATACAGAAGTAGAGATGATCCATATTATAGTATATTCTACCACCAATACTGCAGCCAAAATGTACAAAAAAAAATTTCAAAATAACTCAGGAGGAAGATGATAATGGCTGGGGTTCTTGTAATACACCTCAAAGTCTGCGGAGCACTGACCCAACTCACTGTGTAGTCTGTGCATACGGTGGCTTGTAGTTTTTTCCAAAGGAAGAAATATAAAACTTTAAGTTTCGATTAAGAACTATAAAACTATAGGGTGCCCATAAAAAGTGGCTCACTCTCTTGTTATGTATACTATCCAATCTTTAAAATCCAGTTTTAAAAATAAGTACTGAGTCATGTTTTACCAGGGAGGCAAATGATGCTTCCTCATTATGAAAACAGGTGATATATATTTTTCCTGTACTTTTAGAAAAGAGGCAATAGATAGTACTTTGGTTTGGGTTCAAGTAAAAGGCTTTTAATGAAGGTTTTAGAATGGAAGAGCTCCACATTTAGGATGTATGATCTAACACCTCAATGTTCAGAAAGCCTGACTAAAAGAAGCCAAACCAAAACCAACCCACTCAGCATTAACACACACCTCTTTTCTTTTAGTAGAATTTTACTTTAATATAGAATGAAAAAAAACCCAAAAATCCCAAAACCCTAAGAGGTTAAAACAAGTCAAACAACCATTCTACACAGATAAAACCTTCACAAAGGTCAACTGAAGTAATCCAGAGCTAAAACTGAATTGTGCAGATTTTCAGTGAAGTCACCAGTCACGTAACATAAACAAATTATTTACACACTTGCAAGCCCTCTAAGAAACGTGCCCCAGGAAGCATTAACCTTTGTTTTTCTCGTGTGCCATCCTAAAGACTTGCACATTGTTATTTTTTAGATAATCTAACATTTTTAATAGAGAATGTTCTCTACCAAGTGGTAATGCTTTGGTACTATTCATATAGGATTGCTTATCCTAAAGACTTGACATTTCCCCAAGAGGAACTTTAATTCTGCTTTAAGTTTTGATTCTGCTTTTTAAGTTTCATATAAATTAAAATCTGTATCAAATATCAATATGGAGGGAGGTGACACAGGATGCAACATATACAGTCAAGTTACCTCTGCATATTTAGAAATTACTCCTTCAAGATATTCGCACCAGAGAGCTGTCTGTCCTGCTTAACATTCAGTAGTACAGGTTTGAATCACCAGAACCTCGGCAAGACCTTAATATTTCAGTTACTAACAACTACCTCTAGGGGCAAGTCCGTGTTTACTGAGTTATGACAAATTTATTATAATGAAGGAAAACAAGTGTAGCCAGCCATCTTAAAAAATGCCCCAACCACTGCTTCTCAAAATAGAAAGACTAAAACTACATACGTTTATCATACAACAAATCCCATCTCTGTCCCCTGAAAATTCCCCTAATTTCATTCATTAGAAGGGGATTTTTAAAAAAGACTTAAAGAGCACTTTACAGCAGCATTCAGCTTTCCTATGAAATACTCAGCATCTTAAATATTATGTACACTTCTTTTTTATCTCTTAGTAAGCTTCACTGGCTTCAGAGTTTGTGGAACTGGAGGAAAAATAACCCATTCAAAACTATTCTACAAATCCATCTTTTGGCAGAATAGCAGGTATCCAAATTAAAAACAGGAGGGTCATTTTGTTGCTTTGTTTTCCAAAATTTAAATCGTTTTTGCTCCCCTTCTACATAAAGCTTAGTCACCACTCCTGAGTGGAGATAGGCAGAGGCTCTGGCCCCTGCTCCTCCGGCTTCTCAGCAGCTGCTTTCTTATTGCTGCAGCAAGGCTTGAATAGATGTGTGTCGATGAGGACTTCCCCAAAGCGGCCCTTATAGATAATGCCACAGCATATTTTCTGTCTAAAAGAAAAGATAGAGAGAGAACAAAATTTATCAATAAGGCAGAATAAGAATACAATAGAAAAAGAACAATCCACCAATCATTATATCGGTTTAATGGTGGCTCAGATGGTTAAGAGCCTGCCTGCACTGTGGGAGACGTGGGTTCAATCCATGAGTTGGGAAGATCCTCTGGAGAAGCAACCGGCAACCCACTCCAGTATTCTTGCCTGGAGAATCCCATGGACAGAGGAGCCTGGCGGGCTATAGTCCATGGGGTAGCCAAGAGTTGGACAGGAATGAGCAACTAACATACACACATACACACCAATCATTATAACTAGCAGAACATTATAACTAGTATAACTAGTTAGAATGCAACTAGTTATTCTACTATAACTAGTAGAATGAGCGACTAACATACACACATACACACCAAACATTATAACTAGAATATGATCAAAGAAAAGTTCTACATCCACAATCTTATCACATTTCTAATGAATGGTCTCCTAGAGTGACCTCAATTTGCCAGGTAATAGGAATTACCCAAGCCCCTTAAATTCCACACTGAGTAAGTGAGTGAAGGTCACTCAGTCATGTGTGACTCTGTGATCCCATGGACTGTGTAGTCCATGGAATTCTCTAGGCCAGAATACTGGAGTGGGTAGCCTTTCCCTTCTCCAGCAGATCTTCCCAACTCAGGGATCAAACCCAGGTCTCCCACATTGCAGGCGGATTCTTTACCAGCTGAGCCACCAGGAAAGCCCCAATCCCACACTGAATCTTATTAAATATTAAAGGGGAGAAGGTATTCCTCAGTTTCAGAGGCTGTTTCTAAAGTTATTAACTGTTTCCTCCAAAAGTCACCACATCTTAAAGAAAAATAGCCACCATGAACAGGCTGATACAGCTGGCGGTTTTAATATTGATCAGACAAAAAATATATACACATATTATCAAATGCACATAAAGGCATACAAAAATGAGAACACAGCAAATCACTCATGGATCATATACTCTAAGGAAAAAAATGATTATTTCCTATGAAATCCCCCTGTATGCTCTTCTCAGTCCCACTCCACTCAATCTCATCCTCTCCTTAGAATTTTAGGTTTATCATTCCCCTTTTTCTTTGTATACATATTTGCATCTCTAAACATATTGCTTGTTATCTCATATATGTAACATATAAAATAAAAATCTATACAGAAATGCACATATATGGAATCATACTGTACGCTGCAATTGTTTTCCTCAACAATAACTGAGGTTCAAATATACTATACTATTAGAGCTTTTTTTCCTTTTAACTTATGTACGGTATTCCACCATGTGAATATACCACAGTTTGCAGATTCTCCTTTTTAAAACTTTTTATTCTGCATTAGGTTAGAGCCGATTAACACTGTGGTGATAGTTTAGGTGAACAGTGAAAGGTCTATCCACTCTTCTTCTGATGGGACAATATTTGCTATTACAAACACGATGCACATTATCAGTGCACATGTCTGAAGGTAATGTTGCTGAAATATAGGAACGGGAACATGTCCGATTTTACCTGAAAATAAAAGTATTTATCAGTGTGGTTGCCTTCTATTCCTATTTTGCCAAAGGTTTTATTTTAAACCTTGAAGCAAAGTTCAAATTTATCAAATATCTTCAACACACCACTAATACAATAGG
The DNA here is from genome assembly GCA_006410935.1 of Redunca redunca. NCBI lineage: Eukaryota > Metazoa > Chordata > Mammalia > Artiodactyla > Bovidae > Redunca > Redunca redunca. Next base: position 281,157 of record SJYQ01000959.1, read on the forward strand.
CATTTTCCCCGCTCCTTTAGGAACTGTCAAATTGTTAGTTGGCTTTCTAATGCTTAAAACAATCTCACATCCCTAGAATAAATCTAATATGCTTATGATAAACTGTTTATAACATATCAAAGGTATGTTAGCCTCACAGAATGCTTGGCGCCTAGGCCTTGTTTGATCCATAATCTGCAAAAGCTAGCACAAGATCAGATTCATTTGTTTCTGGAAGATTCAGTAGGACTTGTCTATCTCAGCTTGGGGTTTTTTGTGGGAGGACTTCTGACCTCTGAATCCATTTTCTTTATTATGTGACTCTTCAAGTCTTGGCACAGTTTTGGTAAACTGTCTTTTTCTACTAATGTATCCACTTCACCTGTATGTTCAAATTTACTGGCATAAGGTTGTTTATAATATCCTTTGTCTTCTCAACCTCTGTTTGTCTAGAGTTGAATATCACTGTCTTATCCAAGAAATAAGAAATAACAAGGGACCATCTCGTCTCCTTGACCTGTAGTAACTGGGTCTCTAGTAACTTCTTTGGTCATCCTTCTCAAGAACCAACTCTTAGCTTTGCTGATACTATTCATTCATACTGGTTTTCTACTCCATTTATTCCTACTTCTATCTTTAGGATTTCCTTGCTTTTATTTTTCTTTATATTGAGCTTCATTAATCTATAAACTGGATATCTATCACTTTGTTTATTTTAAATCTGTGTTAAAAGAAAGTACTAAAAGCAACTTTTCTTCTATTTACCTCTTTAACTTCATACCATACATTTTGATTCGTGGTGTTTTTCAGTTATTTTTTAGTTATAAGGATGTTCTAACTTACACTTTCTTCTTGACCCAAGGTTTCTCAATTTACAAATATATAGTTTTCATCATTTTATCTTGCTAGGTATATTTGTAAATTCTTGGTCTTTCTCTTCTTCTCTGGAGGTTTTACATTCTTATTTTTATTATTTTAGTGGTTACACAGTTCATTAATCAAACTTTAAAGTTATTCAATATTTATTCTCAACAATACAAAGATATTAGGACATTTTAACTCCCATTACTTCTACTACTTTGATTTACATGCTATTGTTGTCATGTAAGGGCTTCCCAGGTGTGCTAGTGGTAAAGAACCCAGCTGCCAATTCAGGATACCTAAGAGACAGGAGTTCAACCCCTGGAGAAGGGCACAGCAACCCACTCCAGTATTCTTGCCTGGGAGAATTATCCCCCAGCTACTATCTCTGGGGCCACTGAAGGTGTTAAGTCTGTGGTTTTATGGCATCCTTTGTTCATGCTGAGAACTCAGCTTGTGTATTTGTTGTTCCTCTGCGAATAAAGTCTTTATTTTCTCACTAACTGTTTTGCCTCCCACGTTCCATAGTTGGTCATAATGTGTCATATGGGTCAATTTTCCGCACCCATACAATAACTGCTTATTACCTTGCCTTTAACTTGTTAGTCTTCCCAAATCTGTGAACCAGAAAATCCTTAACCACTTTCTCTTTCAATATTCTCTCTTTCCTAGTTTATTATCTCTTTTTTGACTTTGGGGTTTCTCATTCACATGGCATCTGGCCACTGGTTATTCCTTATTAGGGGCTTCCCAGGCTGCTACGGGGTAAAGCATCCAGCTGCCAATGCAGGGGCCGCAGGAGTCACAAGTTTGATACCTGGGTCGAGAAGATCCCCTAGAGGAGGAAATGACAACCCACTCCAGTATTTTGGCCAAGGTAATCCCATGGACAGAGGAGCCTGGCAGGCTACAGTCCATGGCAATCACAAAGAGTCAGACATGACTGAGTGACTGAGCATGCATATATATTCCTCATTAACTTGTCTACTTGATAATGCCATTTTTAAAGACATAAAAATATATATATACTTCTAGTCTTTTTACCTTTTTTCAGTGGGAGAGTTGGTCACATTGAATACCTAAGTATACTCCATTATAGCAAATTTAGATTCCTTAACATGGTTTTTATTTTAAATCAATTTTAATAGGAAAAACACACAAAATCCAAACTCTCAGCTCCATTCTTGCCTAATCCACCTCCAACCACACATGCTACCAGCGGTTTGCCAAATGCCATATAATTGCTAAGGAAGTGGGAAACGGTTGCCTGTAATTAAGGTTTGCTGGTTAGAGAGATATTTTCTGTTGCTTTTACCTTTTCCAGTATGTGAGATCTAAAAAGGAAAACACTGGCGTTCTGTTGGAGCCAGAAGCCATCTCTGTATCTGAGCCATCATCTGACTGGTTACTGTAACAGGGAGACTGAGCTGGAGAGGCACTTGAGGTTGTACTGTGAGCATCAGAATCTGAAGAAAAGAGAAAACAAAATGATAATTTCATTATACGCCCTCGCAACTAAGCCTCAGCATAAAACACAGTGAATGAGAGTCGAAAATGGAAAAAAATTATTTTCTATTCTACTGTATTTGTACTAAAGTGTATCTAAAAGAAAATGAGCTTCTTGTAAGATTAAGAGTAGACATACTTTCCTCTCTTCCACATAAAACAAAACTAAAGACTCCAAAAGTTGGCAACAGCTAAAAGCCTTAACACTTAAGGAAGGATGTGGAGGTGAGCACCCTGGCTTTTATGGGTTTTATTTTTGCCTTATAAATCCCAGTCTTGAAGCGGAAGAAGCCAGTAATTCAGAAAAGCCAGTGGGTACACACAGAGACACACACGCGCACACACACCCCCAACAAAAGTCGGCTCTCTCTAGCCAGAGGACTAAGAAAGGGGTAGTCTAGCAAGACGGGAAATCTTTACAACACAATAATCACTTTACTGCAGCCAAACAGAAAAAACAGGTCCCTACCCCTACCGACCCTAGCAAAGGGCAACTGGAAAGCCTAGATTTCCATCCTATCAAGAATGTTATGAGGCCTCCCCAACACCTTCCCCAGGGTGATGGCAATGGAAGCCTACTAGGGAGTCTGGGCTTTCACCATGGCCCACCAAGAACAGGAGGACCCCAACCACGTGGGAGCTGGGTGCAGCCCCACCCAACTGCAGTCAAGAGCCACTCCCACTTCAGATATCTATAGAGGTTGGGTGGGGAACCTGACTTTAACACCACCTGGCAATAACAAGGCTGTGCCCCTCTCCCATTTCCCCCTCTGTCCAAAAAAAAAAAAAAAANTTAAATGAAACTCAGAGTCTCATCACACAATTTTTAAATGTCTAGGTTTCAATGAAAAAAAAAAAAAAAATCACATCATATCCAGAACCAGGGAGATCTCAAATTGAATGAAAAGTCAAGTATATATTAATGCCAAGATGACAGAGATGTTAGAATTATCTGACAGATTTTAAAGCAGCCATGACAAAAATGCTTCAGTGAGCCTTTACAAACAAGCTTAAAATAAATGGAAACATAAACTCAATAAGCAGGTCTCAGTTAAAAAAAAAAAAAAAAAAGCTATAAAGAACCAAGGAACTAAAATCCAAACTGAAAAAAGTTAAATAAATGACAGGACAGTGGACAGGCTCAACAGCAGAATGGAGGGGACAGAGAAAACAATCAGTGAATCGGAAGAAAGAACAACAGAAATCAGCCAACCTGTACAACACTAAGAAAACAAATGAAGAGCCTTAAGAGACCTGCGTAACTACGACAAAAAATCTACATCCACGTGACTGCAGTCCTGAAGGAAGAGGACGAAGAAGGCGCAGGTAAAAAAGTACTCAAATACAATGGCGGAAAATGTGCCAAACTTGGCAAGAGACAAACCTACAGATTTAAGATGAGCAAACGTCACACAGGATATACCCAAAGAAACCAATGCCAAAGTGAAAGTGTTAGTCACCCAGTCGTGTCTGACTCTTTGTGACCCCGTGGACTGTAGCCTACCAGGCTCCTTTGTCCATGGGATTCTCCAGGCAAGAATACTAGAGTGGGTAACCATTCCCTTCTCCAGGGATCTTCCCAAACCAGGGATCGAACCTGGATCTCCTGCACTGCAGGCAGGTTCTTTACCATCTTTGCCACAAAACACACTATAATTAAACTCCCGAAAACTGAAGAAAAAGAGAAAAATCTTGAAAGCATCCAAAGAAAAATGAAACCTTACCTATAAAGCAAAATCAGTAGATTCTAACTTAGGAATAAAGGCAATTAATCAGATACAAGCTGCACATGATTTAGTATTTTTGCCCTCAGAAGATATCCCATACATTTACAAACCAGAATATAAATCTTTTGGTTAATAGTCACTGAGCTATAAAGCCATCCTACTGCTATTCCCAGCAACAGAAATATCAGACAAGGGCTGAGTCTACTACACACCTCACCTTTATCTGCAGATTACCCCCCCTCCCAGGACAGGTGGATAGAACAGTCCTCCAATTTAGAGAACCAATCAAATATTCATGAAGTATCCACTAGACAACAAACCCTGTGTCACATCCTGCATGGGGAGAAACAAGACTGAAGAAAGCTTTTTTGAACAGCGCTCACAAGTGTTTTCTATTAACAAAATTTTACATAAAATAGCATTTAATATTAAGTATCTAAAACAAATAAAGCACCATTAGTGTTTTTAATATGTTCATTTACTTCCAATCTATGAATAGCTTAACTCCATGGAAAAAAACAACCAAACAATATTCTTAAGAACAGCAGGCTTCACATAAAAAAGAACAAAATGATACCATTTGCAACAACATGGATACAACTAGAGATTATCATACTAAGTGAAATAAATCAGATAGAGAAAGACAAATATCACATGGTAACACTTATACAAGGAATCTAAAACATGACACAAATGAGCCTATGAAACAGAATCACGGACAGAGAGAAGAGACTTGTGGTTGCCAAGTTGGGGAGATTGGGGTGGGATGAAGTGGAGGGTGAGCTTAGCAGACGGAAGCTTTTACATATGGAATGGATAAACAACAAGGTTCTGCTGCTGAAATACATTCAGCACAGAGAAATATATTCAATATCCTAGGATAAACCATAATGGTAAAAGAATAATTTTTTAATGTAAAAAGAAAAAAAATAGCAGGCTTTAAAGGAGTAAGGCTATGAGAATACTTAAGACTTCCCTAATAATTAACAGCAATAGCAGTGCTATGCTTCTGAAGAAAATGCACTATCCTAGTAAGTGCTTAATATCTATGAACCATTTGAAATTGCAGTTGTATTTGTCCGTTTCTAACTATAAAAGTGACAAATTTTTTATATGGCTTAATCTAATAATACCTGGGACAACAGGATACAATTAACTACAAACAGAAATGCAGTTGGGGGAAAAAAACTCTCTTCTAGAATGTAAATCTGGAAATTCTTCAAAGAACTGAAATTTTTAAAATCTTAAACATTAGGTAGGATTTGGAAATTCCACCCCCCACATGGGATAGTCAGGGATGATGAGCAAAGTGATGGACACAGAATACACCATGCACATTAAGGGAACTGACCCTTACCCTAAGGGAGACATCCCAAGACTTACCAGGGATTTTCAGTTTTATTCTACAGCAACCAGAATCATGACAGATTTTAGGGAAAATGACCCAAAAAAAGGCCAACATTTCTAGAGGAATTTATTTTTCTTTGTTTTGTTTTACAAAAGCCCTTTTTACTTGCTTATCCTCACTTCTCTTGATTAGGAAACTGTGGTTTAATGTTAAGCAACACCAGGGTCATATATTTGTTCAAGAACTATAACTCAAATCCAGATCTTCAAGCCTTAGATCCAATGCCTTTCCAATACATCACAAAGGAAGGAACATCCCAAGAAGAGGAATACATGTCAGGTACACGCAAGATGCACAGAAGTAAATATGTAACTAGAGGCAGAGAAACCATTTAGTGGGTGATGTATAAAAATTCAGATATCTCAAAACTGTTACACTGCACACAGCTGCTAGCAATTCACAATGCACCTAGAAAATCTTGTTTCACTGAGCCTCCAAACCCATTAATTTTCAATCTCCAACCCCTCCACAACATAGCTTTATCACAAAAATCTACTGGACATATTCCCTTAGGTAAGGCAAAAGTTAGATGTCGCCTTCCCTATAATTAAAGATGCTAAGAATATACATACAAACTTTCAATTTCTCTACTCCTCAAATGATAAGAAAATTACTGTTTTCTAAATGTTCACTGAAACATTTTCTGAGAATAAAGGGTAGACTCAGTTTTTATTTGCCCCTTGGGGATAGCTGGTTAAGAAAGAAACATCTATGATTAAAATATACATGTATTTGATGTTGTCTAAATATTTTACTACCAATGTATTATAAAAGTTTACCCAAAGATAAAATATATATTAATTAAATATATAATTAATTAAATTAAGTATATTTTCAAAATAACTATGGACGAGTAACACCAACAACTTACTAGTAACACCAACTTAGAGCTTGGAGTTAGTAGCAGATCTGGAAAGACTTTGGGGTCCTGGGGCATAAGCTATGCTATCCAAAAGAGCAGGATGATTGTGTAGAAAGGGACAGGGTTTTGAGATTAGACAAACCCCAGGTCAAGTTCACCTCTACTACTTATTAAGTGACCCCAGATCAAGATGAAACCACTACCTTGTACTTCCTATCCTAATCTCTAAAACTGATATCACTGGGATAATTATAAAGTGGTTGGTATATATAGCAAAATGCTCAAGAGATGATAGTTCTCCTTCCTTCCTTTCCTTCTGTCTGAACAGTAAATTTAACTGTCTTTCTCCATTACTCTAAAACAAACATTGATTGATAATATTTTGTCTAACAAGGGCCTACAGATCTTTTTTTTTAGCCACACCTCGTGCCCCATGCAGCGGTGTCCTAACCATTAGACCATCAGGGAAGTCCCCATATCTTTTTTAATCCTGGAAACTCCAATATAGGTCCGCCCACAATTCTGAAAAGCTTCTCAAAACAAACGTTTATCTCTAAGCCATTTGGCCACAAGATCTGGCCTGATCTGGGCCATAATCAGGTGGGCAAACATGACTAGTTTATTTACAGTTAGTTTATTCCACCGATATAAATATGTCTACATTTCTCCTGCAGAAACACTATTGTGCTTGACTCAACAGTACTGCCTCAAACCCCCCGGGGGTAATAATATTATATACAGTGGATTTCCTTTTCAAAATTTAAATTACTAAATACAGAAGTACTACCACAGGTCCCATGCCCCCAATGACTTCCCATAAAAGTAGATGAACTTATTATTAATTTATCATTTCTTTCCCATCCTCTGACCCAACACACCAAGCCCCCTTAAACCTAAAAATCTTGAGGCTGCAATATGTGAGTTATGATTTCCAGAATTACTCTCCAGAAAACCTGGGTTTTAGTCTTAGGTTGCCCACTAATTATTTACATACCTTTCTGCATGTCTTCAGGCCTCAATCTCCTTAAGGATAAAAATCAAGTAAACAAACTTCAAACATTAATCTTCTAGAAAAGATGTCAATAAAGAGATGAGAATGGTCCAAGTATTCTGAGTACAGTTTGAAGTGGCTAATGAAAGTACTTTTAAGACATCAAAGTCAAAGATAAAGTTCCAAGATTTCCTAGAAATAAAATATCTCTATCAGTCAACACTGCCTCCCACTCTTTTTTAAAAAAGCAACAAAAGAAAAAATGGTCTACATATGCCATGTGCCACCCGCAGACAAAAACAAAACATCCATTCTTAAATCCTCATGTCTCAATATCCAACTTACTGTGGCGTTTAAATTCCTTCTGCAGTTTACTGATCTGGTTACTTTTTATCCTGTTTCCAGATAGAGTTTTCACTTTCTTTGGTTTCAGTGTAGTCTTTAGACTGGGTCCTGCCCTTGCATCTACCACCTGGAAGAAAATACTGAATATTTAATACCATTTTAAAAATGACACCTCTGTACTCCCTTAGTTCAGATGAGTGCTTATTTGAAGGAGCCAAATTTGAGAACCATAGTTTTCTACTCAGTGTTTAAGAGCTCAGGTGCACTTTGAATCATCACATGGTATTAAAAACAGTTTATCTAGGGTTTTTTTTTTACTTTGAAATAGTAACAGCAAGAGTAGCTGGACAAAAAATTTATATAGGTTTTATATATGGTGAAAATGAGCCAAGTAGGTTAAGAAAAACCAGACCTTACAACAATTAACATTCCTACTGGATGACGTCTGCAGTTTACAAAACGTTTTCATATACTTTTGATTCTAACTTCACCACAAGGCAGTAAGCAGTAATTTGTTACTCCAATTTTAGGGTACAGAAAACCAAGAGATATTAAACTATGTATTTTGCTTTATTTCACTAAACTAGTAAATGGGCAAAGGTAGGTAGGGAAGGCGCCCAGACTCATGCTTTATGCTCTTTTTACTACACACCCTTAAGCCTGAGGTCAGCCACGTGCGGGCAATGGCATGTTCTCCCACAGCCCAGCAAGGCCACTCGTCTAGCCCCATATGCTCTCATTTCTCATGTCTTCATTCACATTTACCATTTGCAGATTTCTATCCTTATGTAATGGACAGAGGAGCCTGGTGGGTTACAGTCCATGGGGTTGCAAAGAGTCAGACACAACTCAAGCGACTTAGCATGCGTGTATCCTGATGTAAAAAGGTTGACATCACCTTCAAAATCACAATTTGGATCTTCCCCACATAAGCTATTCATTAAAGAAAAACTCACAATTTTATAAGTTAACAGACACACAGAAAGCTATTATAATAATGTAACATTGTCACCAAAGAACAGCTTGCAAGGCTAGCATAAGAAAAAAGGTAAAGAATAAATGCCTGCCTGCTTAAAAAACAAGTATCTTATATAAATATAAATCTTCTGAAAGCTAGCATATAGAAAAATAAATAACACTTAACAGTGTTGTTCTGGTCACTGAAAATATTTTCTGAAGAATTCTAGTGACATTATTAAGTGAAATGCAAATCTCAATTTAACATACAGAGAATAAAAACAGCTCCTATTTAACTGAGTGATTACTAATTATTCTTAATATATATCATCTCATTCAGTTCTTACAACAGTTTTGTGATATGGCTATTATCCTCTTTTGCACTTAATAAATAAATGGCACTTGTCCAAAGTTCACAAGTAGTAAGTGGTAAAAAAAAGGAGGGTTTAAATCCAGTTCTGAATGTAAACTCATGTGCTCATTAGTACCAACATGAGTTAGGAAATCAGTTGTCCTAAGAGATGTACACTGTGAATCTCCAAAATGGGTATATTCAATACAATACATGCCAAAATGTTAAATGATTATATCTAAGCAGCAACTAGTATTTTTCTTTATTTTTTTCAGACTTTTTTTACCCCAGGAACATATTATTGCCTAAATTAAGGGAAAAACTAGTGTTTCTTTAAATATAACAGAGGTACAACTGAAAAGGGGGAAAAAATAAACTCACATGATTCCAGTTTTTTTTTGATCCTGCTGGCAATTTCTTCCATCTTTTCACAAGCAGGACACAGGCATTACAGATATCTCCTGAACGAGTCTCATGTAACCTGATAAGAAAACGATCAAACCTTTACTCGTCTCCTTTACATAAAAGAATTCATGGAAGTACATTTCTTTTAGAAAAAACAGTATTTATAGTTTATAGATGTTATTTCCAATTGTCTGGGGTGATCGAGTTCTACTGTTTCCGTAGAATATTTCAGAAGTCTAATTAACTTCTATGTGCTGCAATTTGGTCATTTTAAAATAAAGAATGTTTTTTTAATTAAACAATGGTAAATTTAAGACCTAGAGAAGATCCTGGTCACCATGGTTTTAAACAATGATGTCCAATTAATCTTTCTTGAATTGTATAGACACGTAAGCAATAAAACGCTACCCTTTAAGTAAAATAATGTGCCATGATATTCTAGTTTCACAACAAACAAAACCAGAGAGGCACTGTAATATTATTTTAATGAATGTATCTGCATAAGGGGAAATAAATGTATAGTTTTCAAGTTATTTTTTAATTGTCTCTCTGAGGAATTTTTCATTTACTACACATATTTCTATATTACAAATATATACAGAAAAATACTGATAGCATTTATTATATATACAATTAGATATAGAGCATTAAGAGAAAAATGTGACTTCAAATGGCAAGGTTGGTTGGTGGAGACTCTTTGACAACCTTCAAAATAAATACAGGATTAACGATAACTAATCAATAGAATGTTTTGATAAGAAATACAGGGGTGAAATTAATTTCTAACATCAAAAATGGCTCAACAACAACAACAACAAAAAAATGGCTCAACATTAAGTATCTTGTTTCATCAAAGTATTTTTTGAAAAGTAAATTCCATTTTATTAAGCAGAGGTTTACTGTCAAAAGATAAATAAAGAACAAAATTATAAAATAAAACTAACGTACCCTGACAAGTTTCAGGGCAGAACATTAAACCCTGTTAGGATCCTCAGCAGATTGGGTTAAAATTTATTTGTATAACTTAGAAAAACAATACAAAGTACTAGTGGAGGACAATTACTCTGAGAATAAGGGTTATTTTTCTAATCTCTTTATACATCTTGAAGTTCACAATGAAAGGTTCTATTATAACTTTTTTAAAATATATTTTTAATTGGTAGATAATTGCTTTACAATGTTGTTTTGGTTTTTACTGTACAACATGAATCAGCTATCAGTATACATGTATCTCCTCCCTTTTGAGCTTCCCTTTCAACTCCCCCATGATTTAGGGCTTCACAATAAACTTAGTAGTTCCTCATAATCTAGAAAAAAAAGGTATGCTTTCAGTATTGTTTGCATTTAAGAGCAAGTGCCTTGAAAACAACCTAGATTAGAATATAAGTGATTTTAATTATTATTGCACTGTTCCAATCCCTTTGCTTAGAAATATTTCCTTATACTGTGATCCTTTGCACTCTGAAAATGTAAACATCACATGATCTTACCCAAAACAGCTCTGGAAATCCTTTTCATAGCGTTTACTGTCAGTGAATCGAGAACTGGAGGATTTAGCTCTGCAAATACAGCAGCCCTCTATACTTCGGTACATCTTTGGCTTGTGAAAACCAAACATCTTTTCTTCTGGGCAATAGCCTGTAAAGCCAAGGGAATTGACACAGCTTTGTTGAGGGCCATAACAAGAAACCATTAAAAGCAAGCTCTCTGCTGCACCCCTCCCCCTGCAACATGGAATTACATGACCAAGCATCAGAGGAGGGCTCTGGTGAAGACCTCCTGGATCTACCTCAATTCTTGGCACGCGAGCATGCCGAGTGTCTAAAACAAACAGAACAGTTCAGATACATAACAAGGCTTCTCCTACCTCCTTCTACTATCCTGGCAAAAACTCACTCTAAAACTGCAGGAAGCAGGCATTTTCTAAAATTCAAGATTCTAAGAAGAGGAGGACAGAGAAGCCCAGCGTGCTGCAGTCCATGGGGTTGCAAAGAGTCAAATACAACTGAGTGACTGCCCAACAACAAAGTAAAGAATACAGCAAATTCTCTCTCTCCACTGTCCTGTGAAACACCGGAATCATACACAGTGGAGGACACATCCTAAAATTAAAGGTACCCCTTTTTACTCTGCATGTTTGCATTACTGTGATTCCCCTCTTGGAAAGTTCTGAGCATTCACCACAGGACTACAATTTGATACTAAGCACAGAAGTAACTCAGTATGCATCAACCCACACTACTTTGCCCTATGGGAAATCAGAGGGGCTTTCTTCTGTGATAAACGGGAAGTTCTAAGCAGGCAAGTTATCCTTGAATTGAAACTACGGAAAGGAGGATGTAAAACATACAAAAACTAGGGTTATAGTTTAGGAATGCTAATTTCATAAATCATTAAGACAGATTAAGAGTGAGCTCATGTTGCCTGACCAATGGTCTGCCCCTCAGTCATTACAGAGGTTTCTGAAGTTCTTCAATGAGGTGCTGTGCCTGAGCGCTAATAGTGGGAGGCAGATGTTCAAAAATGTAGAGTGAGATAAACTGTGATTTCCATGATCAAAAAAACCCTCAACATCCATCAAGGAAGGAAGAACGAACTCCAGGGCTGGTTGCAACAAAAGGCAGCTGGTAATAAACACACACCTTATAAATAACTTAGAATATCCAAACCAAGGACCAACTTCACAAAACATCTGGACTAAGAGGTGATGAAAATGTAATGAACAGAAACTAAACCCCAAAGGACAAATCCAGAGCAGGGCCTCTGTGTGCGCGTGTGCATAAAGCATAACAAAATTATTAAAATTAACTAATTTGTACCCACAGTTTTAGGAGTTATAACCACGTTTTAAAAGGAATGCCATCCTTTTTAAAGTTCTTTTAGAAATACACTGAAATATATGAGTAAAACAAAAGCCTGTGTTTGTCTTTGAATGACCTCTTCCCTAACCTCATTCCACTCCAATTCTGGTTAGCCACACCAGAAAGTATTTATGAAAGTGATTTATAAAAATAACCAAATAATCAGACTCTGTGTGTGTGCCTGTGTGTGTTTGAGATGAAGCAATTCTGAAATACAAAGGATTTAAAATTTGCTTTTTAAGAAAATAATTTATCAGCAAATAATTAGCCAAACACTTAAGTTTTCCTTTTAAACAGGGACTAGTGTTCTTTGATGTTTTTGAGAGGCAAGTAAAAGAAGGATGTGATGGATCAGGAGGCCACTGATGTATTTCAATAATTAATTCTAAATTAAAAGTTAGTTTAAGAATTGTTAAAACAAACAAGAACATAATACTTCTAGTTGATTAAGGTAATTGTTTTCATTAAGTGAGACTTTTTTGAAAGGTAAAAATGAGGAAGGTGCTCAATATATAGTAGGAAAAGGTATAGACCTGTGAAATGATGTGGATTTTTTTTTTCAGTCTAACAAAAATTCACATGATAAATGAAAAGAAAATTGCCTCCTGAAGAAAATGGTCGTGCACTGCTTTGGAAAAAACAATGTCAAACGACACACCTTTATACAAACTTTAAAAGAAGTACTAAGAAAGCAGAAGCTACTGCTTTAATTTGTATATTCCTGTTTTGAGGCAAAAATGTAACACAACTCTTTCTAGTCCTTACACCAACCTGCGGCCTCTCCAAACTCCCCTAATACCTTCCATTATCATCAAGGTCAAAAGTCCAGAGATCCTCCTGCAGTCGCCAGCTTCATCAATAGCTCTAGGAAACTTCAACCTCCCTTCTCCGTTCTCAGCGAGGACAGAGGAAGCACAGCAAGAAAGGCCAGTTCATTCCATTAATACACAGGCCAAATCCCATTACAGAACAGACTATTCTACCCTCACAGTCCCCTTCCTTCCACAAATAATAAACATACTATCAGAACTATAAAAAAATTCAGGTCATCTCCAGGATATGAACTACTACCTTCACTGAGGCTGGATTTGACCAAGAAGTCATAGCTGTGCCAGTTATCATGCCGGCAAGCTGCTAGGGAATATTAAGACTATAGCTAAACATGACCTTCCTTTTCATCAGCAGCGATTGTGAATCAATTCTTGTTGGTGGTAGGAATCGCTACAAAACTTACCTAATAGTAAGTGAAACAATCTACTCTTCAGCCTGAGAAATGTTCTTCTTAGACATCAGAGAAAACCTAATAGCCTGATGTCTTCTGACTGATATCTTTTATGTAGCTCTGCAACCTTGTTTTTCCTGACAAAATTCTTCTGCCTATACAGCTGAGTGGAGAGTCTAAATTCTAGGGTTCACCCTCTTTCAGTGCAGGCACCTGTCCTGATGCAACACACAAGCAGCACATGAGCTTTTTATGGATGACTGCTTAATAAACCTAGTAAACCTTTTCTGAGCTTATTCCTGCACTTGAGAGGCACCTGGGAATCTGCAGTAAATACACAGGGGTTTCACTCTGGGCTTTGTTTACGAGCAACCCACTTAAGCAGTGATTGGTGTTTAACCATTTTGAGCTTTGGGGAGGCCAGAGAGTAACTGAAAGTATTTTCACAAAACCTACAGACCCACTAATGTTTTAAAAAAAATAAAAAAAACTTTATCTCATCTCTGGGGAAAAACTAAGACACAAAATGGCTCTGAAACCAAGTTACTTTATATATTCGAGAAAGTGGTGAGTGAGCATGGCACAATTTGATTTTAAACTTGGGATTTCTATTATCTCAACAAACTAAGTGGTCTTTAGAATACTTCTTCCCTGTAAGACACTGAATCACTATGTTGTTTTGTACACCTGAAATTAACATAATAAGACTGAATCAACTTCAGTTTTTAAAAAAGAGTATTTCTTTCCTAAGCTCACATTTGTGCAGTATTAAATGATTCCTCCAGAACAACCTATTTGTTCAAATTGTTAGTGATTTTTGCATGTATTCTTACAGATGTCACATCACTCAGCAGTGCTTTAATAGAAGGAAGCCAACGCCATCTGCTTCCTAATTGATGAATAGTTACAGATGAGAGTCGACTCCATATAGTATCACCCTTAAGCGTGTATTTGCTGAACCAGAAGAAAATTTACCTTTGAAATAAAGGCAAAAATAAAAGACTTAAAATGCTGATTTAAAAACTGTCATTTGCCTTCTAAAAATAGACAGTAGCGGTGGTTGCAAAACTCTAAATATTCTAAAAGCTACTGAATTGTATACTTTGAGAGTGAATTTTATGATATATAAATTGGTACAATAAGCTTGTTTCTAAAAATAAAAAGATTGGGTTTGGAATTCTCTTGACTTTATTCATCTTTGTAACCTCAACACCTAGAATATTGTTAATCACGTAATATGTACTCAATAAATCTGTGGATTAAACTTTTTTAAAAAACTGTCATTTGTACAGTACTTCATGTTTGCTAAAGCACTTTCACTGGCATTTCTTTACCTACTGTCAGCCAAAAAGCCACAATTTTTTAAAAATATTGTAACAGTTAAAGACAAACCAACCATGCTGAAATTACTGTTCTGTCCAATTTAATTCAATCTCAAAGATTAAAGTTAATAGCTAAGTCAGCAAAAGCCATAAGAGAAATAACTGTAATTACATGAACAAATAGCATACAGAGACAGCAATGTGAGTCTTTAAAATACAACAATCAATTCTGAACATTTGTTTTGATTGATTTATTGGGGTTTCATCTACTTGAAAACTGTAAATTTCATAAAAATTCAATGATCAACTTAATGAAAGGATGGGGAAATGCATCCTTAGTGTTGAAGCCAGGAAACCACTGTTTATCAAGATGCAAAAGAGGCAATTCTAATCTCATTTAATGAGACTATGAAGCCAAAGAGCAGGATGATGTCCTAGTACACTTCATACAGCACACATAATGTAACGTTTACTGAGCACAGTATAACATGATGGTGAAGTAATCTTCACAACCAATAGTAAAGGCTGTATAAGAAGTTTCTGATAGTTCCAAGCTTAAAGATGATCTCTTTTAATTTTTAGTGATACCAAAAGGAACAGTATGATTTGGTATAAACTAAGAAACAGTATGAAGAATCGTGGAAAATGCAAATTTTAGAGCTTTTAGTACCCTTTCTAACATGGAGTTAGGAGACAGTGAGGTGAAGATCTTAATTCTGCAGAGTATTTTCTTATCTTTCAAATCTTATAAGGGTGTGATTTTAATTAACACTTAGGAAAATGGAGAAGGTTCTTATGCTAATGTATGTAACATCTATTAGGTGCACCTTAGTTGGTATGCTTTGAAGGACACCAATAGTTCCTCCAATGTAATAACTTCCCCAATTCCATTTTCTAGATTCCTTCTGGATAGTTGTTTTTCTTATATTCAAAAATACCTTTCAGGGGCCTCCCTGGTGGTCCAGTGGTCAAAAATTCACCTGCCAATGCAGAGGACATGGGTTCCACCCCTCATCCAGAAAGATTCCACATGCCACACCTAGAGTCCGTGCTCCACAGCCAGAGGCCACTGCAATGAGAAGCCCGCGCACCACAGCTAGAGAGCAGCCCCAGCTTGCTGCGACTAGAGAAAGTTCCAGTGCAGCAAAGACGACTCAATACGTCCAAGAAACCAAATAAACAAATGTTTAAAAAAATTTTTTCAAAACTCAAAATGCACTGGATGGACTAGGTAGAAGAAAACAGAAGTAAATATGCCAAAGATGATGATAAATCAGCTTTTATAGTTAATGTTGTAACTTGTCCTTACCATCTTGAGAAGTGAAATTCTGATGCAAATCAGGGGTGTGACCTCCCAAACTAAAACATTTCTAAGTTGTTCTTCATTTTCCAGAGACCAAACCCTATAGCTTCTAATCATTTTTTCTAAAAACCGAATGACCTAGACTTCTTTTCTAAAAACGCACACATAAGATAGTGTGTGTGCACACATACTCAGGCATTGTGTCTGACTCTTTGTGACCCCTTGGACTAGAGCCCACCAGTCTTCTCTGTCCATGGAATTTTCTGGGAAAAAATACTAGAGTGAGTTGCCATTTCCTCCTCCAGGGAATCTNGACCCTTGTTGTTTATCTATTTTATACATAGTAGTGTGTATGTGTTAATCCCAAACTCATAATTTATCCCTCTTAACCTTTTCCCCTTTGGTAAACCCTTCCCCTAGGCTTTCTACATCTGTAGGTCTATTTCTGTTTTGGAAGCAAGTTCATTTGTATTTTTTTTTTAAGATTCTCTATTAATTCACTTTTTCAAGTGAAATTTAAAAATTTAAACTTGCCTGGAGAAAAACAGAAAGAGGTGGTGGATGCCCACTTGTCTGCCAAAAGCTTCTCCAAACATGTACCCAGACTGAGAAATTATATGATAAAATATTTATCCAGTGCTGCCTATGGAATCCACACTCAGTAGAAGACCCTAGAACTCCTCCTACAGGAAAGGGGTCAAACTCAGAAATTAAGTCTTCAGCTGACATAGCACAAGTTAAAAATAAAAATCATAAATCCAGGTCTCTGCGTTTTACACAGTGTAAAAAGAAATACTAGGTCTTCCCATTTTGATACTGTAAAACAAAACAAAACTGGGTATTCCAATACCAGATTAAGAGCAATTCCAGTGAATGAGAAAGCTAAAGGTTGGGGGGATAGTGTCTATTTGCTTTTAAAGGATGATGATTAGTTAAGAAATGTGACTATTGTGAGTGTGATGAAGTCAAGCTGGAATCTATATTTCTGCTTGTGTCTTTACAAGTGAATAGACAGTCATCTCAAATTTTATTTGTCCTCTGTAATATTAGGGTAAAATCTTGCTTCTACTTTCCAGGAATGCTGTGGAGCAAGAATATGAAAACATCAGTGTATGTATACCATTTATTTCCTTAAATTTATGACCTGCACCTTATAGAAATATGAACTCTTATCTGTCCCAAGACACACCCAACTAAAATGAGGGTAGAATCCTGATTTCTGGAGGTTTTAAGAACAAGTTTGTGGGGAAGGAGGAACTTAAAATTTCCAGAGATTTTAAGTTTATGAAACGACCATATTCCTTTCCATGAAGGTTGTTCTCCATTTTCAAACTTCACAAAAATGTTAAGAAAGCACATACCTGGTCTAACCCAAATTCAGGAGAGTTCCTAAAGCTCTCTGAAACACAAGGACTGGCAGTCCTAACCTTTAAATGCCCTCCTGATTATATACTCTTCTCTTCCAAACACATCCTTTTTATGTTCACCTAACCTGGCTTTAATCCACATCATCACATAAAAAAATCTGAAAGTCAACCAGGTGCTCCCTTCTCATCTTCTGTAAGATCTCTACCACTCCATGATAAAGTCCTTAGAGAATCTGCTTCTTCTTTCACTTCTCTGGTTCATGTTCCTTCCATTCCCGTTGTCTGTTTGTCCCTCATTATGGTGTTTGAACTTCTGTCAGAGCCTCATAACTGACTTATAAGGCTGCACCCTTCAAATAGGTGGTATTGTCCTAAAAAGTTCAAATATTAATATTCCTCCCAAGATACCAAAACTTGGATATCAGGATAATATCCAAACTCCTTGGCAAGAAATTCAAAGCTTTTCAGGATCTAATCCTGTCTACCAGCTACTCCCAACAAAGAATTCTGATATTCCAGGAGTGTCAAATCAACCTTAATAACTAGCCACATCAATACTTAAGGCTGCTATTTCTGTCCAAATGGTTTCTCCTTCATCCTCTTAACCTAAGAAATTACTTGAGAATTACATCTTTTTACAAAACCTTTCCATTCCTAACAAACACACTGGATTTCACGTACTTGTTTAAGGTATTGTTCCCTCTGTGCTTAGTCACTCAGTGGTGTCTTGACTCTGCAACCCCATGGACTGTAGCCCACCAGGCTCCTCTGTCCGTGGAGATTCTCCAGGCAAGAATACTGGAGTGGGTCGCCATGCCTTCCTCCAGGGGATTGCTCCCTCTACTTAATCATAAACTGTTACAGGACAGAAACTATTAATAAGTCTTATATTACAACCAGGTGCTGACTGTACCTCGTATACAGAACTGGGTGGAACTTGCTAAGTGTGGGGTAGACAGAATGGAGTTGAACAGTGTTTTTAAGGGCATGAAATTAGGAATGGTATCCACAATAAAGATGTGCATTAAAAAAAAAAACTGATGTTTTGAACAAGGTCATTTTTCTTTAACATTTAGTTTCTAGACTTTTGCACCCCCCCAAAAAAGTAGGCTTTAAAGATTTCCAAGAAATGTAAACCAAATGAATGACTTTAATCAGAAAAGACTAATAGCAAACAAGTCAACATTTTCATAACAATTGGTAGAAAAAATATTTCTTGATGATTTCAAGCAGGCATATGTAGAGGAAGGGAGGATTAAGAAAACAATGTGTATAGAAATGGATCTCAAAACGAGAGCTATTTAAACTCAGCATACATTAACATCAACCAAATTAAAATAACATTAAGCCAAATCAAACTTATAGTAGGTGGAAACAACTAAATATGAAGCTAAAAAAATTATTTTAAACTGCAACTTTTGTACTTGAATATGTAATAGCAAATGTGTCTGTGACTTCTATATTTCTAGTACAAAAAGAAAACTCTCCCTTGAAAATAAACTCCCTTCTTTTGGATTAGCTGCATTTCCATAGTACAGAAAACCACTCAGTTGCAGATTCAATTAAAAGTGAAACTGAAAAAGAGAAACTGGAGAATCAAAAGATAACAAAATATTTTCAATTTATAACAGGACACTCTTGTGGACAAATCAGAAAGAAGATGGTATTTTCTAGATTTCCACTGGACTTTCTGATGTCACCTGGTTGAATCAGAATTAGATTGGCAACCAGGAGTTTAAGGCAGTGTTTTCCCAGAAACAGTTTCTGAAGGTGGGGGATGGGGCCAAAAACAATTATTCTTTCCACTTGTCATTTACTAAATTATGTATTCCAGCAAGGAAACTGATCCAAATCTGTTTTGTCTTCTGCAAAATATCTACTTTCCGAAGTTGTGAGGACGACAGGTTGTATTACCAAGCACATGATTTACTTATTTACATCCCCGAGAACCAGGTATGATTATTGCTATTTTGCAGATGACAAAATCTGACTACAAAGTGACTTGCTTAAGATGATCACGTCTTTGGAAACCAAGCGTCTTTGGATCACATCTTTTCAACCCCATAGACTTCTGAACACTAACCTAGTGCCTCAACAAATATACTTCCCTCCTTCCTAGCCAATTATATGCCTAGCACTGCTTAGGGAAAAAAAGAAAATGTAATACTTTTAAAGCAACCTACTATGTGCCTAGCATGGTAAATTGATTTGTCCTTGCAACAGCTTATGACGTTGGTCTACATTTCAAATTAGCTGAAGTTTTTCCCAGTGAGAAACTTATTTTACATGGAAAATCATTCTCAAAGTGCTTTTGTGACATAAATCTGCCTGACTGTGAGCTTATGAGCCAGGTTTTCCCAAGGTCTGACTGCCAACTCTGGAGAAAAAACTGATCATTCAGGTTCTAGTTATACAGAATAGTACTGTGCAATAGCAGTCTTGAGGCCCACCCAAGATTCTTGAATATACTATGTACTGAACTTTTTATCTCCAATCTCTTGCAAAAGTAATGCAAAAGGAGAAGGCAGCAGAGACCTTGTCTATGTCTTTCCCACTCTCAACTCATTTACCTTGATAAACCAAATCTCTGAGGCACATATCATCTGAGATTTAAAACAAAAGCCTTAAACTCTAGATACATTTGAAATTTCTCAGAACATTGAAATCTAGCTGTAACTTGGCTATGAAATACTAATTAAGAAAACAAATTAAAGAATCTCAGTGTATTGGCAAAGCTCCTCATATGCGTTTTATTAATAAATACCTGACCCAGAGAAATAACTCCCCAAAGGAAAGCCATAAGCTTATTAAATCTGAAGTTTCTCATTCTCTTGACAAGATCTTTCTATTCATTTCAGAAATGTACTAATATTGGCAGCCTTTAGGTATCTGTCATTCAGTCAACCAAAACTTGGGGGAAAAGAGTGTATTGAATAGCAAAACAATGAAAGCACAAAACTGGTTTCAATTTGTATGGATATTCTGGTATGTGTGGGCGTGGCCCTCAAAGGATATTTTTATTTTTCAGTAAAGGCCACTTTTAGATTCTAACCCTAAACATGATCAAAATACAGGAGAAATAAGGAAAGAAACAACAGACATGGTGCTGCTTATCGGATGTCTAGACTGCAAGCAAGCCCCAAATACCAAAGAAGCATCCATGTGTCAAACCAGCGTAATTTCTGAGCTACGCCTGGGGCCACATACCAAAAAAAAAAAAGTTAGCTTGAAAAGAAAATCTAAGAGGGGTAACCAGCAGGTCAACC
>SJYQ01000960.1:0-24429 GCA_006410935.1 Redunca redunca
TATTGAAAATAAAAACCTCAGGAAATTAAATTTGGGACAATCCATTGTAATGAGTAGTTAAGCATCTCTAACAAATCTGAGGAGCTGTGAATCTGAAAATTATATATTCTTTTTCTCTGTACTCACTGTTAACCTCATGGGAGGGCCTCACCTCACATTCACTGATTAAAGGACATGCAGTAAAACATCTCCTTGGTGTACCTATGAAACAGAATGAGTAATGCTCTTTTAAATTAGTGATAGGTGATTCACAAAGCTTTGGGAGGTTGAGTTCCTTTTCCTCATCTGAACTTTCTTTGATGAAGAAATAAGGCTAGAAAACATGTAAGGATGCATTATGTCATGAGAGATCTAGTACTTTTCCTTCAGCCTCTAGCTTTAAAATGTTTAAAAATATGAAAAAACAATTCACTCCTGTAGTTCTAATCACTGTGCTTTCTTCTTAAAATGAATTGGAAAAATAGAAACTTAAAAGATAGTTTGTTTTCTCCTCTCACAAAGTGCCTATTCTTTATATTTTTAAGATATATAGAAAAAAAGGCAATCATTCTATTCTATTCTATTCAATCATTCTATTCTAACTTTGGGTAGGACAATGAAAATAGCATCAAATTCTCTGCTAAATAAGCACTGAATAGATGGATGAAGAATAAAATTAGAAAAGGCATAAGGAAGGAAGGAAACAAAGTTCTTTTACTATTACATGCTTTTTTTGTGTGTGAAGATAAGACTTTGAATATAGTGATTGGAATAAGAATATAGCAGTGTAATCATTGACAATTGACAATTCTGATCTCAAAGTTGGCAAAAACTCTTGGCTATTTCCTTCATATTTTCCATGAGGTTATGCTCCATCAATAGTCTCCTATTTGGTTTCCCTGTGACTAATGAACTGCATCCATACCCACTACTATTTGTTTTAGTTATCAATCTCCTGCTGAGTGTTTCTCTGCCTACTCTTGGAGAAACATGTCTCTTCCCATGTCCAAATTCTAACTATACAAAGATTAAAAAAACAAAAACAAAAACACTTTCCTTGTATAATATAAATCTTTGTATAACATTTATCAATTTATGCACAAAACATTCAGATCATTGTTTTCATCAAACATTTGGTATCAGACTATAAAATTTGTAAATCATGTGGCAAAGGAAACATCACAAATAAGAAAATGTTATAAAAAGTTTACAAATAGCAAACTATTTCAGTAACACTGGGCCATGAAGCTTTGATACAATGTGAATAGAAGAAAGCCAGTTTTATGATGTTAGAGACACTTCTTCCTATCTGGAATGCTATGGGGGGGAAAAATAGCATATTATTTAAAACATTAACTCTGTACCAAATTCTTTTCTTATATTTCTTAGATATTTATTTTCTGTATAGTTATAGACCAAACCCAAACCCCATTTAACTTGAATCCTCTTATTCTTAAGATCTAGAGTGTATTAGACCTTCTAAGAAGACCTAGTAACTCTATAGTTATGTATATGGACATAATGATTCCTTTGCATATTCATTTTTCACTTCCTAAGTATAATTGTCAAATAAAATGAAGACTTCTTTATTAGAACCCCTCATTATAGACCAAGCCTATATACAATTTTGTTGGAATAATAGTTTACTTTAAAAATTTCTTCAAATATACAACTCTACAAGCCTGTACTTATCTTAACATCAACTACCATGAATTAATAATTTTATATCTCAAAATATTTTAAAAATTAGCTTGAAAAGATTATAGATAGGTTAGTGTCCAGAACTCAAAATTTCACGTTTTTCTCTCCTTTCCCCAATTCAATTTGTACTTAGTTATTCACTACATTCATTTATGATTTCATGACAAGGATGAATTGTGGCAAAGTTTAAAGCACTTTTGTTTCCTCAAGGTGAAAACACATGAAGGAAGATGTGTATTAAGAATAGTAAGGTGAGTGGGATTGTTTCCTTAATTTCTCTTTCTGTTTTCTCATTGTTAGTGTATAGGAATGCAAGAGATTTGTGTGTGTTAACTTTATATCCTGCAACTTAACTATGTTCATTGATTAGCTCTAGTAATTTCCTGGTGGTGTCTTTAGGGTTTTCTATGTAGAGGATCATGTCATCTGCAAACAGTGAGAGTTTTACTTCTTTTCCAATCTGGATTCCTTTTATTTCTTTTCCTTCTCTGATTGCTACAGCTACAACTTCTAAAACTATGTTGAATAGTAGTGGTGAGAGTGGGCACCCTTGTCTTGTTCCTGACTTTAGGGGAAATGCTTTCATTTCTTCACCATTGAGGATAATGTTTGCTGTGGGTTTTTCATATATGATTTTTATTAGATTGAGGTATGTTCCTTCTATGCCTGCTTTCTGGAGTTCTTTTTTTTTTTATCACAAATGGATGTTGAATTTTGTCAAAGGCTTTCTCTGCCTCTATTGAGATAATCATATGGCTTTTATCTTTCAATTTGTTAATGTCATGTATCACATTGATTGATTTGCAAATATTGAGGAATCCTTGCATCCCTGGGATAAAGCCCGCTTGGTCATGATGCATGATCTTTTTAATATGTTGTTGGATTCTGTTTACTAGAATTTTGTTGAGGATTTTTGCATATGTTCATCTGTGATATTGGCTTATAGTTTTCTTTTTTTGTGGCATCTTTGTCCGGTTTTGGTGTTAGGGTGATGCTGGCCTCATTGAATGAGTTTGAAAATTTACCTTCTTCTGCAATTTTCTGGAAGAGTTTGAGTAGGAAGGTGTTAGCTCTCCTCTGAATTTTTGGTAGAATCCGTCTGGTCCTGGACTTTTGTTTGTTGGAAGATTTTTAATTATAATTTCAATTTCCATGCTTGTGATGTGTCTGTTAAGATTTCCTATTTTTTCCTGGTTCAGTTTTGGACGATTATCAGTTCAGTTCAGTCACTCAGTTGCTTTCGGGGGGTGTCTCTTTGAGACCCCATGAGCTGCATGCAGCATGCCAGGCTTCCCTGTCCAACACCAACTCCTGGAGCCCACCCAAACTCATGTCCATTGAGTCAGTGATTCCATCCAACCATCTCATCCTCTGTCATCCCCTTCCCTTCCTGCCCTCAATTTTACCCAACATCAGGGTCTTTTCAGATGAGTCAGCTCTTTGCATCAGGTGGCCAAAGTATTGGAGTTTCAGCTTCAGCATCAGTCCTACCAATGAACACCCAGGACTGATCTCCTTTAGGATGGACTGGTTGGATCTCCTTGCAGTCCAAGGGATTCTTAAGAGTTTACTCCAACATCACAGTTCAAAAGCATCAATTCTTCGGCACTCAACTTTCTTTATAGTCCAACTCTCACATCCATACATGACCACTGGAAAAACCATAGCCTTGACTAGATGGACCTATGTCAGCAAAGTAGTGTCTCTGCTTTTTAATATGCTGCCTAGGTTATACTTTTCTAAGAATTCATCCATTTCTTTCAAGCTGTCCATATCATTGTCATATCATATCATTATCATTGTTGCTAGTAATCTCTTATGATCCTTTGTAATTCTGTGTTGTCTGTTGTGATTTCTCCATTTTCATTTCTAATTTTGTTGATTTGATTCTTCTCCCTTTTCTTCTTGATGAGTCTGGTTAATGGTTTGTCTATTTTATTTATCTTCTCAAAAAAACCAGCTTTTAGTTTTGTTTATTTTTGCTATATTCTATTTTGTTTCTTTTTCATTTATCCCATTTACTATTGCAACAGAATAAAATACTTAGGAATAAATCTACCTAAAGAAACAAAAGACCTATATATAGAAAACTGTAACACACTGATGAAAGAAATAAGAAAAATGATACAAATAAATGGAGAAACATGTCAAGTTCATGGATTGGAAGAATCAATATAGTGAAAATGAGTATACTACCCAAAACAATCTATAGATTCAATGTAATCCCTATCAAGTTACCAATGGTATTTTTCATGGAACTAGAATAAATAATTTCCCAATTTGTATGGAAATACAACAAACCTTGAACAGTCAAAGCAATCTTGAGAAAGAAGAATGGAACTGGAGGAATCAACATGCCTGACTTCAGACTATATTACAAAGCTACAGTCATCAAGACAATATGATACTTGCACAAAGATAGAAATACAGATCAATGGAACAAAATAGAAAGCCCAGAGATAAATCCATGCACCTATGGACACCTGATCTTTGACAAAAGAGACAAGAGTATACAATGGAGAAAAGACAATCTCTTTAACAAGTAGTGCTGGGAAAACTGGTCAACCACTTGTGAAAAAATAAGACTAGGACACTTTATAACATCATACAGAAAAATAAACTCAAAATAGATTAAAGATATAAATGTAAGACCAGAAACCATAAAACTCCTAGAGGAAAACATAAGCAGAACACTCTCTGACATAAATCACAGCAGGATCCTCTATGACCCACCTCCCAGAGTAATGGAAATAAAAGCAAAAATAAACAAATGGGACCTAATTAAACTTAAAAGCTTTTGAACAACAAAGGAAACAATCAGCAAGGTGAAAAGACAGCCTTTAGAATGAGAGAAAATAATAGCAAATGAAGCAACTGAAAAATAATTAATCTCAAAAATATATAAGCAGCTCATGTAGCTCAATACCAGAAAAATAAATGACCCAATCAAAAAATGGGCCAAAAACTGAGCAGATATTTCACTGAAGANAAAATATATAAGCAGCTCATGTAGCTCAATACCAGAAAAATAAATGACCCAATCAAAAAATGGGCCAAAAACTGAGCAGATATTTCACTGAAGAAGACATACTGATGGCTAACAAACACATGAAAAGATTCTCAACATGACTCAGTATCAGAGAAATTAAAATCAAAACCACAATGAGGTACCATCTCACACCAGTCAGAATAGCTGCTATCAAAAACTGTACAAACAATAAATTCTGGAGAGGGTGTGAAGAAAAGAGAACTCTTGTACACTGTTGGTGGGAATGTAAAGCTAGTACAGCCACTATGGAGAACACCATGGAGATTCCTTAAAAATTTTGAAATAGAACTGCCTTATGACCCAGCAATCCCATGGCTGGGCATACACACTGAGGAAACCAGAACTGAAAGAGACAAGTGTACCCCAGTATTCATCACAGCACTGTTTACAATAGCTTGGACATGGAATCAACCTAGATGTCCATCAGCACAAAAATGGATAAGAAAGCAGTGGTACATATACACAATGAAATATTACTCAGCTATTCAAAAGAACACATTTGAATCTGTTCTAATGAGGTGGATGAAACTGGAGCCTATTATACAGAGTGAAGTAAGTCAGAAAGAAAAAACACTAATATAGTATACTAACACATATATATGGAATTTAGAAAGATGGTAATGATGAACCTATACGTGAGACAGCAAAAGAAGCACAGATGTAAAGAACAGACTTTTGGATTCTGTGAGAGAAGGCAAAGGTGGGATGATTTGAGAGAATAACACTGAAACATGTACATGACCATATGTGAAATAGATCACTAGTCCAAGTTCAATGCATCAAACAGGACACTCAAAGCTGGTGTACTGGGGCAACCCTGAGGAATGGGATGGGGAGGGAGATGGGAAAGGGATTCAGGACGGGGGAAACATGTACACCCATGGCTGATTCATGCCAATCTATGGCAAAAACCACTACAATATTGTTAAGTAATTAGCCTCCAATGGAAAAAAAAAAGAATAGTAAGGGACTTCCCTGGTGGTGCAGTGTCTAAGACTCTGCGCTTCTACTGAAGGTGGTGCAGGTTCAATCCCTAGTCAGGGAACTAAGATCCTGTATGCCACATGGCATGGCAGAAAAAATAATAATAATAATAATGAGAGATTAACCTAGGCTGAAAGAGAGAGAAAAAGTCAGCTGGCTCAGGGGTGCACAGGGCACTTGAGGGCACTAGTAGCCTGTTTTCTAGTAAGAAAAATTCTTATAGTTTATCAAAATATTCCTACATCAATTAATTAGATGTCAAGAAAATAGAAGAAACCCAGAACACTTGAAAAGGTGATATGATAGAGTTAATATAAACCTCAAAACCATTTTTGACTTAAAGATTGACTGGGGATCATATTAGAACTCTACCATCCCTTCACTGCCATTTCCCAGCAATGCTTACATTTGTGGCATGACTCCAAAGTGAGTGGATAAGAATGTCCAGAAACTACTTAAAATTACTTGTTGTGGTTTTAAAATTATTATTCTGTCCAAGCAGAAAAACAGGAGCTCAGAAGTATTCATTTTGTGTTACATACAAATGAAAAATCCCATCTGTTTACAAGTGCTCTTAAACTGAGTATCATGCCCCATGCATTTGTTTAATAGGCTGGTTCAGATTGTGGATTATGAGGCATGCTGGAAATGCTAACACTGAAATTCTGTGTTGTTTACAAAAGTGATGGTGATAGACTGTCTCAGAATAATAGTGCAGTGAAATAAAGAATAAAAAACAGTTTCCCTGACTTCAGTAAAAATGATATATGTATCATATGCTCTCTAAGTTCCCAATACCTGCTTTTTACAGCATATGATTAAATGACTAAAGTGTAATCTATTGCAGGATATCTCCTACCCCAACCAACAAAAGTAAACTCTCAAGAACACCACTGTAGCTGCTACACCTGGTAACTTCTCAATCAATGATTTTAGAATGAATGAATGATTGAAAGTGAGATTCAGAGAAGTTATTTTCCAAAAACATTTGACTATCATATGACAGAATCAAGGTACAGTGCTCATGTTTGCATGTTACTACCTTTGATTACCTTAAGAAGGAAGAACAATAAATGATGTTAAGCTCATCTGCTGGCTCTAGAAGTAGAAGAGTTTTTTTGTTCACAGTGAGTGATAAGTTCTAGTCTTCAATATAGATAAAGACTCGTCAACAATAAATAAATGCATCTTTATAAATGGCTTGTGTTACATTCCCTGTATATAGATCTCTTACATAAAAAAAAAAGGAATGCCTTTCCCTCTTCACAGAGACCTCTATATAAGTAAAAAGCAATTATTTCAAAATTTGAAATAGCTCTGACTGTTCAGATGCAGTCAATAAAATAAAAAGAATTTTAAAGTATTTAATCTGAAATTTAAGAGATCTTTTATTCCCTTAAACCTATCTTTCTTAACTCCAAAACCATAGTAATAGAGAAAAAAGAATTATTACATAAAGCATGGTACATAACATAGAATACGAGTTGTAATAAGAAGCAAATGTGTTTGAAAATATATATGTGATAAATAATCATGTTAAATAGAAATGTACATGTTCTACAAATCAACTGAACAATGTATTAACTATTGCCATATTTCCCATGGGAAAAAAAAATCATTTCTTAAAATGTTAAGTAAAAACCTTGAGTATTACATAAACTATTTAGTGACCTAGAAATAATTGTTTTACTCTTATATCTTACTCAGGCAATCTGAATTTTACTACAAACATATCACTAAACTAATATATAATAGCCCTCAATAATAGCAAATAAATATTATTTATGGGCTACCCAGGTGGCACTGGGCTTCCCTTGTGGCTTTAGCTAGTAAAGAATACGCCTGTAATGCAGGAGACCTGGGTTCAATTCCTGGGTTGGGAAGATCCCCTGGAGAAGGGAAAGGCTACCTACTTTAGTTTTCTGGCCTGGAGAATGCCATGGACTGTATAGTCCATGGGGTTGCAAAGAACCTGACACGACTGAGCGACTTTGACTCACAGGTGGCACTAGTGGTAAAAAACCTGCCTGCCAAGGCAGGAGACTTAGGAGACGCAGTTTGAATTCCTGGGTCAGGAAGATCTCCTGTAGGAAGGCATGGCAACCCACTTCAGTGTTCTTTCCTGGAGAATCCCACAGACAGACTGTAGCCTGGCAGGCTGTAGTCCATTGGGTTGCAGAGTCAGACACGACTGAGGTGACTTAGCACACATGCATATATTATTTATATTTATGGAAAATTCTTTTTGATTATAAGTATTTGGCTCATAAGAATTGTTAATTATAAGAAGGTAGTAACATATAACTTGTAAAGAGGTAATATATCTAAGTATTTTGTTTATTACTTATGATGGTTAAGATATAAGCATTTTCAGTTTGACTCCAAAATAATAAATTCCTCCATTTGTGTGGTCTATATTTCTCAACTCCTATAGTAAATATTAAAAAATATTAAAAAAAAAAAAAACCAGCCACTGCGATATTCCTAAGTGGTCATTCACAGTGAGCAAAAGATGACATTNAAATATTAAAAAATAGTAAAAAAAAAAAAAAACCAGCCACTGCGATATTCCTAAGTGGTCATTCACAGTGAGCAAAAGATGACATTATCATACAATGTGCTGTAGAGAATATAATTCTTCAATTATTTTGACACTTTGTTGTTATTATGTGTTGTTTTACATGAATGATCAGTAAAAGTTATCCTTGATTATGTTATTTGGATGAATCTGGTGTTCTGTCTCCTAGATAAGCAATCTTCTGCTGTACGTGATTCAATAACGCATGCATTTCTTATTCTCTCTAGGCCCAAGAAGGCAAGATTTGAATACAAGGGGCAGGTGGAGATAAATAAATGAAACAACATTATGAGGGAGCTGACTGGTAATTATGGGATCTGACTATGTCCCAGTTGGGTAAATGTTTCTTTTCCTCCTTGCAATTTGTACTGTGCTGTCTTAGATAAATTAAATCATTTTCTGTGTGTGTGTGTGTGTGTGTGTGTGTGTGTATGTGTGTGTGAGCATGCTTGTGCTTATGTATGTGTATTGTAAGCTACAGCTACCTAAGGCCTGGTGGGAAGACCTCCAAGTGGTCACTTCATGCCCCATGCACATTTCTGATGAAGCCTTCTGTTTGTTATTTCAGGAATATTAATTCTGACTTTGAGAAATATACATAAGGGAAGAGGGAATGAATCTTGTGATAATAAATCCTGTGTGTCCAAGAAGTATGGTTTGAAACGGTTATATTGTTGTGTATGATAAAATTAAGTCTAGATACAAAATTTAAAAAAATAAATAAAAGCCAAAGACATTGATGAAAGGGAACCCTTTTGAAGGAGTTTATCTAAGGCTTTCATAGAGAGCTTGGAAATGATCAAATTTACATATACCTTCACTTTTCTAGTCTGTATTATAACACTCTTAATTACTCAAGCCCACCAATAAGAACTAACATCTACCATATTATTACCCCTAAACCTCTAAAGGATATTTTCCATTTATCCATTTGGATCTAATCTCTATTCTTTCTGCCCTACTTCACCATGTTCTAGGTCCCCATGGATCTGCCTCATGGGGGCTAAATCAAGACATTACCTTGTCCCTTTCTCTCAGGCTTGATTTGCTGATGGGGGAGGGCAGAAGAGAATGGTGAGATGGGGAATAATAAGTTAAAGTATTCAATAGTTTTGTCTTCACCCAAATTTCCTTGGGTTGGCTAAATTCCTCAATCTATGGTCCTACCCAGGCAACATTTTGCATGTGGCTATCTTCTTCAGGGTCTGGAAAATTCACTCTCTCCTGTCCTCTTCAGACCTAGGGGTGCTGCTTCTTTTAACCATTTGCTGCTAAGGTTGGAACCATGCTATAATATGCTGTCTATTGTTTAATAAATTTGTTGTTTGTTGTTCAGTTGCTAAGTCATGTCTGACATTTTGCGACCCCATGGAATGCAGCATGCCAGGCTTCCCTGTCCTTCCCCATCACTCAGAGTTTGCTCAGACTCATGTCCATTGAGTTGGTGATGCCATCCAACAATCTCATCCTCTATCATCCCCTTCTCCTCTTGTCCTCAGTCTTTCCCAGCATCAGGGTCTTTTCCAGTGAGTCAGTTCTTCACTGGTAGCCAAAGTATTAGAGCTTCTGGTTTAGTAAATAATGCAATATTAATATGTTTTCTTACCTTAAATAGTCCATATCTGTTTCTAGCCAGGACTCTGAGAAAAACAGTAAAGGAAAATATGTCCTAGCTAGGAACCATGAAGTAGTGACAACATTGTATTGAAAAGACTGAATTTTAGAATTTCTTTCAATCACCCATGATAAAGTGAGAAGGGACTTTTAATACAACTGGATAAGTCATGTAAGAAGAGACAGACTGGGATATAAATTCTTGGTGGAAAATAAAACAAAGCATATCAAACTCTATCCTTTAAAAATAAATAGTTAAAGTATTTGGTCCTTGAAAGTTGAGAGAGTAAGGGTGATTATTGAATCATAATTTGGAATCTTGTATCATGGCTCTTGGGATTCCCAGAAGTATCTTGACTTTAAAATATGACAGTATTCATTTATTCCTTTGTTCTTTTATATTTGTTTTCTCTGTATTGTCAAAAATGTTTCTTTGTTTGTTTTCTATGATGGTGCATATGGATTTCAAGGTATCTATTACAAGGAATAGATGTCTTCTCTGTTTGTCTTCTTTGTTGATTTTTTGTTATACATTTACTTTTCTTGGTGTATACTTAATATCACAATTGAACTGAGAAATAAGAGCTAATATGAGTTTCCTTTGTTTAGGATTATTTACCAGGAGTCCTGCCACATTTGTATGTTAGATTCATTTGGAAAATACTCCAGGCAAGTTTTTTTCCTAGATAAATTTAGTCTTTCTTTATAAATTCTCAACAGAATCCTCCAGCAGCTGGCCATTACTTTTTAATCAAGTAAGTGCTCTTCACTATTGTTGAAACTCAAGAGGAAATCCACAATATAGTAAGAATCTCTGGATTTTCCTTGAAATAATAAAAGTAAAATTTGACTTTGAGCTAGAGATAATGTCTCTACTTATTACTTTAACTGAATAAACATGAGTAGGACTTGTTTAGCTTGTATGTTCCTATGAAATTAAGGAATGTGATTTAAATATCAATGTAACCAAATCCTTGAACTATCTGTCATTTATAATAGATAGTTCTGTACTTTGTTTTCCTGCTGTGGAGCATATCTGTATTGTTTACATTGCCTCCTGTTTGCATACAGTACTAAATGGAATAAAAATAAACCCTTTTAATTGGAAAGAGTCATCTTAGTTTAATCTCTGAGCAAGTACAGTATATTTCATTTTTATATGCATATGATTATCATCTTGCTAGAGATTTTCAGTTGATAGAATGATCTATGTACTTTTAGTTAGGTAGAAAGCTATTCCTTATATTGAGTAAAAATCTACCTCACTGTTTAGCCAAATCCTGCCCTCAGGGACATTTCATTTACAGATCTATCATTTCTTTCCCAAAGCCAACTCTCTTTATAGCAAACATTCATTACTTCCCCCTTGTAATGTTATTCAGCCTTCTGCTTTCCACCAATGAATTGGCACTTATTTTTCTTCCAAATATCACTCATATATATGAAGTTGTGTGTGTGTATCTGAAAATACTACAGTAAAGTTAACTAGTTTAAGTCATCTGTTAATATCTTTAGTTGCTTCCTTAAATTACAATGTCATATTAAAAGAAATCTTTGTGTTTTCTTTAACATGTTTATTTAAAAAAATAATTATTTGGATATTTTATCAGATTCCTTAATTGCAAAATCATTAAAATTAAATTTTTAATNATGGGGCCCACTCTGACTGGATGAGGAGACCCCCCAATGTGGTCCAGGTGGCCCATGGAGTGGGGGGGCTTAAGTTGTGGGGGGGCTCTGCTCAAGAAGATGGGACAATTTACCACAGCCTCCCTGGTCCCCTCCTGCCATTGGCAGAACTGGAGCCAGGCTCCCAGGGACCCGGGTGAAGGTCTGGACACAGGCAGGAGCCATCCACCCCCGCTCCGGCCCGGCACTCACCGGTAGGGGCCGGGGCCCGGCAGCGGGCGGTTGCAGCCTCTTGTCTTCGGGGAGCAGCGGGTATCGTTGCCAACACGCAGGACCCGGAGCTGGTTGCTGGGCAGGTCGCCCGGGTAGAGAGCCCGGCTGGCCCTCAGTGTGAGGTAGTAGCCCCCTTGGGAGAAGTCGGCAGGGACCGGGGTGTCCTCCATCTTCTGTGGGGCCGTGAACTTCTGCGTGGCTGAGGGTGGCACTGAGGGTCAGACGGTGGGGGCGGCCACATCCACCTACGCTCTGCTCCCCCCAGGCCCGCCCGCCCACTTCACAGAGGGAAAAGCGAGGCCCCGGCAGCACCCACCATTGCTGTGGGCCACCACCAGCCAGATGGCGTCAGAGTCAGAGATGCTGGGGTGGCTGAACTGGCCCCGCGGCTGCTCCAGCGTGAAGGTGGACTGGGTGAGCCTCCCGGCCAGGGTGGCGCTCGAGAGCTGGGGCACGTAACTGATGCGCTCTGGGCCGGCGGGGGCAGAGAAAAGAGGCTCAACATGATAGCCAACTCCCCACAGTCTAGTCTGGAGGCTCGTGGTCCGGGAAGCCCCAGTCTGAGGGGGGAGTTAGGGCTTTTCCTGGGAGTTCTAACCAGGCATTCATCAGGAGGGCTTCTTGGCAATTCTGTGTCCAGCCGTTGGCCCCTACCTTGGGAGCCTATTAGGGGTGGGCACCATGGGAGGTCAGGGGGAAGCCTTGCCCCCTTGAGTCACAAGGGTCTCAGGGAAGTGCAGGGCAGATGGAGGCTCTGGAGGCCCCTTCCCAAGCTGCATAGTCAGTTCTGGGAGAGGCATCTTAGGTCTTGCTGGGGTGAGACTCAGATTTGGGGGAGCCTGAGCCCGGGCTTGAACCCTAGGCTGGACTCTGGCAGGGCCCAGTGACCTTGAGCTCTGACACTCTCTGGGCCTGTTTACCCACCTCTCCCCAGCTCCACCCACATGGTTCAGGTTGGTTTGTTTGATGGGAGGAGTGAATGGCTTGGTGGGGGGTGGTGGTGACACAGGAAGACCCCAGGCCCAGACGTGGGGATGGGTCCTGGCTCGGAGCGCAGGGTGACCTCTCCTCACCTAGAGCTCTGCACCTCCTGCCCGCCTCAAGACTCCCTCTCCTTCGGGAACCTGTCCCCTTCTCAGCCTCCCACAGCCCTGTCCAGCCTTCAGGCTCTGCTCAGAGAGCTCAGAACCCCTAATTCCTCTCCAGGCCCCCTGAGGTCAGAGCTCCCCCTCCCTCCAGCCCCAGATGCTGGAGAGCTGTAGAAAGATGAGATGGGCTAGGGAAGTTTCCAGAACCCTCTTTCTCTTTTGGTTCAGTTCAGTTCAGTTCAATATGATTCATTTCTATTAAATTCAGCTCAGCCCCAAAGGTTCAGGGCTAGAACCTTCCCCGCTCAGGGTTCCCGGCTCTAACACTGAGGGCCAGGGCACCCTGCATTCAGCAGGTACTTAATGTGCGTGCTTAACAGGGGAAAGGCGCAGAGCAGCAGCAATGGAGTCGGGGGCTGCGTCTGTGAGTTCTTCCACTTTAAGAGCCTGACAGTGAACAATGCCTGTCGCTCCCTTGCAGAGCTTCCTTTTGGAGTGTTATCCTTAAAGACTTCTTATTTTTGGGGGGGCCACGCTTGCAGGATCTTAGTTCCCCACCCATGGGTCAAACTGCACCCCCTGCAGCGGAAGCACTGTCTTAACCACTGGACCGGCAGGGAAGTCCCCTGAAGTCCTCTTTAAACCTCTCCTGGGGACAGGGAGGAGGGGAAGGAGGGAAGCCACTTGGTGACAACTGGTCTCAGGAGACAGGGGGATGAGAAGCCCAGAGAAGCAGGAAGCATTCCTTGCTCCCCTGTCTTGGGGGGCAGGGGCACAGGTGTCTGCCTTGTGCCCTCTTCTGGTGGGCTGTCTCCCCTGACCCACCTGGGACCCAGCCCCAGACTCAGGACTCAGACTCAGGAGGCAGCTGGAGGAGGTGGGCTCTGTCCTCTGGAAGCCTGAAGTGTGGTGGGCACCAACCCCTCCCCACCCCACCCGCCCTGCCCCGACCCTCACTCACCCAGGCTCATCCCTGTCTGGAGGCAGGCCAGCAGCAGCAACAGTGCCGTCAGCAGCGGAGACTGTCCCCCGCCAAGCCCCATGGGCAGAACAAGTGTCCAACCGTCTGTCTGTCCGAGGGTCTGTCCGCAGCATCCAGAGCCCCAGAGGCTCCGCTCCCTGTGCTGGGATGGGGCGGCGCTTCTGGCACCTCCTGCTGCCCCTCCCAGGCGCCCCCTTCTCCCAGACAACTGGTTGGACGGGTTTAGGGGCTGAATCTGTTGGCCCCAAGGATTTGGCATCGCCAGGGAGGGGTCTGAACAGAATAATTAGCTGCTGTGCTGCCAGACCAGCTGGGACACCCCGCCCCCACTCCAGGAGGGCCTGGCCAGGGAGGGGCCCCGGGAGGGGGCGGCAGCCCTGGGGTCCAGGCAGCCCCAGTGCGGTCCTGCCAGGCCCTGTGGAATCTCATCCAAACAGTCCTCCAACCTGGCACTCAGGCCTCCCCTTGGGCACGCTGTGCGAAAGGGAGTAATCCTCATTTCCTGGATGAGGCACAGAAAGGGGAAAGGGGGGCTTGTCTAAGATCACCCAGCCAGCCGGGCAGACCCCAGAATTGGAGGATCACCCCCAAGGCAAGCCTGGGGGCACTTAGGGCACTCCCTGCTACGCCCCTGCTGCCTGGCCCCGGGAGGGGGCTCCCCATGGCCCTGCTGTGCAGAAGGCAGTAATCTTCATTTCCTGGATGAGGTACAGAAAGAAGAAGGGGGCTTGTCCAAGACTGCTGGGATATACTTCAGAATTAGAAGATCTCCCCCGCAAGGCAAGCCTGGGGTGACTCCCTGCTGCCTTCCTGCAGCCCCGCCCCGGAAGGGGGCTCTCCCACATCACCCTCCCTCCTCTCCTTATCCCAGTGACCTCCTCTCTCCTTCCTCCATCTCTGGCCACTGCCAGAGCAGGACAATCCCTCCTCCAGACAGAAGGTTCTCGGGTTGGGGCCCAGGGCTGGTGGGTGGAGCATGTACCAAGCACCTCTCACCTGGACTGGAGTAGCAGCCCCTCATGGGGTTCTTTGCTCCAAGCACAGGGACCCCACTCGGCCTTGCTCCACACCTGACCAGACCCACCCTCTTAAAACTCAAACTCCTTTGGGGGACACTTGACTTTTTAAAAAACAATTAATTATATTCTTTAGTCATTATAATGCATTTGATTTATATCTCTATATAATCAAATATATAATCTAGTTGATTGCCAGCCCACCTGAACTATCTTTCTTTCCCAAAATACTTAAAATGTGCAAATTGTTTATTGCAGTGAACTTGAAAAAAGGAAAATATTCCTACCCACACTGTTATTACTTAGTAGACTTTTTTCGACCAACTGTTTACTTGGACTTGCTAGCAAATGGTCGCAGACTTTGCAGGATTGAACACTACTGTATTTGACCAGTGACTGACTCAGCCTCAAGGGAGTGTTAGCCTCTCAGTCGTGCCTGACTCTTCGCGACCCCGTGGACCGTAGCCCACAGGCAGGAATACTGGAGTGGGTTGCCATTTCGTCCTCTGGGGAATCTTCCCGACCCAGGGATAGAACCTGGGTCTCCTGCATGAGCAGGCAGCTTCTTTACCATCTCAACCACCAGGGAGGCCCAGCCCCCAGGAAACTGGGGACCAAAACCAGAGGAGAAAACTCAGGGAACAGGATTTCCCAGGTGGTCCAGTGTCTAGGACTCTGCTCCTAATGCAGGGGCCTGGGTTCGATCTCTGGTCGGGGAGCTAGGTCCCATATGCAGCGACTAAAGATCCCGAATGCTACAAGTAAGACCTGGCACAGCCAAATAAATGAATAAATGTTTTTTAAAAGTATTTAAAGGGGGAGGGGAGGCAGACAAGGTTGGGGTAGTCTAGGTGTTCATGGGGAGCCTAATCCAAAAGGTGCTGAGACACCCTCTCCCAAGGCTTCTCGCCTCTGTGTCTTGGCTCAGGCCAGGCTCTCCCTGGAGGGCCCTCACTGCCTTGCCTTCCCAGCGAGATCTTGTCCTTCGGCCCTACCTACCCCAGGGTCTGGTGTCACCAAAAACTCCCCTGACTGGCCTTGGTGCCTCCTCTTAATGCCCTCCACAGCACCTGACATGTACCTCCATCTTATATACTTGTTGCAATAAAATGTATTGTTTCATCAAGTGCATCTCTGGACACACCTGGCCCTCCTCCCGCTGAAAGCTCCTGGAGGCAGGAATACCCCTCCCTCCCCGCAGGATGGCTGGGTGGAGGGGGTGGGATCCCAGGTCTGGCACGCGTGCGGGGGAGGCCTCCACAGAGCAGCCACTTCAGCGCGCTGCCGGTTACACGGACGGGCTTCAGATGCAGGTCATCCTGTGAACGTCATTCAGCAATGGGACACGGAGGTCGTGCATAGACTTTGAAGCAGAGGTGTGGGCCTCTCAGAGGACATGACCAGTGCTGCTGGGCCCGGAGGCAGAAGAGGGGAGGACACGAGCCGGCAAGTCCCGGGCAGACCCAACCCCGGAAAAGTTTCTCTATCTCGCCAGCCTGTTATTACAGAAATGGTCACACCTGGGAAAGTTAGACGTATATAGAACAAAGAATGCCCTTCCATACAGTCCCCACCCAGATTCAACAATGGTTAACATTTTGCTATACTTGTTCTCAAGCCTCTCCCGTGTGTGTGTGTGTACACGCACTATAGGAGAGTATAGTATATATGTACACACACATGCTTCCCCCGTGGCTCAGCGGTAGAGAATCCGCCTGCAATGCAGGAGGTGCAGGAGATTCGGGTTTGATCCCTGGGTTGGGAAGATCCCCTGGAGGAGGAACTGGCAACCCACTCCAGCATTCTTGCCTGGAGAATCCCCATAGATAGAGGAGCCTGGGGGCTACAGTCCATGGGTCACAAAAGAGTCGGACACGACTAAAGTGACTAAGCACAGTATATATATATATGTGTGTGTGTGTGTGTGTATATGTGTGTGTGTGTGTGTGTGTGTGTATATATATATATATATACAGACTAAGTTACTCTCTATATATCAATATATAACTACATGTGAAAGTGAAGTCGCTCAGTTGTGTCTGACTCTTTGCAACCCCATGGACTGTAGCCTGGCAGGCTCCTCCATCCATGGGATTCTTCAGGCAAGAGTATTGGAGTGGATTGCCATTTCCTTCTCCAGGGGATCTTCCCAACCCAGGGATCGAACCCGGGTCTCCCTCATTGTAGGCAGATGCTTTACCATCTGAGCCACCAGGGAAATCCAGATATCTGCATGTATATAAAACATATATATGTATACTTACAAAAAGTATGTGTAAATATATGTTTATACTGTATATATTACACTTACATGTAATATATTTTAATATAATGTGATATATTTTAATATAATGTATATAAAAGTATATAGATATACTTTTTTCCTCTTCTTTTACTCTTCTGAAAGGCAGCTGAAAGCGGCCATCAGAACATGGGAGGAGCCGGCTTTAACCTTTCGAAAGTACATTCTTGCCCATCGACTCATCTTCTCAGATCCCAGAAGCAGGCAGGCAGGCCTGATTATTAATCTCATCATACAGATGAGAACACCAGGCCCCCCAGGGAGAGGAGCTTTCTTGGCCCTGTGGACGGTCAGTGGTGGGGTTGGAAACCGGCCCTCTTTTCATCCGTGTTTAACCCAGGGGCCGTAGGAGCAAAGGACCACGCATCTCTCTCGGTCTGTGGCCCCCTCATTACTGCTCTGCACAAGGTCTTGCTTTTTTCCCTAATCTCTCCCGGCCCTTCTCTATCCTATTTCTGCGTTCCTCAAGGCATCGACTCTCCTCAGTTTGGTGTGTGTCTTTGCGTCAGTTACCTATGGCTGCACTGATGTACCTTAAGGTCTTTGTTTGTGGTCCCCAGCACGCAGCTCATAAAGGAGCATCCTTGGTTCCCTGAAATAGCGCCGGAGTGATAAAGGTGAAATGGGTGTTTTGTTTTGTTTTCTATAACAAGCCCCTTTCAACCACATCTGAGTTTATGTTGCTATGATTTTGGAAAGCCCCTAGATAATCACAGGATGGGGGCTGGTTGCCAAGGGAAACAGCCACGTGATTAAGAATTTGCAGCTTCATCCCCCGACCTCTGGAGAGGGGAGAGGGGCTCGAGGTTAGATTAATCAACTGCCGATGGTTTAATCAATCATGCCTATGTAATGAAACCTCAAAAAAAAATCACAAATATTGAAAAAAAACTAAAATATTGAAAAACCAGCCCTATTTCTACTGATTTGAAATGCTATTTTCAAAAAATTTTCTCTGTTTAGCTGTGTCGGGTCTTCACTGACTCATGCGGGATCTTCCACTGCATCCCAGAGACTCTCTAGCTGCGGCTCGTGGGTCATAGCTGAGACACACGGGTCTTAGTTGCAGCATGCGGGCTTAGCTGCTCCACAGCATTCGGGACTTTAGTTTTCCAACCAG
Source organism: Redunca redunca (assembly GCA_006410935.1). Lineage (NCBI taxonomy): Eukaryota > Metazoa > Chordata > Mammalia > Artiodactyla > Bovidae > Redunca > Redunca redunca. Next base: position 18,316 of record SJYQ01000960.1, read on the forward strand.
GGATCAAACCCATGGCTCCTGCATTGCAAGGCAGATTCTTCACCCTGGCCCACCAGGGAAGTCCCTGAAATGTTCTGTTTTTAATCACAAGCCACAGGCGTGGGCAACCCTCAGTGCCCTTTTCACTTGATCCAGGTCAAGTTTCCATATGTCCCCAGGGTGATCCTCCCCACAGCCCACCCCAGGGCACCAGCCGGCTCCATCTGTCCCCCCAGGCCAGTGCTCCTTCCCAGACCCACAGGGCCTGAGGAGTCCCCCTGGTCCTGCATTCAAACCGGGGCTTCTGCAGGCGAGCTGGTGTGAAGGGGATGGGGACCAGAATGCCTGGGGGAGCCAGGGAGGGCTGCGGGGGCCGATGGGACATACCTAGCCCTGGGGAATAGTCTATTCCCGAGGACCTACCTGGCCTTGTACCTGGGTTGACTCATGGGACAGGGTGGGGCACCCAGAGATGTCTGATGACCCGAGCCCACTCTCACCCCATTCCCCACTCCCTGCCCTGAGGGCTCTCCCACTGCCCTAGGTGCCTATATTCAGGGCTCGGACAAGGCACAGGGACTGGAGGGCAAAGCTGAGCCTGACGCTTCCATGAAACAACACCTCCACTGGGGAGCAGAGGAAGGGGGGCTGAGGACTTGGAGAGAGAGNTTGAAATTTTAAGTAATATAATAACAGTTCACTAACAATTGAAAAACTGGGAATACCTTCTATGTTTAAAAATGAATTATTAGAATGTTGATGGTATGATGTGATGGACTTGAATCCAGTAGAAAAAATAAACTTGCAAGCTTTAATACATAGTATAATTCCAAAGAATAAACTACATTAATAACATTTGTCAATGTCTCATATAATTTATTCATGTCAAAAGAAAGGCTGCACTGTATCTGAGGAGTAACCCTAAGGAGAGTAAACTGAAGAGATGGAGTCAGATCCTCAGCAGTATTTGTTGTTTCTATTGTTCAGTCACTAAGTCGTGTCGGAATCTTAAGACATTGCTAAGTGAATATTGGGTCTGTCCTGTTAGACAATTTGTTATGTGAGATAAACTCTTTTTATATAGATCATTTTTATTTGGATTTTAAGCCACTTGCTCAAATATAGAACAAACTACAAACAAAAGAAGGTGCACAATGAAAATAAAACAATAGAAGGTTTTTTAAAATGTTACTTTGTTTACTCAGCAATTTTATTTGCTTCATTTTTCTACTACCTCATTCTCTCAGTCCTTGAACACTATGGAATCACAAGAATTCTATCTACCATGGTTGAAATAATCAATCATAGCACACTTTTCTTGGATAGATATTCTAGAAATAGACTCAGTGATTTCTCTATATAGTCTATTTTGGGGTGTGAGGAACAATTTGTGCAATACTACTCAGGAAAAAATCATTCCAAACTGATTTCATGAAAGTTCTGATGAAAGTTTTTAGATCTAGAGAATACCTTAGGTATATATAGTCATCCAACAAATCATTAGGCAATATATTTCATGTTACACTTAAGAAGAGGTTGTAAAACTTGTGGGAAGTTTCTAAGGGCTTAACATAGTACTGTTTCCTCAACGATTTCTTATGATATCTTTTAACATACCTTTACAGAATAAATTGAATGTAAACTTATGCAATTCCCATGTTAAACAAATATAGAAATATATTAAAAGAGAGAGACAGAGAGAAACATACCAGCCTTGATGAAACATTAAAGTCTGTTTTAACAGTTAAAATATTTTAAAGAGATAGCATTCAGACAAAAAACACAAATTTTTTTTAACAAATGATAAAGTTTCTTGTATGTAGCTTCCAAATACCAATTGTTCAAAAGCACTGTGAAAACCTAGCTTGAGGAAGTTTCTGGGATAAGGATTCAAGAATATAGTTTATCCTAAATTCATGTAATGGCATAACTTCCAAAAATATAAAATGGGGTCCATGTGCAGAGGTAGTTTTTGTATTGTGATAAAGGATTAATCAGGGCCTCCCAAGTGGCTCAGTGGTAGTGAATCCACCTGCCAGTTCAGCAGGCACAGGAGATGTGGCTTTGATCCCTGGGTTGGGGAGATCCCCTGGAGGAGGAAATGGCAACCCACTCTAGTATTCTTGCCTAGGAAATCCCATAAGCAGAGGATCCTCATGGGGTTATAGTCCGTGGGGTCACAAAGAGTCAGACAGGACTGAACAACTAAGCACTCAAGGGATTGACCACAAAGGTGAAGGGATTTCAAAGATATGAATAGGTCCCTAATCAGTTGTCTTTAAGTTAATCAAAAGGATCATTGGGTGGGCCTGATTTAATGAGGTGAACCCTTGATATGAATTTGTGAAATTAATACTTGTTCAGTGGCACACAGAGTGCCAGATGGTGAGCTTTTATTCAAAATCAGACCACGAGAAAGTGAAATCAAGAAACTCACAGGTCCTAAATGAAGGACCAGGTATAGAGGCTACTTGGAGAGATCAAGGCAGAGTGCACACAAAGAAAGGGGCACACAACTTTACTAAGGTTTATGGGTGGAGTGTTTTGGGGTTTCCAGACTAAGGCCAGATTAATTAATTCAAACAAAAGAAGTGGATTTTGATAAGCTACATGCATGCATGCTAAGTTACTTCAGTCATGTCCAACTCTTTGTGACCCTTTGGACTGTAGCCTGCCAGCCTCCTCTGTCCACGGGATTCTCCAGGCAAGAATACAGGAGTGGATTGCCATGCTCTCCTCCAGAGGATCTTCCCAACCCTGAGACTGAACCCACATCTCTTATGTATTCTGCATAAGCAAACAGGTAATGCCACTTGGTGAGCTACATAAGGGTGTTATCTAAGAGTACACAAGGGGAAGGTCTAGGGAAGAGACTTTTTCTTAAGAACTGTTGGGGAAGTTATTTCAGGCACTTATACTTGTGTGTGATTCTACAGGCTGCTATCTCAGGGACGTGCTCGCACGAGGAGACTAGTTTTTGAGGTCACTGCATGCTACTTGGCCAGACAGAATGAATGCCGTGGAGGAGCTTAGCTAAGCTTTCAGTAACTCTTTAAAAAAGGGATGGAGGCGACACTTTCCTGTTGGTCTTGAAGAACCTAACTGCCATGCTGTAGAGAGGGTCAGATGGCAGAGAATGATGGGCAAACTCCCGAGGCTATTAATACAAACTACAAGGAACAGTTTGCTGTTTAGTTGCTAGTTCAGTTCAGTTCAGTCACTCAGTCGTGTGTGACTCTTTGCAACCCTGTGAATCACAGCACACCAGGCCTCCCTGTCCATCACCAACTCGCGGAGTTCACTCAGACTCACATCCATAGAGTGAGTGATGTCATCCAGCCATCTTATCCTCTGTTGTCTCCTTCTCCTCCTGCCCCCAACCCCTCCCAGCTGAGCTGTATCCAACTCTTTGTAACCACAAGGACTGTAACCTGTCAGGCTCCTTTGTTCATGGAATTTTTCAGGCAAGAATACTGGAGAGGGTTTCTATTTCTTTCTTCAATAAGGTCTAGAGTCTGCCAAAAATCAATGACCCTTGGATGAGGACCCAGATCACACAGAAGATGTGATCTGAGACCTAGTTGTTGTTTTAGAAATAAGATGAGCAAAAAAGTACACAGTACACTCCAAGTACTCTCATGAGGCTTAGAGTGTAATGGAGGAGAACAGTGTGCTATACAATCACAGTTATAAAAACTGAGATGGACCCTTCCTAGGTTCAAATGCCCTGTAGTGGTGTCTAATGAGAAATTGAAAGAATTAATTACAAAGAACTTCCCACAAAGAAAGGAAGGTGTGGTTACACATGATCTCATTAGAATGAGATCTTTATTTTACATAGTATTTTCTCATTAGACTATAAAATGCCTTCAAGCCAGATACTGTATCTTATTTCATTTTATTCAGAGACTAGTATATAACAAGGTACTTACTACACACTGGATGAATAAATGAATAAATCTTTGGTATTATAAGGAAACAGGCTTTGTGCATAAGAAAGATGTTCCTCATTTAAAACTGCTCCTCATAGAGGAGCTGGATCCCCATTAGTTGACATCTAAGCAGACACAAGAGCATTGCAAATGCGATGAGAAGTCTGTTGAAGCAATTCTGGTTTGCAGCTTCTGCTCAGTCCTCAATGTGATAAGGTGAGATTGTGATAGATGGGGTTGAGTATTTTATACAGTCAGAAACAGCGACTGAAGAAATAAATAGTCAGAAGATGAGACATGTGGCCCTGAATAAGATGTATTATCAAGTAGGGATAGTATAGAATGATAAAAGAGCATATTTGACATAGAAAAATTATATATAATCTGGATATTTGACCTCAAGCTCAAATAAAACAATGCATTTAATAAGTGGGCTTTCCAGGTGGTGCTAGGGGTAAAGACTTTGCCTGCCAATGCAGGAGACGTAAGAGACTTGGGTTCAATCCCTGGGTTGGGAAGATATCCTTTAGGAAGAAATGGCAACCCACTGTAGTATTCTTGCCTGGAGAATCCCATGGACAGAGGAGCTTGGCAGGCTATGGTCCATAGGGTCTAAAAGAGTTGGACACACTGAAGCTATTTAACACAGCACATATTAATAAATGAGGAATCATATAGGAAATGCTGTTAGCTTCTTTCTTAAGTGGGAAATATGTAAGAAAAGGGGCATACAAGATTTGTAAACGAGTGGAAATCTGCAGAGCTATTTGTGGTGAGAGAATAGTCTTTGGAATTCAAAGAATCTTCAGTGACTTGGTTTGAAGATGTGCCCTTCTCTCTATACAAACTTGAACTTCAAACTGGAAGTGGGGAGTTTAGAGTCCTGCAAACATACACAGTGGAGGGTCAGTCTTTAAGGCTGAAACTGGCAAATTTTATTTGGCTTAACCTCTAGTGCATTTTCTTATATATATGTATAAAAAAAATTCAGTTAGGCCAAGATGATTTGTTTGACTACAATGTACAATCAAAATCAATTTTCATTTATTATTTAAGAATATTATTTTGGATTTTTTCTGAATGCTTGGTTGAACTAGTAGACAATATCAAGAGACCAAAGATATGTTTTGATTATTCTTTATGTTTTATTGTGGATAGTTCACATTAAAATGTGGGATAATAATTATATGAACATTTATAAAAGATACCATTAATATCAAAATAGAAAAAAATCAACATATATATAATTTAACTAATAATCTCTCTGATTAAAAATCTATCTGGTTTAAAAAAAAAAACAGATGTTTAGGTCTTTGATGGAAGGCACTGGAAAGTTTGTTCATAGTTACTCAGGATTTCAGATTCTAGTCAAATGCCCAAAAAGTAGAATTTAAAACACTTGTTGAATACATTGATGGAAGCAAATAAGGATTTCTGTAATTAAATTATTTTAAAATAATTAATTTATTTTAATCAGAGGCTAATTACATTACCATATTGTGGTGGTTTTTGCCATACACTAACATGAATCATCCACATGTGTACATGTACACATGTGTCCCCCATCCCAAACCCCCTTCCTTTTCCCTCCCCATCCCATCCCACTGGTTCTACCAGTGCACTGATTTAGAGTGCCCTGTTTTATGCCTTGAACTTGGACTGGTGATCTATGTCACATATGGTAATTAATACACAGGTTTCAATGCTATTGAAAGTAGTCACCTTTCATTAGAATTTTATATTTTAAAACATTTAGCTAGATTATTTTTATTATTTAAAATGCTTTGATTACAATTTCTAAACCACTGCAATAAATAAAAATTATTCTTTTGTGTAACTTCTCAATTTCTATGGGAAAATGCTGTTACATTATAGGTTTAGTACTAATGAAATTATCCTGACAACCAGTTTTAAAAAATAGAGGCACATGAAGTGATAAATTACTCAAACAATTTCTAATGCTATAAATGCTAACATGACTTAATCAGCTTTCTTTCAGATAAGCAAAGAAACAGAAAAAATGAGAATGATTCAACCTAACTTTCAGTATAGAAAAGCTGAATAAAGAATTCTAACTAATGTAAGTGTTATGATATACTATCCTGAGAACTGGATATGTTTTCACAATTTTTAAGTTGCACAAAATGAATGGCATATACTATTTTAAAATATTTTATTAGTAACAATTAGAGAAATTTATCAC